>OW964551.2:39631737-40231999 GCA_943138885.2 Tholera decimalis
ATCGGGAACAAGATTTTCTTGTCCGATCCAGCCTGTCCCTAACTGCCCTCCCCTGGCGATGCCCTAAACCAAACCCGACGTCCATACCCCACAAGGGGTGCTAATTTATTTATTTATGGCACTTCAACGACGTATTCACTACAGCATTAAAAAAAAAAACAAAAGAATAGATTATTATACATTGTGAATAAGTCCCTTACAGAAGTGCAAAATTAATAACAATCAATGGTAAGTAATTAATTACATGAAAGTTATCAAAATTACAAAAACAATTATAAAACAACAATTATATCTCCAAAATGCACAATTATAAAATATAGAGTTATTAAGGTAAACAATTATTATAAAAATATACAATTATTAAAGTAAACAATTATTAAAATATAAAATTATTAAAGCTACAATGATTGAGTGAGTACTACAATTGCTTATTCTAATCAGTCCTGGGACTCAAAGTTAGTCAAAAGTATCGAACGAAACTGACGGAAAGAGTTGGAGTAGATGTCGATGCTGCTGGTGCGACTGGCGATTTTATTATAGCTTCCCATTAGCTGGTTCATGGGTGTGGCTCTACCAAGGTTGGTACGAGTCGCATTTGTAGTAAAGGTGATAGTATCGCGGCTAGACCTTAAAGCTATCTGTCGAGGTACAGCAATCCTTATTTCCGCTAAAAGGTCTGGAACATTTAGCAAACCATTCACGATTTTGTATAGCAAAATCTGGTCCGTAACGTCTCTGCGATGTTCTAGTGAGCACATTTTAAAATGATGGAGTCTCTCTTTGTATGTGGAAACCGGTGGACAGGTAGGGCATTTGTAGCGAAGATATCGTGTGGAACTTCTTTGGATGCGTTCAATTCGGTTTATGTGAACGCGGTATTTTGTGTTCCAAACTGGAGATGCATAGTCCAGTATACTTCTTACAAGGGTATTAAAGAGCACCTTTAAGGTGGAGATGGACTGGAAATTCCGACATATTCGTTTTATAAAACCGGTCATTTTAGCAGCTTTGGCAGTGATCATGTCAATATGGCCAGCAAATGTGAGGTTAGAATCGAGGGAGATGCCTAAGTCACGAATCGTGTTTACCCTTTGCAAGGTAATCCCGTTAATTGAGTAAGATGTCGGCAATAGGTTCCGATTTTTGGTAAATGTCATATGGTAACACTTGTTCACATTGAGGGTCATGTGGTTTTTCAGACACCAATCATGAACTGCATCAATATCTGCCTGGAGTAATTGAGCGTCTCTGGGTGATCTGATCTCTTTATAGATCTTTAAATCGTCAGCAAAAATAGAGCAATTGCTGTGTTTTACTGAGATAACTATGTCATTGATAAACATAAGAAAGAGAATTGGACCCAGATGCGATCCTTGAGGAACTCCGGATGTAGAGATATAGAGCGGCGACTCATACCCTTTTACAACAACTTTTTGTCTCCTGCCTTCTAGGTATGACTTAAACCATAGAAGTAACTGACCAAAGATGCCGAAACCCTCTAGTTTCTTTAACAGGATGTTATGGTCAACCTTGTCGAAGGCGCTGCTGAAATACGTATAGATAGAATCGATTTGGGCGCGAGAGTCCATCAATCTAGCGATATTATTGACGTAATGTACCAAATTAGTAGTCGTTGACTTACGAACACAGAAACCATGTTGTTGAGGAACTAATTGGGAATTAATGTGTGATGTGAGTACAGGACAAAGCAGCGATTCAAAGAGTTTGGCAAAAACTGAGAGAAGTGAAATTGGGCGGTGATTCTGCACATCATTAGACTCGCCTTTTTTAAATATAGGGACAACATTTGCCATTTTCCATTGCGTCGGAAACCGTGATGTTGTAATCGAATAATTGAAAATTATTGCTAATGGTAGCAGCACACTTTTTGACAAAAATTGGTGGCAAACCATCTAGCCCTGGTCCTTTACATATATTAAGTCTTTTCAATGATTTCAAGACATTACTGTAAACACTATATTGCCTAATGCATTTTGGTGATATATGGGTCCTGTTTCAGTTATAACTGGAGAACCAATCGACGGGGTGAAGTTAGACGAGAAATACATAGCAAAGAGATTGCAGACTTCATCACCGGTAGTTGCTACGTTATTCCCTAAATACATCTCAGAAGGAATGTCGTTGGATTTGGACTTTTTCGCCTTGACGAAGGACCAGAATAGTTTTGGGTTATGCCTGATACTTGCTTCAGTAAAGCTCATGTAGTTTTTGTAACAACTCTTTATCATGGTTTTAGATCTTCTTTCTAGTAATCTATATTCATAATTGTCCCTAGGGTTCTTGAACTTTTTATACTTTACTCTAAGTTTTTCGTTTTCTTTTAGGACCCTAATAAGGGATTTAGAGAACCAGGGAGGATACTTGTTATTAATATTTTTGGATTTTGGAACGTGCTCGTCAATGATAGCATTTAGCTGCGTATAGAGATATTCCACCATAGCATCTACATCTTTCAAGTCTGAGAAAGTACTGGTCCAGTTAATATTGCCTATCTTACCATTTATAATATTATAATTAACTTTTCTAAAGTTATGTCTGATGTCATTCTTACTCTTCAATAAAGCGGGAAATATGTCCTTTACATATATTTCTAAGGGTGGATGATATACATCTACCACTGACAGAGCGTTTTTGCATGCACGTACAACTCCTCCATAGAAATTACAAAATATTAAATCTAGAGTTTTATGATAACAATTTTTAACTACGTTGATTTGCTCCATATTACATAATGACATAAAATCTAACAGAGAATAAGCTAGTGCATTAGCATAGTTATGGGCAATGGTACTGGAAGTGTGCCCACTCCGGGTTACATCTATTTCCCTGTTTATGAAGCCAAGATTAAAATCTCCAGCTATCAAAGTATCGTCGCCTGTAGAGTCGATGATAGAGGAAACCTTTTCCAGGAACGAGTCCAGCGTAGAATGATGAACTGGAGGGGGAAGATAAACCGCGCAAATATTCAAATATTTGCGATTCTTCGCTTTGGCAGCCAGCCTAACCCACAGGTGTTCAGAGTCTATTTCCCACTGTGACATCCGAGCAGAGTCTATTGTCTTCAGAACAGCTATCAAAACCCCTCCTCCTCTTTTACCACTGTGTACAGTTGAAGCTCTATCTCTGCGATAAATGTTGTACCTGGAGTCAAATATTTCGCCATCACTTATGTTGTCATCTAGCCAAGTTTCTGTACCTATTATGACATCGTAACTACGCAGTCGTGTGGATAATTCAGTAGAGTTCAATTTTGTCTTCATACCTCTGAAGTTTTGATAGTATATTTATTTATTTTATTTTTTATTTTTATTACATGGAACAACAAACAGTTACATTATAAAAACTTACAACTAGTTTAACAAAAAATGAAGTTTTGACTATAATGGAACCCACTACGCTGTCCACAGATAAACATTAGAGTTTAGTAATAGAGAATATCTAATCGCTAGGTAGCGTTAAGAGCGCGCCTAAAGCCAGCAAAATTTTAGAATTCACCCGCACTGTCCTACCCGCTCCTCACATCGAATACGATCGCGCGTGTACCTACGCGCTCGCTCGACGCGTATCTTCTGTAGTAAGTATACGTATAATATTCAGATGAAACAACTGTATTCAAAGTATGACTGCGTTATACAATATTACGAAATGTTATTATGTGTACGCGAATAATACGTAAATAGTAAGTTAGTAGGAGGTGACTATACCACTGATACTGAACACGAATCAATATAAAATCAATACCAAAAGGTAATATTATATTATGTATAATATAATATTATATTGGCGCGTGATTTTGGTGTGGCGTAAATAATGGATAACTCTGAAACTGTCGATTGGCCAGATAATATCTATCATTTACCCCACTTATATCGTCATATGCCCATGGATGACCAAATTATTGATATTTTTAATATTTTAAATAAAAATCGTACTTACTCTTACAAAATTAGGTACCATTTCTAAAATTGGTGATATTTTATTCATTTTGTTTTTTTTTTTATATCAGTCCTGAATATTTGTATTATCAGATCAGTATCAAGATTTTTTATTACATTCTAAATCAATATTGCAAAAAATAGTTATTCTTAAATTTTAACATTTTTTTCTACGGAATTACGCAATTTTGGGCCCCTGTATCTATAGTTGCAAAACTTCTGAAAAATTCGGAATAATTCCGGAATACTTCTGGGAAAGTTTCTTTAAATCAGAATTATTCAAAATGAATTTAAATAAAGCCCTCTGTGCGCCGGCCGCTGCCGCCGCGCTGCGATGGCGGTGCGGGGTGCGGTAAGAGGGGAGATGCTCCCCGGAGAAGTTTTCCCCCCGCGAGAAAGATTCGTACCCCGCAATCGAATGTTTCCGAATATTTCGCCCGAATAATTCAATCGAAATTAACGTGTTTGTTTGTTGTGTGGTGGGTGGGTTAATTATTGTTCAGTGCGAGACTACGTACGATACAAGAGTAAAATATAAATGTTTATATATACTAATATTATAAAGCGGAAAAGTTTGTTTGTTTGTTTGCTTGAACGCGCTAATCTTCGAAAGTACTGGGTGGATTTGGATGAAATTTGGTATGGAAATAGCTTGAAGCTTGAGGAAGGTTATAGGCTACTTTTTACGCGACTGCAAAAAAGGAGAGTTATGTTTTTACCGTGATAGAATCCACGGGAGCGAAGCCCCGCGTGAGTACTAGTTTTATTATAAATGGGATTGATTAAGTATATGTTGATATTTTTATAGGTAGATATGTTAGCCTGCGATTAACAGGATTTTTATTCTTTTGTTTCTAGGTAGGTACTCTACTTATTTCGAAATTGAATGCTATTTTTATAAATGTCAGTAGTTGAATAAAAAACCAGGCCTAGCATATTTTATTTGTTTTTTGAAAAAGGGTTACCTATGTTTTTGGTTAGTTTGTATGTAGCTCTGTACGCATCGCGAGTATTCGCGAGTCGCATAGGTAGGTATTAATCATTACCTACCTACTTAACGCGTTTAATAGCCCAGCCAATAAAAACAATTAAAGGCAAACCTTGCAAGCAAACACGTTTTGATGCGGTTTTCAGAAAAGTATTTGTTATACTTAGGTAGGAGCAGGTTTTGGTATATTAACCGACTTCAAAGGTCGATTTTCCTGGTTTCTTTTGGCAGTTGAAATATTCCCAAAGTTTCGGAATATTTCGGAATACTTCCGAAGTATACGACGGGAATGATTCGGAATTATTCCCGCCAGACTATATCGAAAAAAAATGTACTACACTGCGGTGGCTCATTATTTTAGACTAGCTTTTGCCCGCGACTTCGTCCGCGTGGAATAGTTACTTTGGGCTAACGTTAAATTTAAGCCCGATTTTGAAGCATTCTTCATTGGTGCTCCGCTCCTATTGGCCTTAGCGTAATGATATATATAGCCTATAGCCTTTCTCTATAAATTGAGTATTTAATTAAAAATATTTTTTTCAATTCGAACCAGTAGTTCCTGAGATTATCGCGTTCAAACAAACAAACAAACTCTTCAGCCTTATATATTAGCATAGATAGCTGTTGCCCGCGACTTCGTCCACGTTTCCGTCGTTTTTCGTAAAAAAAAGTAGCCTATGTCCTTCCTCACGGTTCAGTGATTTAGATGTAACACACAGATTAACTTTCGTAATTTAGTAGGGAAATATAATATGTCAATCTATAATACTGTTGAAAAATATATTTCATGTACAGAATTGACCTCTCTACAGATTTATTATAAGTATAGATAATTGCCTATTTAATGCAAATTCTAAAATGGTATAATAATAACCAGTATCTTGATAAAGTACAAAGTTATTGCTGTTCGAATCTTAAAGGAGAATTTTTATACAAATTTGATTTCAAAGTTAAATTACTTTAACACTGCTGTAACTAATTTTAGACTCAAAGAGAATGAGAATTTCCTTAAAATTTGATCACTATGGGTTTGTTGACACCATAAAAGACATTAATAATTAAACAAATTTATTGAAAAAGAAAATATACAAGATGTTCGAAGTGGGCTCCTTCAGCTGCTATACACGCTGTACACCTTCTTATGAAGGACCGTCTCAATCGGCGCGCAAATCCTGCCGACGATATTTCGTCATCAGCCGAACGTATGCGTTGTCGCAGCTGTTCAACTGAAGTGATTTCTTCTTTATAAACTACCTCCTTTAAACAGCCCCAGTAAAAAAGTCCAATGGGTTTAAATCTGGCGAGCGAGGTGGCCACATTCTGAAAATAAAATATTATTTCAAAACAAATTCCTTGTTATACAATCACGTCCACAATAAATTGATCTACAAAAATAGGGTTTAAATACCTAATGGGCATACTTAAATAGGTTCGTAATCGATATAAATATATTTCATCGAACAAACACGGATACCAACTAAAAGCTTGTGTTTATTTTGCATATACTATTCTGCCCGCGTTACCTACGACTACGAGTGACCATAGAAATATTAAATAAGAAGTGGTATAGGTAGATAATTTTTTTTTCTATATAGGATACTCGCAAGATCATTATTGTTGTCCATCCGTGTATCTAGATTTTTAGAAGATCTCATAACTACCTACATTATGGGAAAATGATCATAAAATTGTATCGTGAAGAATAACATAACAAAATAGCAAAAGTAAATAGCTACCTATTATGAATGTAATTTATTACCTATTATCCTAATAATCTAATAAAGTACCTACCACGAATTTTTGATATCGTCGTGTCTGGGTGTTGTTTATCTATATATGTATGTATTTAAAAATATATTTGTCTATGTATATCAGCTGTCTGACACCCATAGTACAGGGTCTTCCTAGTTTGGGGTCAGACAGCCGTGTGTGAAATGTCCCCACATATTATTATGTCTAGTTACCTACTCGGCCCACGAAAGTGCGTAGGTAAACGAATTTAGATCTTGTGTCTCTCAAAATAAAATCTAAAATCACCTGCATAAACTTTCTCGAAAATAAAATGTATTTTTATTTTTTCAGTATATAACAAACAAGTAACTCACAAACTTACCTTCGACAATTAGCCATCCTGTCAATTTGTAACTTTTTTAGTTCTCTTTCAATGTTTTTTTTTGTTTCCCATTTCATTATTTAGTTCGAACAACAACAACAATTACGATTGAAATGATTATAACTCGGCGCAGCTAAAACACTTGAGCGTAGTCCTCTCGTCTCAACAGAGCGGTAGCGACTGATGTGTGAAATAGAAATATGCTTGAAGCTCCCGCAACGAGCGACGGAAGATGACTTCTTGCGCGGAATAAAAACGTAGTATGCGCCAAAGTGTTTTATCGTAATAAATCCAAAACTAAAAGGAATTACATAAAATGCCTAAGCAAAGCCTTTACTCTTGTTTAAATATAATTATTTATCAAATTTTTGTCGCAATAGGCATTACCATATCGAGTACAAAACGGAAAAACATGAGAATTAGAGGTTATTTCGTGATTTTTTTCTACCAAGGAAATGTTATTATTTTATGTTTTTGATCAGAGAGAGCCCTTGAAAATATGATGTAGTTATTCATATATTTTTATTTTAAGATTTGGTCTGGAATTTTTCATGTAAAATCAAATAGAAAATTGGTAATTTTGCTTTATACGCGCTCTTAAGTGCAACGTTTATATCAATTTGTAACAAGTAGTTAAATAATGAACATTAAAAAAAATAAGACAAATTATAAAGTACTTAGGTATACAAGATAAAATTATAAAATAGTATCTACAATATAACATCAGTTATTATCGCTAATTGTGTTCAATAGAGTACATCGAATGAGTCTTTTAAACTTACTTATTGTGCAATTAAAGATATCAATTTTGACAAAGTTACTGTTGTATGTGTCAACCATACGGCGGATAGGCGAGCGCAGGCCTGAATTATTTCGACAAGCACTCAGAGCGAAAAGAGTACCTGCGCGTACCCGCCGCCTGTGAATGGTTCTAGGTACGGCATAGAAAATCATGTTATTGAGATTTGTACAGTTAAATTTGTTTCTGACAATTTTGAATAGCACTGTGGCTTCGAGGTACTTCCTTCGAGAACTAAGGGAGAGAAGGTTGTACTTTTTGAGTAGTTGTGAATACGATAGGTAGTATTTATGGCATCTATAGTGCATAGCACGCAAGAATTTGTACTGTACGATTTCAACCATTTCAGCATATTTTTTGTAGAATGGGTTCCAGACTGACACTGCATACTCTAGCTGAGAACGAACAAGGGCTTTATATAAGCACAAATATGACGAGGTCTTCTTGAAATCAAGGGTGGACCGCATAATGAAACCAAATAGACGGAAAGCTTTGCTGACTATTTTACTGATGTGCGAGTCTAGGCATAGTTTGGAATCTAGTATAACACCGAGGTCTTTAAATCTTCATTGTTATTAAGGCAACTACAGGCGAGTCCGGTTAAGCAGCCATCGACCACACAACCTTGCGAAAGTTCACTCACAAAGATCAGGAACTCACCACCTGTAGGTACGTCCAAGTGGCAACTTCACCGCTGGTCGTCTCCCGCTGTGCTTCCTACAGGCAACTGGAGGTCTCACCTGGCAGCAACGGATCACCGAACTGTCGTAAACATGACTCTACCTAACGCCTGTACATGAAATATTCATTTTTGAGTAGGCGTATGATATTTAATTTTAAGTATATTTATTTAGCAAACCAACAGCGACACATTAAATAAATTTGCTTTCCGAGACACGGTGGTATCTCAATATGTTAAGATGGTCACACCCATCCACGGTTCGACCTCAGTAAGCGTTTTTTTAATCTCGAAGATCATCCTGTAGCTGTTATTATTTAGCCACGAGCTCCTCGATATGTTATGACGGTCTTCCATCCACGGAACGACCTCGGCTAGCATTGCTTAGCCATGAACATCGACCCGTGCGGCTGTTATTATTTAGCTACGAGCTCCTCGATATGTTATGACGGTCTTCCATTCACGGAACGACCTCGGCAAGCATTGCTTAGCCATGAACATCGACCCGTGCGGCTGTTATTATTTAGCTACGAGCTCCTCGATATGTTATGACGGTCTTCCATTCACGGAACGACCTCGGCAAGCATTGCTTAGCCATGAACATCGACCCGTGCGGCTGTTATTATTTAGCCACGAGCTCCTCGATATGTTATGACGGTCTTCCATCCACGGAACGACCTCGGCTAGCATTGCTTAGCCATGAACATCGACCCGTGCGGCTGTTATTATTTAGCTACGAGCTCCTCGATATGTTATGACGGTCTTCCATTCACGGAACGACCTCGGCAAGCATTGCTTAGCCATGAACATCGACCCATGCAGCTGTTATTATTTAGCCAGGAGCTCCTCAATCTATACACGATATTGTAAAATATACATAAATGACTTTAATGATACCAATAAAATACATGATTTAATATGAATACTATGAGAAATAGCAAGTATTATTACGAGTACTCACTATATAATTGTTTTAACGAAGATGAAACTAAGTACGAGAGGTCTTCAAGTATTACTTCAAAGTTTACGCTTGAATGAGAATATGTTCTCAATTTTCTTGTTAAAAGGGGAGCAGATTCCTATGTTTTATTGGTTGAAATATAATGTCCTGAATAGTTTTTAATCAGCAAAAATGTTTAACCTTTAGCATTCGGTAGTATTGTAGCAATCTAATGTGAAAATATATTTTAATTTATAACATAGCTATAGACAAACAGGCATAAACCCGGTTCAGAGATTCGGAATGTTGAGAAGTAACTTAGTTTGGTCTTCGTAATAATTATTATGAGCTCTCTTAATCAGAAAGATTATTATTATAAAGCACCGTATTTATTAGTTTATTATTTTAGCAAATATATGTATTTTATTAATATTATATATATTATTTCATTCCATTTTCTTGTACACCTACCGCAATGTTTTTTTTTTAACTCAAATGTTGACTTGTAGAGATTGCCTTGCTGCATTAAGTCCGCCCATGTAAAACTATTTGACATAAAATTTTGAATGAATAAATAAATAAATTTGTTCGATAGCTGATTGTTTCTCTTGGCAGGTCTGATTTTAAACTACCACCTACTCACGTTTAAGACTAATGCCTTAACTTGCTTCCCAAGAACACAGCACTCTCAGCACAGAACTCTCGGTGGGTATATTAAATAGTCACCCATTTGACATAAAAAATCGACGCATAACTTTAAGCCATGTACATTTCAACTTCTACAAGCTTATTTGTATTTCCAAAGTTGTGGCTAGTTTTACGGATATTCGAAAAGTAATCTTGCAAATCCCACGCTTACAGATTTTATGGGTCATAAACGGTCTGAATCTAAAACGTACTTAAGCCTATTGCGTAGAAAGATGCTAATATGACCATGCGTTTATTCATTGTCGATCGTAAAATTCGGCCACAGTCGTAATTTGGGTGAAAAAATATATGTGAGTCAACCACAAATTCAAACAATTGGCAAGTCAGACTCGCCCATGAAGGGTTCCGTAGTAACTATGCCAAATAACTTTATTTTTCATAGTATTTGTATGAATTACAAAGTTATATTTGCGGTTTTAGAAAACATGCTATAAATGCTCAAAAACTGCTGACCCGATCTTATTTAAACCAATTTTCTTTGAAATTTTGTTTCGTTGAAAGCTGAGGCGTGTGGAAGAAAGTTGTCTCTCCCTCGCACGTTCGGCCTCCTCCTTCGCTAGCATGACTGCTTCGCAGAAGGAGGCGACTGCATCCCATTTCCTCTCACTCCGCACCATGGTCTGAACCAGGGCCGGGCGCGAGAGGTCGCCACCGTCGATCCACGAGAACACGGCGCACGGTGGGCTGAAAATCGGCTTTCATAGACTTAGGCATTTTATTTTGCAAGTGCGAGTTTTTTTGCCGGATATCACTTCTATTAGTTATAACAATATACAAAAATGACACCAGAATTGATTCTGCACAGAAACGAAGGAATTATAATTTTTTTACGAAAATTTTGTATGGAGCTAGTATGAAAAAAAAAAAAAATAAAAATAAAATAAATAAAAACTTTATTACCAAAAAGCCAAATACAGTTGGTCCATCACAATAAATAGAAAAAACAAAACAAAATCGACATTTTATAAGGAACAATGCTATTTTTTGAGACAGAGTGTACGTCTGTGTCTGTGCTAGTATACACTGTGTTACAGACACAGGCGCCTTCCTTTTACAGTTTTTTACATTTTTGTGGCAGTTTCTTTAAATATACAACCAAAGTTTAACTTAATACTACAAATCAACTAACTTATATTATAATTTATATTATTAAACTAAAATAAACAAAAAGCAAAGAAAGGATGGGTGTATGTGTGGGTGTGATGAGAGTGAATGTGTTGTTGTGGTGTGGGTGATCTGTGGGTGTATGTGAGGGGGTGTGTATGTATGTTTTGTATGTCATCATATAGAATGTTAATAGAATGTTAATAGGCCTTTTTTGTAAAAAATTCTTCAGTTTCATTGTAGGTTAACTTTTGAAGAAAACAACTAACTATAGCTTTAAATTTAAATTTCGGTAAAGAATATATGTTGTAGGTTTCATTAATACTATTATAAAGACGAGTGCTAAGATACGGATAGCTTCTCCTCCCCAGAGCAATCTTGGCGGTGGCAAGCGGGCATACAGGATCTTTACGCCGTTTAATTTGCTTTAATAATTTTGGGTCATAGGTCAATGATGAGTGTACACGTAGAGTGATGTTTAGTACACAGAGTTGTCGGACAGTAAGTACAGATATATCTTTATAAAGCTGGGTAGTCGAGTATAGGTAAGGTTTGTGAAGCATGACTTTCAAGACAACTCTTTGGGCCCTCTCAAGGCGAAGTAAATACGTTTTAAATGTACCACCCCAGACACATATACAATAGGTAAGAAGTGACTGAGCCAAGGCAAAATAAACAGTTTTAAGCAGTCGGTCGTCAACTACACTTCTTAGTTTTTTCATGGGAAACAATAGTTTGCGAACACGCGTAACTGTCACGCTGATATGTTTGTGCCAACTTAATGTGTTATCAATGTGCACGCCTAAATATTTAACACAAGAGCTTCTATTTATACTAGGGCAACTGCAACGAGTTCGTGTTGAGTGACAACTATGGGCTCGAATGTCTGGCATACTAGGTTGTGTAGCAGTGTTCGCTGAAAAAGGGACAAAGTGTGTTTTAGAGACATTTAGCGTTAGTAGATTTAATGAAAGCCAATCCATTACTATGGCAAGAGCATTTTCAGCTGCATGGTGAGTAGATTCCCATGTTTTTCCACTCACGATAAGCGCAGTGTCATCTGCATATACAAGTATCTGGCAGTGTGGGATTGACAGCTGACACAATCTGTTAACAAACAGAAGAAAAAGGGTAGGCCCCAGTACGCTGCCTTGTGGTACGCCAAAGGTTAGCTTGACATCGTCACTGATGTAGTTGTCTACCTTAACTCGTTGGTAACGGTTTGTGAGATAATCACGGAAGAGGTTTAGAGCGTTATTTCTTATTCCTAGGCTTTCTAAACCACGCAGAAGGATAGGAGTAGAGACTGTGTCAAAGGCCTTGGCTAAATCGAGAAATATACCTATAGTTTTAGTCTTAGAATCAAGATTATTCACAATTTGGTTTGTCAGTTGAAGAACAGCGTCCTCAGTTGATACGCCTTTCCTAAAACCGTATTGATTTGGCGCAAGTATGTTGTTGAATTCAAGATAGCTAAGTAATCTTTTGTTCAGAACCTTCTCCATAATTTTGGACAGTGTGGTGAGTACAGATATAGGCCTATAGTTTTCAACACGGTCACCATCCCCACCCTTGAATACTGGTGTCACTAAAGCCTTTTTAAAAGTGTCAGGGAAAATACCGTGTAGGATACATAAATTACAAATATGGGTTATTGCTGGAACAAGTACATGTCTCGCAGACTTGATAAAAGAGGCTGGTATTCCATCGTGACCTACTGCACAATTCTGTTTTAGTTCTATAATTATATTTTCTATTTCTGAGAAATCGGTTTCAAGTAATACAATTGAGTTACCTTGAGGATTTATTAAGCTGTCAAATTCAAAGTTACGGCGAGATACACGTTGTACAACCTGCCCAGCAAGATCCGCTCCAACATTTGCAAAATACTTATTTATAGCATTAACGGAAGACTTTGGATCGCTGCACATATTAAGGAGTTCTCCTGACTTGCTTATGGGTGACGTATTTTTGTAGCTAATAGTTTTTATGATATCCCAAGTTGCTTTGGGATTTCCATTTGCCTTCATAAGTTCTTGTTGGTCATGATTGCATTTAATAGTTTTCAATAAATTGTTACAGTAATTCCGATATCTGGAATATATTAGTTTAGCATTGAAGTCTTTAGGATTTTGTATTGCTTTTTTATGGAGTTGATCCCGATTTCGCATGCACCTTAGGAGACCCGAAGTCATCCATGGTTTAATAGTCTGCTTTCTGTTAGGAACTTTTTTTAGTGTGCTGTTTTGATTGATTGCATCTGATATAATAGAGATCAGTTTTTCCGCACTTTCATTGGGATCTGTACTAGTTATAATACTTGAGTAATCAGAGTTTTCTAAGCAGCTAATAATTTCTGGCAAGTTTAAATGCCGTATCACATTTTTAGGTTTTATAGTATTAAGAGGGCTTCGTTCAGTACAAAACAGGATAGGTGCATGATCTGTAAAATATGAATCTAGGACCAAAGTTGTGGAGGGTTTATCTGTTTTTAAAAATACATGATCTAAGCAGTTTTCAAAGCGAGTGGGGAAAATGTGGGCAGGTAGGAGCCCGTGAAATGCCATTGTATTTAAATATTCTTCAGAGTTAGAGTCATTATTATCTGTTCGAATATTTATATTTAAATCTCCAATCACTACCACTGTTGTTGTTGAGGCTAGAGATTCTAAAATATTGTTTAGGGAGCTGAGAAAATTTTCTATATTTTTGACTGAAGGTGACCGGTATATTGCAACAATAGCTGTGTCTAGACCTATCCTCAAGATAAGACAGTTTGCGTCCTGGAGTACCGGTTCACTTATCCTATGAGACAAAACAGAATTCACATAAACCACCACCCCATCGTTTTGATTGTTAAATGAGGATCTTGTTGAGGTAAAGCCAGTTAGTACAGGAATATCTATCACTTTGCTTAACCAGCACTCCGAGAGGACCACTATGTCACATTTAACATCAATAGAATGTATTAAGACATTAAGACCATCGAAGTTTCGATTTAGGCTTCGGATGTTAACATGCAGTATGTTCAAAGTTGGTTTGGAAGGGTTTATATGCCTCTTGCATTGATCTGGCAAACTCACATACGGTCTTGAGATATTAAATGATTCAACAGAATCAATAAATTTATTTAAGTTATCATTATCGAATTTATAATTTTAAATAATAATGAACAATATAATATGTTTGTGCCACAGGGTATATCATTTGTGTTAGTAAGTCGTGTAAGTAATATAGTGAATAATTTGATATTTAATGTGTTTATTCTATTTATAATAAGTAGTTTATGGTAGTGTTTAGTGTGAATGTTTTGAGTGTGTAATTGCATTTGTGTTGTGTAGTATTTCTTAACAAACTTTGTTTCGTACAAGAAATTAAATAAATTATTTTCAAGGTGAACTACATCATAAATCAGTGAGATATTGATAAAAACAGCTTCCAAAAGAAAAGGCTTTGCATGTAAATAATAGATAATTACTAAATATTGACTAATTGTACTATTTAGGTAAACTATACATGTTACTATCAAACAAATATGAGCAGTTACTGTATTACTAAACTTAAAATAATAATATTTTATAATGAGTAAACTGTGAGAAATGACAATGAGATAGTTTGTACAGGATAGTCATTTCTTAGATAAGAGTTTTAGATTTACTGCGGATTCGATTCGAGTTTGAGGCTCACCTTCGGCTTTACGCAGAAATATGGAACCACGTGAAGTCCAGCAGTACATGTAACCATTTTCCTTTGCAAACTGCCGAGCTGCATAGAATAATTTCTGTATGTTGGGTGTTAGGGCTTCTGATATGAACACAGGTTTGACAGGTCCGGGTAGACTTAGGTGACCAGTATTTAATTTTCCTTCATGTGGTTTCTTCTTGTTGTAATTCTTAACCCCCTGTATTATTTTGTCCTTTTTTAGGACACTGTTTAGCTCAACTATGATGGGTTTACAGCCTTCTTTGTGGGTATGGATTCTGTATATGTCTTTTATATCACAGTCTTGGATATCCACCTGCACAGCTTTCGACAAGGTTTTCACAATCAAGGTGGCATCTTCTTTCGTCTCAAACTTCCTGTCATCTCGCAAGCAGATGGGTACATTTCGTATCTCCAAGGTAGCTGACCTACTTTTACGCTCAAGAACTTCAATTTTTTCTTCTAATTTCTGAATGGTCTTCTTATCTTCTGCTCTAGCTTCTTGTAGGTTTTGGAGTGTTTTAAAAATCAAGTCATATTTATCTGACATAAACTGCAAACTTACTTTGAGTTCTGCGTTGTTTTGCTTGAGTTCAAGAAAGCTTTGGTCTACCTTAGCCGATAAAGATGAGATCAACCCTTTCAGCTCCTTGATGTCGTCATCGCCATGTCTGCGTTTATGTCTAACGCTGACATTTCTGCTACCGCTTCTCTCAGATGCAGTATCCGATTCACATATTATCTCAGGTGCACACACCACAGAGAGTGTGGAGCCCGACTCAGGGGCAGACGTGGAGGCAGGTGAGATAGGCGGGGGTGAGCGCTGAAGAGGCATGTTGATGATTCACTCGGTGTAGAAGTACCAGGCGTCGTTTAATTATGAAGAGCATAGAGTAATATTATATAGATAGGTTACACCGGCGCGAGGTGCGTAAGGGTAAGGAATCACTGTACTGGTCAACGATCACAACACTAGTTTTAAGTTGGCAACACTTGTTTTCAGTTGGCAACACTTGTTTGCAGCTGGCAACACTTGCTCAAAGTTAGCAACACAGGTTTGGAACCGCCTTGGTAACACCACCTAAGTGCACTAAGCATGGTCTCAAAAATCGAAATATCTCTAAAACGGCAGCGATAACCGTAATATCCTTATAGGGGGTTATAGTACTAATTATTTATGATTTTTTGACATACGTTACATAATGGTTGTAGATGCCTTTTTTTTTAAAAAATCGTCAAAATATTTTTATTTATTTTTACATATTTAAACGTTCCTTTTAGTGTTTAAGTTGAAGAATTCAGAGCTTTAACAACTCTTATCATAAAAAAGCATCACCCCTATAGACCTGAAGGACTAGACAGGGGTGTGTAGTGTCTTGTTGATCTTGTAAGATTTCCAACAATACCAAATAGTTGAATATCAGTGTCAAAGTGCCCATGCTGTCGCTTCTTTTAGAAAGATAGGGGAATGAAATTGTTAATTGATCATACCCTAAAAGTATGATTACAACATAACCGGACACATAATAATAATAATATCCTTATAGGGGATTATAGTACTAACATTATTTATTTTAACATATGAAACTGTTCAAAACGATCCATGAACTGTGTCAAAGTTAAGAACATCGTTAGGAAGCATGCTTTTTCCCCAAATATTAAGAATATGTGAAAAAAAAAGACTGTATATAAACTTTTTATTGATAGGTAATTTAAATAAAACAGAAGTAACAAAAATAATATCTAATAAATTCAATTATACAAAATACATATTTGAAACTATAATTTATGAAATTATTAACCAAACATATTGGTACAATAAACTAACATAAATAACAAAAGAACATAAAGAAAAATAATTAAATTTTACAACTTTCGTTGTCGGACTCCAATTCCGAGTCAGAATCCAGATCGGATATACCTACAAACTCGAACTCAGTTTCCGGAAACTGTATTAGGTCGAGAGTTTCAGCAAAAAAGGTTGTCTTCCTTTTGGCATCTAAATTCGGCCTTTGTGCACTTAGAAAAGGATCCGAAGAAACAACAAGCATATTTAGGATATCTTGATTAGAATCTTGCCTGCTTCTTTTCCGCGAATGATGTTCCCGGAACCTCCTAAAATCTTTGTTTCGAGACTCTGAGGCTTCTTCCGAGAGAGTCCCAATCGGGACAATATCATTTTTTTCGATTATGTCAGCTCCGTGTATTAATAGTTTATGTACGGTTGATGACATGTAGTACCAGTCGTATAATTCCACGTACTTTTCTGCTGTTTTGCGAGCAAAATCTTTAAATTTGATGACATCGATCTTCTCACCAGATGTTATTGCTTGCAAAATAACAGCAAATCTTTTTATCAGGTTTTGATCCAACCCAGTAATAGCTGCAGTTTTATTGGGAAACTCGAAAAACTTCCTTGCGGTATTCCCGTCATTGGTAGTTCCCGAGCCTTGTTTTACTATATCAATTAACAAATTGAGCTCCTCTTTAAATTTATTTTGAATGTTTTTTTTTCTGTTTTGTAACATATCTTTATGCTCATTACTTCTTGCTGCCCACTGTTTGAAGTCAAGTCTGTACGCAATGTGTAACAGACATTCCATGCAATTTATACGGGCATGTAGGGATGATAGGCCAAATTCATATATGTCAGAACACACAGTTTTTGATGTTACAGCATCTAAGTGGTTCATTTCTGTTGGTTTTGCTAAGCACAGGTAGCATGATGCATTTGATCTAGCTTCAGAAAGGTACGTGCAGACTTTTGCGTCGATCATTGTCATCATTAGTTTATGAGTCACCCTGTTACTATTAATGCACTCTGTGGGGTTAAGGGCCTCAATTTCCTCATCCATTTTTCTTTTGTTATCAATGACAACTGCATGGCTTTCTTTTACAAAAGTGAACTGAACCGGACGACAATAAAAAGTTGAGCATGGTTTCGGGTTTGTCCATATAGTATTATCTCCATCTGTCAGTTTCAGTGGCACCAAGGAGGTCATGAAAATGCTTGAATCATCATGCTCGCCGTCCATTTTCTGCTTGTATCGGCTTTGATTGGAAGCACCATCAAATCACCACTTCGATATCAGCTTTAACTGCTTATTTTCCACATTATCAGAAAGACTTTGAAGAATCCGCTTCACCGTGATGTCAAGTAAAGCTTGAAGTGTAATTCTAGCTGATGAATCCGTAACTGATACTGATTGATTAGGAGGGTAGCATGCAAGCTTAGTTTGTTGCAGTTTATAGTAGGATGGGTAAATATCCTTAGCACCTTCCCGAATGGCAGTCTCTCGCAACGTAATATATTGCCACTTTGAAAGCTTAAGTGAAAGAAGCAATCCAAGTGCTTTCTCTGGTGTAAATATTACTGTTTTCTTAATGCTTTCCTTGATTTTAACGGCAGCTTCTGGATTTTTGATCATATAATTGATTACAGATGCGATATCTTCATAACCTTCTTCTTTTAAACGTGCTGCAGCTGCATATGCCAATTCACAGGAATCTTCGCCTATGTGCTCACTAGATCTTCTCTTTTTCTGTTTGCTTCCCAGATCTTTGAATGGTTTTCGGGACCTTTTTGTCATTGTTCCAACAGTCGATGATGTCGAAGGTTCTGGAGAGACTGAGCGTGCTCTTGGTATCTCATCAACAGTTGGTTCTTGATTTATTAAAGTTTGCACGCAACTCGGCCAATCAATATTTGCTTGCAACCACTCTCCGTACGTATTTCTAAACTTATCAAAGAATCGTTTAGATTTCTGCCACCTGTTTAAAGCAGCTCGCGTGAATCTCCGGCAAAATTCTTTGAGAGTTACTTGATCTTCGGCAGAAAGGCAATCGCCTATGCGGGACACAATTGCACTAAACAATACTTCATGATTAAATAAAGGACACTCACTTTTTAGAAGAACAAACAAATCTAAGTTGGTGATTAAACTTTCCATTCTAAGATTTTGTAGTCGCAAAGCAAATAGTTTTAGTGTTAGCAGTTACACGGTTGTGAACAATCTAAATTATGGAACAAAATTATAGCCCTTTTATTGTATAAAGTCAATAATTAGTTAACTACCCTCATTAAAGTTATAAAAGATATGATAATAAAAATTTATAATCGTCAAAAACATTTCGTAGAACTCATAGTAGAACTAATCAACATTAGCAAATCACATTAGCTCACTAATTATAAAAAGGTGAATGCAGTTCTTAGTTGGTATTGTTGCGAGATATTTCAAATCATTTAATCACTTAATAGGCTCATTAGAATCAGAAGACTACAACCATCATTCTAATTACTTAATTACTTGTCATCAGACTCATTAGATGACTAGACAATATGTTATTTTGTATTTTGATGGTATGCAAGGTTTTAAAATTCCTTTTGTGTCGATATTATTATGTGTCCGGTTATGTTGTAATCATACTTTTAGGGTATGATCAATTAACAATTTCATTCCCCTATCTTTCTAAAAGAAGCGACAGCATGGGCACTTTGACACTGATATTCAACTATTTGGTATTGTTGGAAATCTTACAAGATCAACAAGATACTACACACCTCTGTCTAGTCCTTCAGGTCTATAGGGGTGATGCTATTTTATGTTAAGAGTTGTTAAAGCTCTGAATTCTTCAACTTAAACACTAAAAGGAACGTTTAATATGTAAAAATAAATAAAAATATTTTGACGATTTTTAAAAAAAAAGGCATCTACAACCATTATGTAACGTATGTCAAAAAATCATAAATAATTAGTACTAAAACCTCCTATAAGGATATTACGGTTATCGCTGCCGTTTCAGAGATATTTCGATTTTTCATACTAGCTCCATACAAAATTTTCGTAAAAAAATTATAATTCCTTCGTTTTTGTGCAGAATCAATTCTGGTGTCATTTTTGTATATTGTTATAACAAATAGAAGTGATATCCGGCACAAAAACTGGCACTTGCAAAATAAAATGCCTAAGTCTATGAAAGCCGTTTTTCAGCCCACCGTGCGGCGGTGCTCCACCCAAGCAGGGCACACCCCCGCCGTATGTTAGACCGTGTCCTCCGGGTGATCCACGCAATGTCGACACCCGGGCGTGAGAATACATCTACCTACCAAGTTTCATGTGTATGGTCCTAATGGTTTCGGAATAAAATGGCTGTGACATACGGACGGACGGACAGACAGACATGACGAAACTATAAGCGTTCCGTTTTTTTGCCACTACGGAACCCCTAAATACGGTACGACAAATCCTTTCTCATGGCATTATCAAGATATGTATATTAAGTCTTGAATTATTAACGCTGCGTATCTACAAACTAAAAAAAAACAAAATATAAAATCCAGACACCATAAAAATAGTCATGCTAGCGAAAGAGGAGGCTGACCGCGTGAGGGAGAGGGAACTCTCTTCCACACACACCAGTCGCCGCGGGAGACGCTCCGGGCGTCGGGGATCGCGAGCCGATCTCCGGCCACCGTAGGCGCGGGCTTGTGAATGGCGAGCAGGAGCAGCTCACCGTCCGATAAAGACCAGGCCCGGGTCGCCTCAAAGAGCCTTCAGCACTAATGACCGGGCCCCATAGGGCTATTGCCTGCTGGGGTTGCGGAAATGTTCTAACGCAGCCACGGATCACAAGGGCAATTGAAGGAACAAGGTAGATTGTTAGTAAGTATAAGTCTGACACTCGCTCCACCCAGAGCGGCAGGAGCCATTTGATGATTTTCCCACCTTTAAAAAACATTTCGCACAGTACAAAGTTCAAATTTTATTACTACCCTACAACTTAAACAAAGCTTAAGTTGAACTAAGCATAATTACCTACTAACTACATAATTATGTATATTGCAACTCGCCATCCTCTGGTTCTGAATTCGGTTCTGGTTCTGGTTTTGATTCTGTCACATTACTTGGAGGAAATTTAGCCAACACATCTTCATCCACGTCTGTGGTAACATTGGCTATAAGCACCTTATGTGATACATTAAACGCATCCAAAAATTCCGCTAAATCTTTCGTTTCTTCATCGAATAGTAAAAAATCTATCGTTCTGTTGTTTCTTTTCCAGATATCTTCCGTGAAGTGGGCTGTGGAAGAAACACATTAGAAAAGAAACTATAAAAACAAACAGACTATAATATGCAAGATTATGTTTCTGCCTGCGACTTCACTCGCGTGAAAAGATTTTTAGCAACGTAACAGTAGCATGTGTCACTGTGTCACTTCAATTGTTTTTGCCAATGATAGGAAGTCCTTATAACAGCTACAAGAATAAAACTTTTATACGTTTTGCAGTGGTAACTGGAACAGTTGTCGTTAAGAATTCGGATAATCAAATATACAGATAATCATACCAGTTTTTTTTACTAAATACCAACTATTCCACATCTCAAAGGACGAGATATTGGTTGCTGGTTACTAAAATTAATATTGACGAAGTGTTGCAAGCCTATCAGTTTTCTATCGGTTACATTTCGGGAGTGTGCGATGGTGTTGCACAGTCTTATCCCGCTGTTGCGTCCCAAATGTATTTTTGAACGATCTTTTTGGTGTGGCAACATTCTATTGTCTTTTTGATGTTGACACTTGACATAACCTTTTTTCACTTGACAGATAGACTTTGGTTCCGTTGTTGGAAAATGTCCGTTCTTGGGACTTTGATTTAATTGTAATTGGTAAAATATCGTTTGGAATCGCCAGTTGAAACCGATAATTGGGTCGCGAGTAACGATTAGTTGGAATTTGTAATCCCCATTTGACGAAAACCCTGGGATATTTCTCGGAACATATCGCCGTATTGCCTCACCGCGTGGCACGCGCATTTGTTGGGAAAAAGTAGTGATAAATAGCTTCAATCCGGTGCGAGTTAAGGCTGTGATGCTGATCTGAACCGCGCCATCTGGAGACTGACGCCTTGTGACCGTTCAGAACACTTGACTTATATCACACTTTCAATTACTCACCTCATATTTACATACATACCACACTTGGGCGTGACCTAGGAAGGTCGAAGTTGGTGTACCCAGTGCAGAAGGTAAGTGGTTAGAACTGTTATTTATATATATGGTTTGTAGGCCGAAGAGCCTGTACTTTGTTTATTATTGTTGTAAGCAACGTTAGAGCTCCACGAACCGTGGACAGTTTCGGACACACCAGTATCGTTGCGCTGGCCTATTGTAGTCCTGACCATTATGGTAAGCGGAGCGTGGGTTTTAATAATAAATCCACATAGTAAATTAGAAGTTTTGAAAATAACTTTAGTTTAATTACTTAACATAACTTATAACTTAATAAGTTTTGAATATATTGCTTTGTCAGTCGGGCTCAAATAGTACTTGTAGTTTGTACTGTAATTTGTAGTGCTAGCCCCTTGGTATTGAATTGACAAGTAAGATTTATTTGTGAAATTAGGAATTATTGGTTGTATTTGGTACATAATTTGGTATATTGTTGTAAAAGTTGTTTGGTATTTGTTGCAATTAATAATTGAATGTCACTGATCTGAATTTAAAAGGTTATCTACATTATAATTACACATAGTCTAACAAAATAGGACTTGAATTGTGTGTATTGGTTATTGCATTTGTGGTACTTATTGGACTGTGTTGATAGAGATTCTCCGGCTCAATATTATACAGTCAATTGTTGTGTTTATTGACGTTTATTGGTGTTATATTATGTATACATTGAATTGTTATTTATTTTGTAACTAGCCATCTGTACCAAGCTAGATTCATACTTGGAATGGGTACAGGGTCGGATTTGGACTTGAAATAATTGAATTTAAGTTGTTATTTTGGTGAAATTATTTGGTCGGCTAACAAGTTATTGTTGTTTGTTTAGTTAATTTTAGCCTGTTGTATTAATATTTGATTGTTGCAATGGCCTCATTAAGGGCAGTCAGGGAGGCTGCTGCCGGATTGACCTCACAGTTAAGATGGTTCGCATCGGCAGCTGCAACGGTTGAGCGTGTAGAATTGGAAGAGCTCACCCTTGCTCGGTACGGGCAAGTGATTGAGAGGATCAAGTCAGCTGATGCTGCGCTCACACGCTTAAACGAGTACATCATGGACGTGGATTTGGGGGTGATGGATCAGGCGGCCCGCGATAGGATTTTGGGTGACTATGACCAGATTGTCCACCTGGGGGATGTCATATGTCTACGAGCGCGGGAAATTTTGAAGAGTCGGGTGCCTGATGCGGCCAAGCCGCAGACCCCCGTTGTTGCAGGCCCTGGACTATTGAGTAGGCTGCCCACCCTGGAGCTGCCACATTTTGACGGTCGCTTGGACCACTGGCTGGGCTTCCTAAATCTCTTTGAAAGTCTTGTCGATGCACGCTCGGACCTCGGACCTGCCCAGAAGCTGGCCTATTTATTGTCTGTCCTGGAGGGCGAAGCCAGAGCCTTGGTGCAGCACTTGCCGGTGACGGATTCCTCCTACCCGATCGCTCTGGAGCTTCTCTCCCGACGGTATCAGAACAAGCGCTGCCTGGCTGATGTGCACATCGACCAGATTTTGGGGCTACCGGCCATTGTCAGCACGTCGACGTTGCGCACTGACTTGCTGAACCCGTTGGTCTCAGCGACCAACGCCTTGAGACGCTTGGAGTTACCGGTGGAACATTGGTCCTACTTGTTGGTGCACATAGTGCTGCAGTTGCTCCCCGCGGAGTTGAGGTCACGTTTTGAGCAGAAGTATGGTGGGGATAGTGCCACCCATCTTCCCCCCTTTGACGACCTCCTCAAATTTTTGGAAGACGAGTGTCGGTTTTCGGATAACACTCGTGGCGCCACGGGGTCACCCCAACTACCTTCTCGGCCTAGAGACCAGGGACGGACTAGGGCTCGGGGGCCTGTTGATGTTCACCCCGCCCCCCGTTTTGCTGGCGCCCGGAGTCCTCGGGCTAGGGGGCCTGTTGATGTTCGCCCCGCCCCCCGTTTTGCTGGCGCCCGAAGTCCTCAGGCTAGGGGGCCTGTTGATGTTCGCCCCGCCTCCCGTTTTGCTGGCGCCCGGAGTCCTCATCATTGTGACTTTTGTAAGGCAACAGGGCATGCCAATGCGCGTTGCCCGGCCTTTTTGAATTTGCACGTAAGTGCCCGCCACCGAATTGTCAACGCACGCCATTTGTGCTTCTCGTGCTTGGGGGCCCACTTTCATCGGGACTGCCCCGACCCCCACCCGTGTAGAATTTGTGAAGGGTCCCACTTGGAGATTTTGTGCGCCAACGCGAACCGCTCCAGCAGACCAGCTTCTGAGGGGGGTTCGCGCAAGGGGGGGGTACCCCGGAGACGAGCACCGGGCTGAGACCCGCAATTCTGTACGCCGCACTCCACCCCCCGCGCAAGTTGAACGGGAGCCCCGCGAGCGCCATTTGGTCTCCCCTCGTCAGGGAGAACGCGCATTGGCTGCTAAGCAGCAGTGGCCGGGTCGGCGCCGCTGCCTTTCCCCTCCGTTGGCGGAACGTCCCCGGCTGGAGTCGCGCCCTCCGCCATTCGGGCATCCGATGGGATATGCCCCTCCAGTGATGGCGAGCGGCACGGGACACCGCGCAGACGAATATTTTGATTGTTGGCCTCGTCGTGAACGAAGGCAGCCTGGATGCGGCGATCGGTCGCCGCCCAGGCATCACTAAGAGATTGACGCCTGCCCCGCTAAAGGACCCCCCCGTTCAAGACGGTTTTGTTGCCAACGGCCTCGGTCAAGTTCTGGGGACCCTTGGGTGACTCGATTGTGGTCTGTGCCATTTTGGACACGGGAGTCCAGGGTTGCCTTTTGTCGTCTTGGTTAGCGGGACAGGTTGGCCTGAAGGTGAATGACCTTTCAGGCAAGATTTGGGGAATTGGCGAACCGGCTGACACCACTGTTGAGGGAAAGACCTGGTTTGAAATCACCCTTGTGAGTTGTCCGTACCCTAAAATTGGTGCTCCTGCCCTTGTTATAACTGAACTTGGTTGGGACGAGCCACTTCGGGAAACCCTGTTGGAGGACGGTTGAGGCACTTTAGCCTTCCTTATGGGGCCCGTCACCCCCTTTTTGTTGCCCAAGGAGGGCCACTTGGTTCAATTGTTGGTGACTGATCGTCACACTAAGAACTCGCATGCCGGTTGCAATGCGCTGTTGGCCATTCTGCAGCGAGAATTTTGGATTTTGTCGGCTGATCGCGTCAATGAGGCGAGGCCCTTTGCTGGCGTCGTAACGGACTTGTTGGTCCCCCTTTGTTGAAGACGTCCACCCTTCGTAATAGTAAGATTGTTAAGGCTTATTTGTGTTTGTCTGCCTGTCAACCAAGGCAGTACATTTGGAGCTGGTAACCTCCCTCTCGACAGAGGCCTTTGAGGCGACTTGGAAAGATTTGTGTCTCGCCGTGGGTTACCTTCTTTGATTAGGTCTGATTGCGGTATGAATTACAAGGGTACAAGTAACTATTTGAATGAGGTATACGCCTTCCTTAATGAGAGCCAGGTTGACATTGGTAATAGTTTGGCCCGCCGAGGGGTCACTTGGTTGTTTGACCCGCCAGCCTGCCCCCCATTGGGGGGGTATTTTTGAGGCCGCGGTGAAAGCGGCAAAGGGACGCTGGCGGAGATTGTTGGGAGACACCGTTCTCACCTTTGAGGAACTAGCTACGGTATTTGGCCGCATTGAAGCTGTGTTGAATTCGCAACCTGGTCAAGACTTCCAATTGCTTAGCGGACGGGTAGGCCCGTCCGGGGGGGGTAGATGTTGCGTCCCAAATGTATTTTTGAACGATCCTTTTGGTGTGGCAACATTCTATTGTCTTTTTGATGTTGACACTTGACATAACCTTTTTTCACTTGACAGATAGACTTTGGTTCCGTTGTTGGAAAATGTCCATTCTTGGGACTTTGATTTAATTGTAATTGGTAAAATATCGTTTGGAATCGCCTGTTGAAACCGATAATTGGGTCGCGAGTAACGATTAGTTGGAATTTGTAATCCCCATTTGACGAAAACCCTGGGATATTTCTCGGAACATATCGCCGTATTGCCTCACCGCGTGGCACGCGCATTTGTTGGGAAAAAGTAGTGATAAATAGCTTCAATCCGGTGCGAGTCAGGGCTGTGATGCTGATCTGAACCGCGCCATCTGGAGACTGACGCCTTGTGACCGTTCAGAACACTTGACTTACATCACACTTTCAATTACTCACCTCATATTTACATACATACCACACTTGGGCGTGACCTAGGAAGGTCGAAGTTGGTGTACCCAGTGCAGAAGGTAAGTGGTTAGAACTGTTATTTATATATATGGTTTGTAGGCCGAAGAGCCTGTACTTTGTTTATTATTGTTGTAAGCAACGTTAGAGCTCCACGAACCGTGGACAGTTTCGGCCACACCAGTATCGTTGCGCTGGCCTATTGTAGTCCTGAACACCCGCCAAGTCCGTTCCATCATCGGACTACAAGACAAACGGCGATGCACCAACGTTACATGGTGGACATCCCACCCATACTCACGAAACGTTTTGAGAATACCTTCATTGTGCGTACGGCTAAGGAGTGGAATTCCCTGCCGGAGTCTGTGTTTCCTGATCGCTGTAACCTGGGAGTCTTTAAGTCAAGAGTGAATAGGTTACTTCTAGGCAAGCGTGCTCCATCTTCGACCACATCGTCACTTACCAGGTAAGATGGTGGTCAAACGCAGGCCTATCAACTATAAAAAAACAAAAGTGGAAGGAAGGAGGGAAGTGGTTTGTACTGACAAACACGTCCATGATCTTATACGTATGTAGATTCGACTTGCATAAGTTCATTCGATCGCGACTCGTCCGGATAATCGCAAATCCGTTTAATTGAGGTCCGAATAATCGAGTCTTTACGACTACGAACGACGACATAGGTTGACGAATTCCAGTAGATTCGGAGCTTATTTGCTGTGACTGACACATTGACATACGAGTTCTATGAGATTCGGTTTTTTCATATGAAATTCGGTACCCTAAAAACCGTTGCTTTTAGGATACTGGGACCGGAACAACAATTCGACATTCCATAATTGATTGACTTCTTTGTACGACAGTCCTATTGTTGCCGAGGCTTTTACGGGCCACATTAGTTGGATTATAGTATATTTAGTCGGCTAAAACGTTTATAGTGTAGGTAATGGTTAGGAACACGATTGTAGACCACAGAAGGCTAGCACTGTTCAACACACATACGCGCAACACTCACATCTCCCTACACTCAGCTTACCTATCCCTGTGTTTATATATAAAAACTTTTTTGCAAAAAATAAAACCGACTTCCATATCAAAACACTACAAAGCCAAAAATAATTTTAATTTCGGTAGTCGGTGTTATTGGTTTTGTATTCCTGTTTTTTTCACACCGCCTTTCGAAATTAAAATTATTTTTGGCTTTGTAGTGTTTTGATATGGAAGTCGATTCTATTTTTTGCAAAAAAGTTTTTAATTTTCGCACTTTTTAGAGGGTCAGTTTGTAATTAATTTAGTTACAAAAGCCAAAATGTCAACTACTTATCACCTTTTACAATATATTGCTTTTTCCTATGCAGAGCCGTTGATTTTTGAAGAGTTCTGGTATTTCACCATTAGCTCTACTTCACCATATGCATTGTGACGAGCAAAAAGTGCTTCACATCCATATCAAAGTTCCCTCGATTTCTCCATGATTCCATCATCAGATCCTGACGTGATGACAATGGGACCAACTAGAAAGTATACCCTTTCAAACTAAAAAAGAATTTTCCAAATCGGTCCAGCCGTCTTTGAGATATGAGGTAACATACATAAAAAAAGGATTCAAGATGAAATGAAAAACTCCTCCTATTTTGAAGTCGGTTAAAAAAAGAATTTTGCAAATCGGTTCGTAAATGGCGGAGTTATGCGCGAACAAAAAACGCAATGCAGAGTAAACGAAAAGATCGTCAATGTAGATTTTTTTTAGACTTTTGTTGATTTTTCAGAAATGGCTCGTCCGATTTCGATAAAATTTTCATGGGACCATTTGGGAACTATACCCTATAGAATTTTTCAAATCGGTTGGCAAGCGACTGAGTTATGCGTGGACAAACATAAAAAAAAATACAAACATCCGAATTGAGAACCTCCTCCTTTTTTAGAAGTCGGTTAAAAATAAAAAAGTACTCCAGACGATATCGGCCATCAGACTATGTAAAGGACCAGAGTGCTTCTGCTGTGCACATACTTGTGCAATATAGTATCCCCTGCGCGGATGGCTAATCTCCTCTGAGATTGGCTGCCCTGGCCGAAATCAGGTCTGGAGGACCTAGGTATGTTACAATATTATTTTAACGTAGACAAGTCTATATGTGCATGCACACACACATAGACTATTGCAGAAACCCTCTTCTAACAAACAACAGTCGTGAGTGCGTGTGTAGGCCCTATACGTGGAGCGTTACTACGAGTATGTGTGAGTGCGTTGATTTATGAAGCTGATCTTCTGTATACATCTCTATTGTGCTTTTGCCATAAAGGGAGACATGTCTTGTTTATTTTATGTTTCTTTCACGAGTTTAACGTACTGAAACGGTATGGATACTTCCGCATCTTTATAGATAGATTTATTATTGTTGAAATAACAATCGATAGATATATTTGCGTTCTTATCAGTGGATTGTGCAGAGAAAAGATTAACTGCCTGTTGCGTCCAAAACGTATTTGAACGCATATTTTTGGTGTGGCAACATTCTATTGTCTTTTTGATGTTGACACTTGACATAACTTTTGACTTGACAGATAGACTTTGCTTCCGTTGTTGAAGAATGTCCGCCTTGGGACTTTGATTTTATTGTAATTGGAAATATCGTGTCCAATCGCCCGTTGTAACCGATATTTGGGTCGCGATTGGCGATGAGTTGAAGTTGTAAACCCGAGTTGACGAAAACCCTGGGATATTTTGGAACAATAACTCCGTATTGAAGTGAGACTGACTGACGCGTGAACCTTGTTGCAAGCAGTTGTTAATTAGTGATAAATAGCTACTAATCTGGTGCCAAGTGTATCAGAGTTGTGCTGTGATGCTATCTGGACCATGCCATCTGAAGACCGGCGCCTTGTGAACGTCCAAGAACACTTGACCTTCATTACACATTTCACTTACTCACTTCATACTTACATACATACCACACGGGCGTGATCAAAAAGGGTCGTATCCTGGCGTCCCAGCTCAGAAGGTAAGTGGTAATATTAGGTATTGATAAGGCCTAAGGCCATCGGTTGTAAGCAACGTTTAGGGCTCCACGAACCGTGGACAGTTCAGACCGTCCAGTTAACGTTGGCTGGCATCTTGTAGTCTTGAACACTGCCTATATTAGGTAACACAAAAACCGTATTATTTGGATATTTTAGAAACTACTGATGATTTTGAAATTTTGCTTGTTTATTATCATCTGCCAGTGTTTTATATGAAGCGACTGCTTATCAGATCTCTACAACCCACAGTACATCAACAGACAACAGTAACGGGAAAGCATGGTGGCAAGCTCTGACAAGACTGCTGGAAAAAGTTCTGACTTCTGACTACCCGTAACGACTATCAAAGGTGTAAATATATTAGCTGAGACCAACAGATTAGCATGTGTTCTGAAACCCAAAGTTATCTCGATATTTTAAGATAGTCACCCATCCGCATACTGACCTCGACAAGAGTAGTTTAACATTGCGAACCAACCCGGGCGGCTGTTACTATTAAGAAACGTTGCTAGTTTATGACCAAGTTAAATAACTAATTGAGATACAAATCGTTAATGATAAATATTACCTCTTTCCTCAAATTCATTTATCACGTCTTCTTCGAAAACACCTTCAGCTCTCCACATTTGCACATTACTACGCTCCATTTTATCTGCTTCCATCTCCTCAGCTAAGAAACCTGAAATAAAAGTTGTAACAGTTTAAGAACAATATTAAAATTGCTGCCACTGATACAACGAATATATATCATTCCTAATTCGTTGCACTGATACGAAAAAGTGATTTGTATTTTATGATATCATATTTAACACAATATGAGGATAAAAACCTTTCGCCGTTAATAATAGAAAAAGTTTACAAAGAATCATATTTACATTGAAAGAGATTAATCAATTTCAACGGACAAGTACAACCGCGATAAGAAAATTTATTGACGCATAAATCAAAATAGTTTTATGAAAAAAATAATTGCCTGCGTATACAACACTGCAAAGTAAGGGAGCTCGTGGCTAAATAACAACAGAGGCTCGCGCACACGAGTTGGTGTTCAAGGTTGAGCAGCACTGGTCGCTCAGTGGATGGTGACCATCTTGACTTCTTGAGATTCCTCTGTGCCTCGGCGAGCACGTCAAGATGTTTGATGTCCCGGCTGTCATTTGTACATCTCTGACAGTCATTACGGGTAGTCAGAGGCCTGCCATCAGTCTTGCCTGGGGATATCGTACTACCCAGATACTGGGTTGTGGAGGTCAGATAAGCAGTCGCTCCATGTATAACACTAGTACTCAGTTTCAGTTCAGTGAGACTGGGAAATTACCCCAAACGTAGTTGAGAAAAGAATAAGTATCTGAAAGAGACAATTTTTATACGATTCGCTCCATAACCTACATAAAAAAGCCTCGCTTGGTTTTTTTCTGTTCACCAGTTACAGAAGTTCATGTTAATTAGCATTCTCACTACTATTTTGCCGTCGTTTTTCAGTCTAAATGTATTTATCGAATACCTCATCAACAATGACAGCCAGGAACGACAGCTTAATGCACATTTCAAGGCACGCAGGAAGCTCAATGCACTCACATCGTCACCCATCCATGCATTGACCCCGGCAAGCAAATGTATACCTTCGACCCGCATGCTATTTATTATATCAGTAACGAACTTTACGATAAGGTATAGATTTATCAGGTTATTTCGATACAAATAGAAGATTTCATAAGATTGTTTCATTTACCTCATAATGTAGTACTTAAGTAGTACTTCTTCCCGCAGGTTAGCTGAAAATATGTGGGTTATCCATGTGTTCTTAGTGTGGAGACAGTTTGAGGGCTGGAGATTGCTCCATCACCCGAATTGATGGAGCAACTTCGTTGTTCCATTTTGAAAAAAAGGACAAACAAACTTTCCCACTTGTATCATAATACTAGTTTCTGCCCGCGACTTCGTTCGCGTGAGAGGATTTTCCCGCGTATATCCCGATCCCGTGGGAATTCCGGGATAAAAATGTAGCCCATGTGTTATTACATGATATCAACTATCTACTTAGGAAATTTCTTTCATATCCAAACAGTAATTTTACGTGAAAGAGTTACAAGCATCCATTCCCACAAACTTTTGAATTTATGTACCTATAATAAGTAAGATTTGTATGGATATCGAAATGTTTATATGTTAAACCATATAAACGTTTCTTCAAACCTACGACACACAGTGCAGCGTCCAATCGCTTAACCACTGCGTCACCCATAACAACAGTTAAAATGAGAGCCACAAGCCGTTTATTTATTTTGGCAAATCAGGCTATACGCAAACCCTTTCCCAGTATACATGTTTATTTTTCAATATCCCGCGCGGAAATAAATCAGGCGACGTTTCTCCAGTCCGCTATAGATTTAAGATTCATATCTCTTTGCTTGCTTGGGCAACGTTTTGAACCAAGGCGTATACTGAGTCAAAGGATTGTGAAGTCACGGTATACGTCAGTTTTTTTTTTTTTTTGTGTGTGGCATCTCGCAGGTCAACCTCTGAGGTTGTCGGCTGCTTAACCGGGCTTGCCTGTGGTTGCCTTAATTAATAAATTAATTAAAGCCTCCAGCCAGGGCTTATTAGAAAACTTACAAACTAGGCGACTACACGCTAAGGGCACCCCCTGTGGGGTACGGACCTCGGCTTAGGGCGTCGCAGTGGGAGGGCAGCTAGGGACAGGCTGGATCATATCATTTTTATTATTAATAAGGGAATTTAAAGCTACTGGCTCAGCGTCGCGGGCTGGCTCTGGCAAGGGTCGGGGCGGACTATTACGGGGACGTCGCGGCGGGCCTCGGCGGCGAGGACGGAAGGACGGTCGGTTTTTGTTTTTGTGTGCCACTGTACTTGTTTCCCTACGGCTCTCTTGGAGCAGGGTGATTGCGTCATCGGGAGTAACAAGGGTACGCCTTGGTCGGCGAATCTTAGAGATACGCGAGGGTTCGTATTGGGCGGCCGATACGATAAGGGGATTCCTATGTTGGATTGCAGTATCAAAGAAACGCTTGGAGACACGTTTCATGAACTGCTGGATGGTGGGCATCTTGAGGTCTACGTGAAGAAGCTCATTTCGAACATAAAAGGGGGCTCCCGTCACTCTACGGAGGAATCGGTTTTGAAGGGTCTGCATCTTGTGGAGGAGGTAGGGCTTTGCGTGTGCGAAAACAACGCAGGCGTAGGTCATGATGGGACGGATGACCGCGGTGAAAATACGCAGCTTGCACCTGAGTGATAACTTGCTGCGGGAGCTAAGAATGAAGTGGAGCCTACCTAGAGCGAAAGCGGCGCGCGAACGTGCCTGCTTTATGTGCTCAGCGAAGGAAAGGTGTTTATCGAGGACCACGCCTAAGTATTTGGCTTGCTTTTCCCAGGGGATCGGCTTGCCGTACATGGTAATCGGACGGGGGGAGGGTGGGTTTATCCGCGGCTTAGAAAAGAGGACTGCCTGGCTTTTGTCTGGATTGACTTCGATTCTCCATTTCCGGAACCACTTGGCCAGAGTGTTTGCGGAAGTTTGGAGAGTGCGAGCGATGGCATCGGGTTTAAGACCGGTATAATAGATAGCCGTATCGTCGGCAAATAGGGCTAGCTGAGTATTTTTATGCTTGGGGATATCGCTAGTGAATAGCGTGAAAACGAGGGGGGATAGTACGGAGCCTTGAGGAACTCCTGCGCGAATGGGATGGGGGGAGGAAAGCTCCCCTTCAATTCGGTAACGAAAGGTGCGATTCGATAAAAAGTCCCGTAGGATGAGCACGAGACGGTCAGGCACGCCGAGTTGGTATAGCTTATAGATTAAGCCATTGTGCCAGACTTTGTCGAACGCTTTCGCTATGTCGAAGAATAAGGCTCCCGTTATTGCGCCCCGTTGGAAGCCGGCGCTGACGTGTTCTATGATGCGGTGGACTTGTTGGATACATGAGTGTTCGGTTCTAAATCCAAACTGCTCATTGGGTATAAGACTCTTTGCGTCGGCAAAATCTTTGAGCCGCTTATATATAAGCCTTTCATAGATTTTACCAAGGACGTTGAGTAAGCTAATGGGACGGTAGCTAGACGGGTCAGACTTGGGCTTGCCTGGTTTGGGAATACCTATGAGGGTGGCCTGTTTCCAGGTTGCGGGGAACATATTATTGCTCAATGCACCATTGAAGATGGCAGTCATTAGCACTATAAGCTGGGCGGGGAAAAGTTTGAAAACCCTATTGGTGATGCCGTCGGAGCCAGGGGCTTTTCGCGGTTGGAGACTTTTAATGATATCCTGGACCTCATCAGGAGTGATGGGGGCCAGTGGATTATCGGGATCTTCGACGGGCGGAAGGGAAGTTCTACGTTCGACTTCGGCGTTCACCATATCGAGGTGGGCTTGGTCTACTGGTTGAGAGCTGGGAGAACACTGGGACTCTAGGCTGTCGGCTAGGCATTCTGCTTTTTCAGAGTTATCGAAGGCGACACTCTTATCGGGACGAATGAGAGGAGGCATTGTGGCCTCTTCAGTGGATCGCAACTTCCTCTGAAGCTGCCAGAAGGCAAGATGGGTGGGCTCAAGTTCGCTCAGCATCTTGTCCCAGCTCGCATTACGCTGCTCGGTAATGCGTTTCCTTACAGCACGCTGTAAGTTGCGCATGTGAGCTTTGTTTGCGGCGCAGGGAAAAGCGCTGTACGCACGGATGGCTGCGTTCTTCTCGGTTATCAGATTCCGTACATCGTCCGGGAGTTTCCAGCGGTGGTCTTCCACTACAGGAACTTCCCTTGAACAATCGTTCAGGACGGATTGTACGTGATTTGTAAGCGAGTCGATCGCCGCCGTCGTGTCAGCGACTGAGACTATGTGGTCAGGAATGGTGTCCAATTGAGGCGACGTGGTGGATTTCAGTTTTTCACTTACTTTCCTCCAGTCAGTGATCAATTGGGTCGGAGGAGGTTGGGTAGGATCATGGTTACCCGAGCGGGAACCTAGGTGTAGGATAACGGGACGGTGATCCGAGTTGAGCTCGTGAAGCGCTTCTATGGAGTGTAAACGGAGGTTTACATTCTTTAGGAGCGCCACATCGAGGACATCGGGGTTATGGTTGGGGTCGTGTGGGTAGTGGGTGGGAGTCATCGGAGCGATGACGTCGTAGTTTAGGGTCGCGCCTAGGTTATACACGATTCTGCCTCTGGCATTTGTCGTGTTGCTGTTCCAAGCGGGGTGTTTGGCGTTGAGATCGCCCGCTAGTAAGACGGAGTCACTCAGGCCGAAGAGAGTCGTGAGATCGCTGGTGAGTGCGATAGGATCGTCTGAAGCAAGAGACGCGACCGATGGTGGGGGATGGTAGGCAGAGATGATGGTTATCGGAGGATGACCAGTCATGCCTAGTCGACAGGCAGAGTACTCTAGGTGAGAGAGAGGCGCGGGTGGGGTCAGAGGGATGCAGTATAACTCCTTTCTATAATAAATAAGGGTACCGCCGCCGTGGCAACGTGTTCTGTCATTGCGAACTAGACGGTAATTCGCAATTTTGGGATCAGCGCGGTGGGGTTTCAAAAGGGTCTCCTGTATAAGGAGGACGTCTAATTGGTGGTCGCGGAGGAATTTAGTTATTTCGGCGCGTTGGTTGAAAATGCCATTGGCGTTGAAAAAACCTAATTTGAGGGATCGAGGCCTAGTGTGGTTTGTGCGTTGGGAATCCATTGGATCAGTCCATCGCATCCATCTGGTCGAGACCTAGCACCACATCACTGTGTGTGCTGAATATTTGGCTGTACATTGCCGTCGTAATTTTGCCGTTATTCTGCTGTTCGGCAGCCAGAAGGGCATCGCGGAGAGATCTGGCTTGGCGGGTCATAAATAACCTATAATGGCGCAGTATAGTCTGGGCGCAAGCCTCGCCGTGCGCGACGGGTGAGGGATTGGGCGGTTGTTTGACTGCAGGAGCAGCAGTGGTTTGAGGCGCGGGTTTGTGACTGGCTGTGGGCTCTGTAGCCACGGCTATAGGCAGGATCTGCGCTGCGATGGGTATATCCATCAGTGCCTGCAAAGGTTTGGCAGGGGCCAAGGAGGGAAAGGCTTTTTCGTGGTTTAGCCTGTTCCACGGGGACGGTCTCTGAGGAGCGAGACGTTGGGGAATTTGAGAAGAAGGTGCCTCTCTCTGTTGGCGGGCGTTGGCGCGCTTCGCTAATTTAGGAGCGAGTTTGGGGGCTTTGGGACAGCCGCGGTAGTTTGCCGGGTGACCGGTCTGGCCGCAGAGAACGCAGCTGGGTGGTTCCGAACAGAGGGTTCGGTCTTTAGGCCGTGAGCAGTCCGCAGTGCTATGCTCGCCCAGACACTTGACGCATCTGGGAGTCGCATAGCAGTTGCTCTGCGCATGGCCATACAGTTGGCAACGGTGGCATTGTCCCACTGTTGCGGTTTTGTAGGGCTTTTCTATTGAGATACCGGATAGGGAGCAAATAGACTTAATCTTAAATATTGGGTGATGACCTTCGGTTGGTTCACAAATGACAAGAACCATGTCGTACAATTCACCGCCTCTCGCTTTATGTAAGCGATGGACGGCGATCACTGGTATACCTTGATCGGCAAGGTCGTCTTTAATATCCTGTACTAGGATTTCTTTAGGGACACGTTTAATAATAACACGAGTGGGCGTGTCCTCGGGGAAGGAGAAAGTGTGAAAGGAAATATTCCTTTCACGGAGGGCGCGATATAGTTCCCTATAGTCGTTCGACGTAGGGACGGTGACTTTAATGCCATTTTGGCAGGCACGGGCGTTTGTGTAGTTGATCTTTCGATCAACACACATCTTAGACACATCAGTCCATTTCCCCTTGTCCTAGATGTAAAAGGGGGGCGGAGGGCGTTGCTTCCTTTGGGTTGAGGAAGTTTGGGCTATCGGGCTGGGGGGTATACGTCAAAAGTTCCGCTTCAAATAACAATGGAAAGTTGGGGCGTGAACACACAGACCGGGCCCGGGGAGGGGTAGAAGAGTACTTAAATGCCTCCCACAGAAATCTTAATAATAAAGATTTCTGTGGTGCATGTTACTTTTCTCTTTATGGTGCTTAGTATGTTTTATTACCGAGACGATGGTCAGGTTTATATTTAGCTAAGCGTAAATTTAGATCAAGCTTAATCCAACTCTTTTAGATAGTGAACATTTCATAAAATTATTTTATGAGAAATATAAAATACTATTAAGATTACCTATATTTTTTTTTTATTTTTCCGCAATTGAAGATTCCCGCCGCACTACAGACAGATGTTTCGAATCAGGGTTTGTGCAAGTGATTTCATTTAAAGAGAACTAGCAATTTGGGTGGAATTTACATTACTAGCAATCTTGTTAACCCCTCCAACAAAAGCTAAATATGCTTGTGTCTGTAATGGGTTCACGGCAATGTTGTAATGGGTGGGGTTCGAACCCGCGACCTTTCAGTCACAAGGCCGACATCTAAGCCATTAGGCTATTCTGGCTTGTTTTAATAAAAACGTTTTTAAATACACTCGGGATTCAGGAAAAAATCGTAGTGGGGAACGTGTTTTATAAAAAAATATTGGTTGAGCTGAGGATGAGAAAATGACTAAATAATAAAATAAAATTCATTTATTGCAGGCACGCAGGCCCGTATAAAAACTAATAATATTTAAATTAATAATTCTTAACAATATAATTCAATAATAATAAAAATATATTGACTGCAAAAAAAAATTGTTAAAACATAATAAATTAAATTAAATATAAATTATTACTACTCCTAACTTCATTATTAATCTTACACAACTAACTGACTAAAAAAGACTAAGAAATATTATAATATTTAATTTATAACTCATTTATTTCGTATTGACTCCATATTTGCAATAACAAGTGAATGCACTCTGCCTTCGTCGGCATCCATGTTGAACAGGCAGCGCCATCATCAAATAACTCCTCTCGCTGTGAGTGGAGCGAAAGGAAGTGTCAGACTTATACTGACTAAAACCCCACCCTCTGTTTTGTTGCTCCTTCAGTTGTCCTTCCGTTCCGGAGCCGCGGTATCTCGTTAGAACATTCCCGGAACCCCGAATGCAGCTGGGTAATATTGTTTTACATAGAGCGATTGCCTACTTGACCCCCACAATCTAATAGAAGGGTAAGATAATGTACCGTGCTAGAAGATTTTCTGGCTTTCTCGCTACCCGTAATGACTGTCAAAGATGTATAAATGACAGCCGAGACCAATGGCATGACGTGCTTCCAGAGGCACTCGAGAATCTCGACGTATTTAGAGGATCCATGGTCTGAGCTCGGCGAGCGTGCTTACCTTACCTTGAAGATCGACCTGATTGGGTATTTTTATTTTAACATGAGCTCCTCCGACACAAGGCATAGCTTGCTTTTAGGATAACAAAGCGAGACGCTATTTAATATAATAAAAACACACAAAACAACTCTAATGACGTAATCCTCTAACCCTTTTAACACCCACGTCTGTTTGAAGTTTTATTTACAGTAAACCGCTGAATAAAGGTTACACGTGCAACTAATGCAAAGTAAACAATCACGGACCCCCAGGCAACAGTACTGGAAATAATATTTACTTTACAAAGGTGAGGTTCATGTTATATGTTATATGTATAGAACTTGGACATATTTTCGAACAGTCTGAATGAATTCAGACGGTATGTCCAAGCTCTGTGCTTGACTCTCTGACTGCGTTTAATATATTTTACGATTAATTTTAGAATTATGTTTAATAATACGTTTATTAAATTAAATATGACCCTGTTTATTCTACTGTATAATTTGACCTTTGAATTTGATGTATTGTAATTTGACCTACCTAGCTTATTTTTACTTTTAATCTGTATTGATAATAATTTAATTTGTATAATAGAAAAATTATCTTCTTACTAATATTATAAAGAAAGTTTGTGAGGATGGATGGATGTTTGTTACTCTTTCACGCAAAAACTACTGAACGGATCTGAATGAAATTTGGTAAGTAGATAGTTGATATTCTGGAATAAAACATAGGCTACTTTTTATCCCGAAATTCCCACGGGATCGGGATTTGCGCGGGAAAACCTTCCTACGCGTACGAAGTCGCGAATAGAAGCTAGTCGTTTATATTTTTCATTGGTATTATGTTCTGAGAGATACGTATTTATTGTATTTTAATTTAAGTGGTTGACATTCCATTGTTATGTTTAATTAATTAATTTGAATGTATTTTTTAATCTCTTTTCAATGTAATTTAAATTAATGTAATCATGATCTCAGTTTGCTTAATATTTTTTTAAATTACTTATACAAGTGCTGTGCACACCTATAAGTGATGAATTCACTACAGTATTAGTATTTGTAACAATGTTATTTGTATTCGATTTAGTGAATAAGTCGTTGGTGTGTCATTTAATAAATAAATAGATACTACATGTGCCCGCAATTTCGTTCGGCCGAGAGGTTTTCTCGAGTAAAAACTGATTCCATGTGAATTCGGAAGTCTGTATCTCCTGATAGCTGTAACCTAGGGTTCTTAAAGTCTTCGAGTTAAGCGTGCTCCCTTTTCGACCATATCATCGTTTACCATCAGGTGAGATAGTGATCAAACGCGAGCCTATATATACTAATATTATAACGCGGAAAAGTTTGTTTGTTTCTTTGATCGCACAAATTTTTGAAAGTACCGAGTGTATTTGGATGAAATTTTGAATGGCTAAGCTTGAAGCTTGAGAAAGGTTTATAGGCAACCAACGGCAAAAAAGGAGGGTTGTATTTTTATCGAGATAAAGTCTCGCGCGATTGCTAGTCTTGAATAAAAAGAAGAATTCCGATATTAAAACCCAAATATATGTTGCCATATGAACTCCTCTATCTGCCAGTCAATATCAATCAATATCATTTTATTCTCAAGTAACATAAGACTCATACAAATGATCAAATACATGTCAGTCACAATTAAAATACAATTAAATTAAATTAAACAATTATTATTAAAATTCAAATTAAAATATTATAATTTTTAACATTACTAAAAATACTCTATAAATATGTTCCATCCCTGCGTGTAATGTGCAACCTACAACAGTGAGTGATGTACGCACAATCCAGCCTACCCGCGAGCGCGGCCAGCATGCTGTTGGCGCTCCCTCGCACTCGCCGCACAAGCGAAGTGCCTCTCTTGCGCATTATAGTGTAGAAGCAATCTACGCGCGCCTCCGCGAACATCGCCGATGCACTGCAAAAGCGCGGGAGCCCCAACAACATCCTAAACGCGTTATTGAATTGGACTCGAAGGGCGCTGTACGATGTATGCGTGTAATCTGTCCACAGACTGCACGTGTACAGCGTCGAGCAATAGGCTCTAAACAGAGTTAACTTAACATCACTTGAGCAGCGAGCAAACCTGCGGATCACCATGTTCGCTCTGACCGACAGCGCCCTTCGCTCCCGTTCCATGTCAGTATCATCTTTAAGAGTGGGGGTAACTAGATGGCCTAGGTACTTAAAAACCTTTACCCTTTCTAAAGGTGAGCCATATAGAGTTACTGGTGGTGTATCTAGAACTTTTCTTCGCCCACCCTGAAAAACCATATACTGACTCTTTTTAACATTATATAGCAGCCCGCAATCATTAGCATAGCTCTCACAGATACTTATCAGCTTTCTGAGTCCACAGACCGAGGCGCTCAGCAGCACCATATCGTCCGCGTAGCTAATGTTATTAAAACAGACGCCATCTATGTAACAACCAATATGGTGTCCACTCAGCGCCTCGATCAGTCCATGTATGTATAAATTATAAATGGATAATTATAAATTAAAAATGGAGGGCGAACTTAACCCCCCCCTGCCTCACCCCACATTCCATCCTATACGGGTCCGAAAATATCCCTGCCCATTTCACATTGTTGACCTGATTATTGTACCAGTACCTAAAGACATTAATTAGTTCATTAGGAATGTTAGACGATTTGACAGCACTCTTTAAACACAATATTGCGGTTTCTGTTGACAATCCCGGCCTAAACCCGAACTGATTGTCATGCAATTTTAAGTATTTATTTAATTGTGTATTCAAAATGCTGTCAAACACCTTTGCAACTGTAGTTGCCAAAGAAATAGGTCTATAGTTCGTCTGATCAGACAAATCTCCAGCCTTATTTTTCACCACAGGCACAACGATAGTCCTCATCATATCGGTAGGCAGGTACGAGTGTGAAATACAAATGTTGTACAACATACACTGAAAAAAATAAAACGAGACTTTCTACTGTTCTTGTACAGTAAAAAAAAAACGGTTCCGGAAACTTATTTTTACGTTAAAATAATTGATTACTGACAGTGCACTGAAATGGGCAAAAACAGTAAAGAGCTAAACAGTTATTTCAATTGAATGAACATTAAAATTTACTGAAACAAACAGTTCCTTTTAAGTATTGCCGTTTTCAGAGCTTTACTGATATCGTAGCAGTTATTTTTACTGCTTTAGAACAGTTGTTGTAGCATACAGTAAAGAGCCAAACAGTTATTTCAATTGTTTGAACATTAACGTTAACTAAAACAAGCAGTTTTTTTTTAAAGTATTGCCGTTTTCAGGCTTAAATGATATTGTAGCAGTTATTTTTACTGCTTTTGAACAGTTTTTGTAGCATACATTAAGGAGTTAAACAGTTAATATCAACAACAACATTAACGTTTACTGATACAAGCAGTTACTTTTAAGTATTGCCGTGTTTAGACTTTACTGTTATCGTAACAGTTATTTTTACTGCTTCTGAATAGTTTCTGTAGTATACAGTAAGGATTAAAACAGTTAATATCAACTGTTTGAACATTAGCGTTTACTGATACAAGCAGTTACTTTTAAGTATTGCCGTGTTTAGACTTTACTGATATCGTAACAGTTATTTTTACTGCTTCTGAACAGTTTCTGTAGTATACAGTAAGGATTTAAATAGTTAATATCAACTGTTTGAACATTAGCGTTTACTGATACAAGCAGTTTCTTTTAAGTATTGCCGTGTTTAGACTTTACTGATATCGTAACAGTTATTTTTACTGCTTCTGAACAGTTTCTGTAGCATACAGTAAGGATTTAAACAGTTAATATCAACTGTTTGAACATTAACGTTTACTGATACAAGCAGTTACTTTTAAGTATTGCCGTGTTTAGACTTTACTGATATCGTAACAGTTATTTTTACTGCTTCTGAACAGTTTCTGTAGTATACAGTAAGGATTTAAACAGTTAATATCAACTGTTTGAACATTAGCGTTTACTGATACAAGCAGTTTCTTTTAAGTATTGCCGTGTTTAGACTTTACTGATATCGTAACAGTTATTTTTACTGCTTCTGAACAGTTTCTGTAGCATACAGTAAGGATTTAAACAGTTAATATCAACTGTTTGAACATTAACGTTTACTGATACAAGCAGTTACTTTTAAGTATTGCCGTGTTTAGACTTTACTGTTATCGTAACAGTTATTTTTACTGCTTCTGAACAGTTTCTGTAGTATACAGTAAGGATTTAAACAGTTAATATCAACTGTTTGAACATTAGCGTTTTCTGATACAAGCAGTTACTTTTAAGTATTGCCGTGTTTAGACTTTACTGATATCGTAACAGTTATTTTTACTGCTTCTGAACAGTTTCTGTAGCTTACAGTAAGGATTTAAACAGTTAATATCAACTGATTGAACATTAACGTTTACTGATACAAGCAGTTTCTTTTAAGTATTGCCGTGTTTAGACTTTACTGTTATCGTAACAGTTATTTTTACTGCTTCTGAACAGTTTCTGTAGCATACAGTAAGGATTTAAACAGTTAATATCAACTGTTTGAACATTAGCGTTTACTGATACAAGCAGTTACTTTTAAGTATTGCCGTGTTTAGACTTTACTGTTATCGTAACAGTTATTTTTACTGCTTCTGAACAGTTTCTGTAGTATACAGTAAGGATTTAAACAGTTAATATCAACTGTTTGAACATTAGCGTTTACTGATACAAGCAGTTACTTTTAAGTATTGCCGTGTTTAGACTTTACTGATATCGTAACAGTTATTTTTACTGCTTCTAAACAGTTTCTGTAGCTTACAGTAAGGATTTAAACAGTTAATATCAACTGATTGAACATTAACGTTTACTGATACAAGCAGTTTCTTTTAAGTATTGCCGTGTTTAGACTTTACTGTTATCGTAACAGTTATTTTTACTGCTTCTGAACAGTTTCTGTAGCATACAGTAAGGATTTAAACAGTTAATATCAACTGTTTGAACATTAGCGTTTACTGATACAGGCAGTTACTTTTAAGTATTGCCGTGTTTAGACTTTTCTGTTATAGTAACAGTTATTTTTACTGCTTCTGAACAGTTTCTGTAGCGTACAGTAAGGATTTAAACAGTTAATATCAACTGTTTGAACATTAGCGTTTACTGATACAAGCAGTTACTTTTAAGTATTGCCGTGTTTAGACTTTACTGTTATCGTAACAGTTATTTTTACTGCTTCTGAACAGTTTCTGTAGGATACAGTAAGGATTTAAACAGTTAATACCAACTGTTTGAACATTAGCGTTTACTGATACAAGCAGTTACTTTTAAGTATTGCCGTGTTTAGACTTTACTGATATCGTAACAGTTATTTTTACTGCTTCTGAACAGTTTCTGTAGCATACAGTAAGGATTTAAACAGTTAATATCAACTGTTTGAACATTAGCGTTTACTGATACAAGCAGTTACTTTTAAGTATTGCCGTGTTTAGACTTTACTGATATCGTAACAGTTATTTTTACTGCTTCTGAACAGTTTCTGTAGCTTACAGTAAGTATTTAAACAGTTAATATCAACTGATTGAACATTAACGTTTACTGATACAAGCAGTTTCTTTTAAATATTGCCGTGTTTAGACTTTACTGTTATCGTAACAGTTATTTTTACTGCTTCTGAACAGTTTCTGTAGCATACAGTAAGGATTTAAACAGTTAATATCAACTGTTTAAACATTAGCGTTTACTGATACAAGCAGTTACTTTTAAGTATTGCCGTGTTTAGACTTTACTGTTATCGTAACAGTTATTTTTACTGCTTCTGAACAGTTTCTGTAGCATACAGTAAGGATTTAAACAGTTAATACTACAAATTGTTTGAACATATTTTTAATATAATAGCCTATATCCTCCCACTGCTGGACATACCTACGCCTCCGCCGAAAACTTCCAAGAATCCCGGTCTTTCGCAGATTGCCAACACTCCCGGCCGTAAGATCGTCCCGCCACCTTTTACGAGGCCGACCTCGTCGTCGTCTCTCATCTTCTGTATGCCAAGGAGTTATATTATAGCATTGGCCCATCTCAGTAATCAGTAGGTATTTTTATTGCGTACCTATATTTGCCATCGGTCCGGGCGGGTTTCCCCGGATTTATCTTAGTTTAGAGGGCATCCGGGGAGCGTGCTGGCCGGGCTTAAAAATTTATTCTTGGGCCGCCTGCGACTCACGCACTGTGCCCGCAAGCCGCGATCAACCGTAGAACCGACTCTGTAAATCACTGTAAACATATTCATAAGGCGGGGGGCCGCCTTATGAATAGGTTTAAAAAAACCTGTTAACATATCCAGGTTCTAGGCTCTAAAATCCGAGGTTTTCACGCATCTTGTCCTCGTTGCCAAATTTTAGAGATGGCAACCCTAGGTATAACAATAAATCTTAATCTAGGACTTAAGATAAGTAGGTACTTAACTACAATACAATACAAAATCGCTTTATTGTACACCAGATAAAGAACATTACAAAAAACCGGCCAAGTGCGAGTCGGACTCGCGCACGAAGGGTTCCTTAGGTACCATTATCTTTAAAAACGGCAAAAAAATCACGTTTGTTGTATGGGAGCCCCCTTAAATATTTATTTTATTCTGGTTTTTAGTATTTGTTATTGTAGCGGAAACAGAAATACATCATCTGTGAAAATTTCAACTGTCCAACTATCACGGTTAATCAGATACAGCCTGGTGACAGACGGACAGACGGACGGACAGACGGACAGACGGACGGACGGACAGCGGAGTCTCAGTAATAGGGTCCCGTTTTACCCTTGTGTACGGAACCCTAAAAAATAACACGAGACACGTAGGTACCTACAATTAATTAATTAATTACAAGTAATTAATAAGGTAGGTAGATGTTGATCTCTCCGGGTTGCATACGACTGACATGGCAAGCCCAATCCCACTTTAACCTGACGGTCTTCTCTCCTACATCGGCAATGCCTGTTGTTAGTGAGCGTAGGCTAGCCGCACACACTCAATAATATTGTCAATGCAAGATTGTCAAAATCTTCATCAATAAAATGATCCCCGCACACTACACAATATTATTGACAATTTTTCATGGTACAATCTGACTCAGTCGCTCCGCAGCTAGGTTCATGTGCGCACGTTTAACATAATGGAAAGAAAGAAAAAATTCGTTGCATTGAGTATTGCATTAATTTTACTAACTAAAAAAAGGCAATCAAGAAAGAAACGATGGATTAAGGACTGGATGAGAAAAATGGCTGAGTTTAATCACTTTAATCTAATAAATGAACTACGAGTTACACAAGAAAATGATTTTAAAAATTACATGAGAATGAAAGATAGCAGCTTTTAAAAAACTATTATCTTTAGTTTCTCTTGTACTATTTGTTTTAATTTTTTTATAAATATTGAGCATTGCGCAATTTGCAATTGCATAGTGCAATTTTAAAAATAATGCTTTGCAGGATGTATTCCATAATTCTGGATAAGTTTCCCATGTTTTAATAAACACTGTCAAATAGTGTTTTTCCGTACGGGTACTACCATCAACAGTATCAATACTATTTTCGCTTTGGATACTGTTTTCGTCTTCCATTTTGAACAAATAACACGAGCGTCCGCCTGCCTTGAAATCTTTTCCTCAACTAAAATATTGCCGCGCGCCCGCACACGTCAATATGATTGACAATACCCCTGCCTCCCCCTGATATTGACGTGACAAAATCAGAATTTCTGGATAATCTACAATATTATTAAACAATACCGCAATACAGGCCGCACACATACAATATTATTGACAATACGTACTTTATTGACAATATTATTGAGTGTGTGCGGCTAGCCTAACAAGATGTTGGGCACTCAGTCAATTCGTTTGAAGCCTAGTAAGTATGCTCGCTCCATCGCCCTTTGGAAAATCTTGAGCTTGGACTTCTATGCTTCACTCATATTGACCACTAGCTGTGCCCGCGGCTTCGCTCACGTGACCGCGTATTCTTTTGGTATTGTCAGGGTACCTACATTACATGGGAACGTGAATTAAGAGTGAGTATATTCCTAAGATCCTCTAAAAATAATATACTAATTAACTGACTTACTGTTAATTTAAACTAAAACCTGTTAGTATATCTTTGCTTTAAAGCGCGCTCCACATTCACGCGAGGATCTCGCGAGAAAGCGAGAAACGTGAATGTGGAACCGATGTAAATCGGTTCCACATTCACATTTCTCGTGTTATTCTCGCTTTCTCGCGAGATTCTCGCGTGAATGTGGAGCGCGCATAAGTATTATGCGCGCTCCACATTAACATACACATAAACATACGAGAAACGTGAATGTGGAACCGATTTACATCGGATCCACATTCACGTTTCTCGTATGTTTCTCGCTTTCTCGCGAGATTCTCGCGTGAATGTGGAGCGCGCTTTAAAGGAACTCGACTATGAAGTCAATTTCTGGGGGAATCAATTTAGATTACCATCGGCACGCTAAGAAGAAGTTTATGAACGAAAGCAAATTTTAATACATGCAACTCGTGATCTATCCTGGGTCCCAAACCCAACAAAACTTAAAAAAGACGCTCATTTGCAAATAGATAAAGAAAAATACTTAAACTTCAGCAAGAACATGTATAGGTACATAACAGAATCTGCCCCCTAATACTACTTATTAGATTTTGAAGAAATCATCATCATCATTCTCTTGCCCTTAGCTCAATTTATTTGGGGTCGGCGCAGCATGTCTTCATCTTCCGTACTTTTGTATTATATTTTGTACAAATATTTCAAGAAAAAAAGAGAAAATTAGGAATATAGACTACTATGTCAAACCAAAAATAAAAAATTAAAATATCACAGAATCAAAAAAGAAAACAAATCACAAAAAGCGAACACATTGCCGGGATTTGATCATGCGATCTGTTGTTTACAGAGCGATTATGAAACAGCTAGGCTGCATGCCCGGTTGTCGTAATAAGTTTATATCAGAATCGCATAACATTCCAATAAGTACCTAATGTTTGTTCTCCCTGTGTTCGCTTAATTTACAATATACATAACCAGTCAATTTACGAAGTTTAATTGCTCCTTCCCCTATAACTGGCAGCCTAACGTGGAGCTGAACTGTGAGTGAATCAGTGAACTAGGTACATTTTGAAGTGCAGAACTTTCTCGGGTTTCATAATAATTAATGTGTGTCGTGTAATGTGTTATCATTATCAGTTCGCCAAGACAGAAAGCGCGCGAGCGGTCACCGAAAGTTATAGGTTCGTGAAGTATAATTGTCACTGGCCTCGTGTTCCGAAAATTATAAGTTCGTGAAGTACAATCGTCATTGACGTCGTGTCCCGCCCGGAGAGGTGCGCTCTCGGCACAAAACATTACAGTTTCAAGCAACACGCGTAGGCGTATGGTCGTAATTTGTGTACTAGGTTTTGCCGCAGGTATTGTACACCTGAACCTAGATTACGGACCTATGTGCGTACTGTGTCGGTATGAACCGTGAACTTGTGCAAATAATACAATATAACTTGTGACTTTCGGTGTATAAAGTGATAATCGGCAGATTATTTAGTGCGGTCTGTAAAAACCGTTGGTATTGCGACGCGATCTGTGTTGAATCGGTGAAGTAACTGTGAAGTGTTGTGGGACTGCGAACAGTCTTAGTGCTTAGGTAGAACCTAGACTACCTATAGTACCTAAGTTAGTGATTCGTTCGTTTTGTGGACTATTTCGCAATGGTGTTAACAAGATCACGCGCTGCTAGTCCGACTTCGGCTTCGGCTGGCGCCTTGTCCGCGGACATCGCGCCGCCCGCGCCCTTAGAGCCCGCGCCGGAGGTGGCTCCGCGCGGCGCTGCCGCCGACACCGCTGCCGAGCAGATGGCCGCGGTGGATCCGCAGCTGGCTGCTGCCGCTGCAGCGGCTCCGGTCGATATGATGTAGATGTAGGTACGCTACGCAGTCGGGTAAAAACTGTTTGCATCGTGTACCTACCTAATCGTGCAGGTCAGTAGCTTAAACTGTTTATATTGTGTTGCGAGCTACTGACTGCACAGTAGGTAGACTGTCGGGGGCGTAACGTAAAATAAACTACCTACCTATACAGTAGAAACTCCATTATCTGGCCCTCAGTTATAAGTACGGATTCGCGATTATCCAGACTACCGATCGCAATACATAATTGTTGAGAAATCGTACCTACAAACGTAGGTAGGTAGGTACATAAATATTTAATTTCATTATTAAGGTAAAATTATTTTAATGGCAGGTACAACGTATGTTGGATGTATCTCTTAATAATTTCTTAATAAACATTGATTTTCGTTAATATAATATACTTATTTGTTATTTTTAACCCGCTATTCTTCATACATTCGATTATCTGGATTTTCGATAATCCGAATGCCTGACGACAACAATTAGTCCGATTAATCGAGTTTCTACTGTCTGTACTAAGTAATAAATTTTGCTAATGAACGTCTGTGTTGAGAATGCTGTCTGATGCCGCTGTCTGTATCTGTATGCAAGACTAATTAGGTATTATAAATCTTTGTTATTTCAGAACATGAAGTTGACTTAGAGGCGCTGTCTTTGCTCGATGATGAGCAAATACGGGTGCTAATACCAGCTATTGGCCCACAAGCCAAATTTAAAAGAGCGCTTCTGAAGTGGAATGCTTCTAAGCTAAATTCCGATGTAACTGAGTGTAGTAAAGTAAGCAACCAATAAATTATCTATACTCGTAAAAATGTAGGCATGCCTTGTCATCGATTTTTTGTGAACATAGGTAAATATTTTTTTACAGATTTATGACAATCTTGAAAACCTTGTGGAAGTGTACGGAGAGAGTATTGGTGGACTTACAAATTCACCAAGAAGTTCGGCATTATCATCACCAAGCACCTCATCGTCATGCAAATCCATGTCCCTCGATGTAAGTTATCTATCAATTATCGAATTATTAAATTATAGATTTGTATTATTGATTATGTACCTATTATTATTTTAAAGGGTCAGTGGGTCGTCTTAGAAGTGTTGATATTCAATTTTATAGCTGTTTTTGTCAAATTTAAAGTGCTATTAAATACATCCTCTGGGTAACACGATAACAATTTTATTTGATTACTAGCTGCGTTATCAATAAATATTTTAAACTAAACTAAACACTAGGCCAATGAGGCGGTCTAAAACTAAAACTGAACTAAGTTTAAACTAAGACTAAACTAATTCTTAACTAGGTCTTAATAAGGTCTTTTGTAAGTCTAAGACTATACTCTCATACCTATACATTAACAATCTTCCCTGTTTTCAGAGTCTCACAACGCTGCTCGAAAAGACTCCCGATGGCCTACAGCTTCTAAAAGAAAGGCAACAACCATTGGGAGAACATAACTGTAAGGTACTAGTTCGAGAAATAGCTACACACACACTTCGAGCAAATCCGAAGGCCCCCGTAACAGCCGAAACATATATTAAATAGAATATAATTATTAAATAGAATCGCGAAAAAAAATCAGCTGTTCCATACATTTTGACGAGTTAATGCGAACACATTGTAGGGAACAGCTGATTTTTTTTCGCGATTCAGGGTTTGGTCCCCTAGTATAAGTTGTTCTGTTATTGATAATATGTATCTTTAAATTATCTAAGTGTAAATATTTTAGATTGTTTCCCATTTATTTTGCAGTACCTAAATATTTAAAAAAATATAAGTTTAATACATATGATTATTTTAGAATAAATAAACGTCTCAAAGAAAATATTTTTTATTTCACGCCACCTGCTACTGTACACGTACAATACTCGCTACTGTACCTGCACAGTTACAGGTAATGTGAAGGATAATATTTTTATGTGTATGCTCAGTTGCGGGTATGGTTAGTGCCCAGTTACAAGTAACGTGAATAATAGTACTTTTTAATGTGCATGCATATTAAAAAGTACTGTCCTTCACATTACATGTAACTGTGAAATCAATTACCCGCTACTGTGCATGCACATTGAAAAGTACTGTCCTTCACATTACATGTAACTGTGAAATGCATTACCCGCTACTGTGCATGAACATTGAAAAGTACTGTCCTTCACATTACTTGTAACTGTGAAATACATTACCCGCTACTGTGCATGCACATTAAAAAGTACTGTCCTTCACATTACATGTAACTGTGAAATACATTACCCGCTACTGTGCATGCACATTAAAAAGTACTGTCCTTCACATTACATGTAACTGTGAAATACATTACCCGCTACTGTGCATGCACATTAAAAAGTACTGTCCTTCACATTACATGTAACTGTGAAATTAATTACCCGCTACTGTGCATGCACATTAAAAAGTACTGTCCTTCACGTTACATGTAACTGTGAAATTAATTACCTGCTACTGTGCAAGCACATTAAAAAGTACTGTCCTTCACATTACATGTAACTGTGAAATACATTACCCGCTACTGTGCATGCACATTAAAAAGTACTGTCCTTCACATTACATGTAACTGTGAAATACATTACCCGCTACTGTGCATGCACATTAAAAAGTACTGTCCTTCACATTACATGTAACTGTGAAATTAATTACCCGCTACTGTGCATGCACATTGAAAAGTACTGTCCTTCACATTACATGTAACTGTGAAATTAATTACCCGCTACTGTGCATGCACATTGAAAAGTACTGTCCTTCACATTACATGTAACTGTGAAATTAATTACCCGCTACTGTGCATGCACATTGAAAAGTACTGTCCTTCACATTACATGTAACTGTGAAATTAATTACCCGCTACTGTGCATGCACATTAAAAAGTACTGTCCTTCACGTTACATGTAACTGTGAAATTCATTACCCGCTACTGTGCATGCACATTAAAAAGTACTGACCTTCACATTACATGTAACTGTGAAATTAATTACCCGCTACTGTGCATGCACAGTAAAATCAACTGTTTGCTTAAAGTTGTATGACAGTTATAGGTACTATCATAGTTCAGTTATACCTACTGTTTTTTTACTGTCTGGAGGAAGGAGAAGGAAAATCTGAATTTTCCTTTTACTGTTTTACTTACTGTTTTACAAACAGTAAGAATAACCGGCCAGAAAACAGTAGCAGATGCACAGTAAAATCTACTGTCATAACTCAACTGTTTTTTTTCAGTTAATTTTACTTATTTGGACAATAGGCTCCATTTTTACTGACCAAAACGGTGAATATTACCGAAAAATCGGTTGGTATTACCGATTTTTTTTTTCAGTGTAGCCAACACTCTGCATATATGTGGCCCCGCGTGTTCTATATGCCAGTGAAAGTCCCATTAATTTTATATGTTGTGTGTGTATAGAAGATGTATACTATGTATAGAAGAGTACAGAAGACGTACAATGTTGTTATGTAACTCGTATAGTTGTGAAAATAGCTAGTTTGCCGGTGTTTCCTTGTTAGACGGTAATAGAGACTTTAGTGGGAAATACGATACCCTGGCAACACTTCTGGACCTGTGCGGCCTCACTTATTTTTAAAAAGCTAGATCATTATATTTTATACTAGCTTCCGCCCGCGACTTCGTCCGCGTGGAAAAAAAATCCCCCGATTTTGAAACATTCTTCATTAGTGCTCCGCTCCTGCCCTGAGGACACCGTAGAGCACACGGTGCAAGACTGCCCTGCCTGGGCAGAGCACCGACGTGTCCTCACGGCGGCGATAGGCGGAGACCTCTCGCGCCCGGCATTGGTCGAGGCCATGCTGCGGGGCGAGAGGGAGTGGGAAGCGGTCGCCTCCTTCTGCGAAGCAGTCATGCTTCCGAAGGAGGAGGCGGGCCGCGAGAGGGAGAGGATGGCGTCCTCGTTACCGTGGCCCCGGTATGTAAAGGGTTATTGAAGGAACACCGTGGATTTTAGTCAGTAAAAGTCTGACAGTCCCTCCCACCCTGCCCGGAGTGGGAGGACTTATTTGATAATTTTACCAAGTTAAAAAAAAAAAAAAAAAAAGTGCTCCGCTCCTATTGGTCTTAGCGTGATGATATATAGCCTATAGCCTTCCTCGATAAATGGGCTATCTAACACTGAAAAATTTTTTCAAATCAGAACCGTAGTTCCTGAGATTAGCGCGTTCAAGCAAACAAACAAACAAACTCTTCAGCTTTATAATATTAGTATAGATATGTATATTACTAAGTTCATTTTAAAAACTTAACAATCGCATTGTGGCAGCAATTTTAGATTAGCAAATACGAATATTTGTTTCAGTTCTGAGTGCACTTGCGATACAGGAGAAATTCTCCTGTATCGTGTTTTTGAATAAAAAAGCACGATAACAAACGGAGCCAGGAGTACAACTAGTAGATAAAGTTGCAAACTTATTAATGTACTAAATAGAAATAAAAACGTAATTATGAATGGGCAGCTCAAAATAACTTGTATCGTGGTTAAGTTCAGTATAAACACAAACTTTAAGGTCCTGAGAAACGAAAAACTAACGAATAATCTATTATATAGTTTTATTATAAAAACTGTAATAAAGTGTGTCTGTAAATTTAAATTTTATACAAAAATAATAATTGAGGTGGATAAAGAAACGGTAACACGACAAAAAAAAAAACAAAAAGTCTGTCTGTTTGTACACACTAATCTCCGGACCTACTGGATGGATTTTAATGAAATTGGTAAATAGATAGTTGATATTCTGGATTTAGGCTACTTTTTATCCTGGATCGGCGATCGGGATTTACGCGGGAAATCCTCCCACACGAACGAAGTTGCGGGCAACAGCTAGTTCTATAGAAAGGTGAATTGAATTAAGACTGAGTGAAGGAATAACAATAGACATTATCATTTTTATACTAAACTTATTGTTCAATGGGTCAAACAGTATAATTCACATACATACACACTCCGACACACATATCCCTCGTAACACACACACACGACTCACAATATTTTTTTTTTACATTTATGTTTAATTTTGTCCGTGCTCATCTATCTATCTATGACTAAATAAAATAAATCGCCGATATGAACGTTCGCGTACGGAACGCTACGTACGTTCGGAACGGCTGCATTAAATTGAATAATTCTTTTTTAGGGTTCTGTACCCGAAGGTACCCTATTACTAAAACTCCGCTCTCCGTCTCTCTGTCTGTCCGTCCATCTGTCACCAATACAGGCACATGTATCTCATGAACCGTGATAGTTAGACAGTTGAAATTTAAAAAAATAATATATTTATATTGGCGCTATAACATAAATACTAAAAAACAAAATAAAATGAATATTTAAGGGGGCTCCCATAAAACAAACGTGATTGTTTTCTCGTTTTTGCTCGATATTGATAACGGCAACAGGTAAACGCTTCAAATATACACAGGTTATTTAGTTATATATTTTAAAAATAAATAATATACTTTAAAAGTAAAGAATTAAATTAAAATAAAACAAATATTTAAGGGGGCTCCCATACGACAAACGAGATTTGTTTGCCGTTTTATAGATAATGGTACGGAACCCTTCGTGTGTGAGTCCGACTCGCACTTGGCCGGTTTCTTTTTGTATTTCTAGGACAAGGTTTGTATATAACTTGCTTAGTCTTTTCCCAACGATGTTGGTGTCGGCTTCCAGTCTAACCGGATGCAGCTGAGTATTAGTGTTTTACATGGAGTGACTGCCTATCTGACCTCCACAACCCAGTAGCTGGGTAACACGATACCTCTTGGCCAGACCAGAGTCAGATGTTCTAGCTTCTAACTACCCGTTACCACTGTCAAACATGTCCAAATGATAGCGGACAATGACCAACGGCTTATTGTGCTTTCCGAGGCACGAGGGTATCGCACCGCCAACTTCCAAAATCTGGGCCTGGAGACTCAAATAGCACTTTTTTCCTTAGTCGGGAATAAACTCGAGACTTCATACACAGCATTCGCGCTTGCTGGGTCTTGTAGTTACAAGACCAACTAGGCACTATTAAAACCAAACTAAAATAAAGCATTAAAAAATTCTATCTAGCTACGCCGCTAGTCTCTTACGTTACCCGCCCACAGGTAACGTAACCAAATGACAAGCGGCAATGCCACGTTATATTGCAATGCTTAGCCTTTAGCCAAACTTATAGCTATCGAGATGATCACAAGATGATATAAAATTCTGGTAACATTTATTTTCACTTTCACAGCCTGTAGAATTTCATCTATCAAGCTTGTGAAAATCAAACTAACTTTTAGTTTGATTTTCATAAGTTCTTATTCACCGATGAAATAATTTTCTACCCGAGAGGAGCTGAGAGGGCATATTTTATTTATCTAACATATATACGATCTAGTAAGAAAATATCTTAACTTTCACAAAAATGAAATACCGAAAGATCTTTTCTACGTGTATTCAGGGCAGATGATTTACGATAGAAGATAAGGCATCGTGAAATATTGAGAACCTCGGAAATAAAATATATTGTTGAGGCTATATCAAAAAGTATGTTAACTTACTCAACCTCTTATCAAAAATAAATCTCTTAACATTTAAATCTTAAATTTTTGTCCAGACCTTATGCGTAAGTGGTACCTAAAGTTTAAATAAATAAACATTTTAGATCACACTCATTGCTCGTTTCCTATGAAGAAGAATGTACCAGAAACCCAACAACATACAGACAATAAAACATTAGATGATTATTGATAGGTATTATATTATGTTGGTACTGTAGGCATGCAGTTCTAAATCTATCTCCTATAATTTTGTGCATCCAAAGGTTGTGTGAAACACAACGTCCTGTGCTATTAGACCGTCCATTGTACAGTAGCGTTGAAATAATTACTCTGATATTTTATAAGGAATAAGGTTAAACTTTCACCACACACGTCCGAAAATACCAACAAATATTTATTCTACTTTATGACCCCAAACGTTATCACGTACGGGACCTCCGTCCATCGCCGACAAAATTGAAGACAGTCGGGGTCCCGATGCGCCAATGTCCGGCATTTTGTGGGAACAGCACACGCGATAAGAATTTATCTCAAGGAAAACCACAACCCCCAGAGGATTAGAAAGTGACATCTATAAAAGAATAAATCGACGGCCGGGCACGCCGCAATTGCGGCGGTAAGACCCCTCTTTGAGGAGTGGCTAGATCGGCGTCACGGCACGGAGGACACCGTAGTGCACACGGTGCAAGACTGCCCCGCATGGGCAGAGCACCGACGTGTCCTCACGGCGGCGATAGGCGGAGACCTCTCGCACCCGGCATTGGTCGAGGCCATGCTGCCGGGCGAGAGGGAGTGGGAAGCGGTCGCCTCCTTCTGCGAAGCAGTCATGCTTCCGAAGGAGGAGGCGGGCCGCGTGAGGGTGAGGATGGCGTCCTCCCTCCAGCCCAGCCGCAGTGGTAGACGCCCACGGCGTCGGACGTCGGCCGACGATCTCCGGCCACCGTAGGCGCGGGCATGCGGACAGCGAGTAAAGGGCAACACCGTGGATTTTAGTCAGTAAAATTATCAAATAAGTCCTCCCACCCCGGGCAGGGTGGGAGGACTTATTTGATAATTTTACCACGTTAAAAAAAAAAAAAAGATATGGATTACGCGGTAATTCAAAAAGGTTAATTATAACCTTGAAACCTGATCGTGTTCAAAATCCATTACGTGACCTTTCTCACACGTGCAAACACGACTATGATACGATATTCCATCATGTGTGTCAAATCAATGCCAGTGCCTATCTTTCGGCTTCATCGTCAGACCTTGAAACCTAATCGTGGTCAAAGTTCATTACAAGATTTTTCTAAGAAATCCAAAACAGCTATGATGCGATTTTCCATCATGAAGTTCCAGTTCATGTCTTCCGGCTCCATCATCAGATCAGTTTGACAGAACCATATTATTGTATTGTCATCAGAACTACGTACAGCTGCCAATTTTCATTACGCTACGACCCTTGGAAGATGGTGAAATTAGTTACCTTAGATTCCATTACATAGTTACATACAGGTCGACCTAACAAAAGCGTGTTAATAGATCATGAATACCTCAGTTATTGTAAGCGCAGAAGCTAGGAAAGCTACCAACATACTCTGGATAACGTCATACCCGTCTCTTCAACTGTCAGTCGTCCACTGCTACACGTACATATGTCTCCCCAAGGGTCACCACATTACCAGGTCCCCAGCGTCCTGCTTCCAGCTGGTTTCAGCCTAATAATTTCTATAAGGCGCGACCTATAATACCGTAAAACGAGCACATTTTCGTTACACACTTAGCCACACATATTACAAGCCCAAAAGATACAGTAAAATGTCATATCATCAGTAGTCAAATGTTTTTCGAGTTGATAGCTGCGCCAGTGTTTACTTATGTAGAGCTATCTTCGTTTTATTTGTATTTTTTTAAGTTTGTTCAAATGAACTTTATATTATTATATTACTAGCGACCTGGCCCGGCTTCACCCGGGGCCCTTTGAACAATTGTTGGTGCTTCGACAGCGCTAGCACGTTGTTACAAAAAGTGCGTTTAGCTATAATTTAATATAAAATATAAATGTCATTACAAATATATTTGCAGCAGATGTTTCAATACATAGCATAAACCGATTACACGTGAAAGGGCTACTATGAACTTTCTGGCTGGGAAAATCATCTCACTCCTGCCACTGTGGGTGGAGCTAAAAACTCCCCTGCTTCTTCAGTTACCCTTGCATTTCAGGGTCGCTGTATCTCGTTAGAACATTCCCGGAACCCCGTGAGGCTATGACCCTGTCGGGCCCCGTCAATGCTGCTGACTGCTGTTTGAGGCTGAATGTTTGACACTGTGACTTATTGATGGTCATTGAAAAAGGCCATCAATAAGTCTGACCATAAGTAAGTTTCACTGGAAATTGCATTCTTTTAAATTGAAACGATAAAATAACTTCTCCAGTTCCACAACCGGTCAGTATTGTACACTCTATTATGTAGGTTTTTAAAGATTTTACCTGCAAATCTGTACCCTTGCAAAGTTTGGGTGGATTAAGGTTCTGTAATAAAATATTAGGACACCCTACTTTCAACACCAGCTTATGTGGGAGACCAGAGGGCTGCAAAGAATTGGAAAATTCTGTAGGAAAGTGAATCTTAAATATGGCCGATGGCCTAGTCAATCTATTTATTTAAAACGTTAGATTTTTAATATTGATATGGTTACTATAAGATGTTGTTAGCTTAGATAATTACGTAACAGCTTAAGACAGAAGGTCCCCTAAGTAGGGACTGAATAAATTAATAACCGACTTGGTATTTATTACATGGATCTCACAACTTTTTACTGTAGAAGAATCGAGTTGCGAGACTTGGTTTTTTGACAAGTATTGCTTTTTATGAGATCTCATTTCTTTTTGTAGATAGTTCTGCTTCTAGGCAAGCGTGCTCTATCTTCGACCACATCATCACTTACCATCGGGTGAGATGATGGTCAAACGCGAGCCATCATTAAAAAAAAACCGAAATTGAAAAATATTTTAGGTTTTCCTTGATTCATACACTTAACACTAATTGTTTTCTAAATTTGAAGCTTCTATGTCTGCTAGAAGTGTCTTAGACTTTGATGAACGGCCAGGCAGTCAGTCAGTGACAAAATTAAGAAACTTTGACTCGTTATAATTCTTAAACTACCGGTACAAATGGAATGAAATTTGAAATATACCGTGTTTATACAATGCCTGTTTGGTTACTGAAAATTCAGGCTTCTAGTTTTATCCACAACGAAGTTATAGGGGGTCGAAAATGGCCTGAAATGCTTCGAGAAAAGGATGGTACGGCCGTGCCGCTTTTTTGCTCGACTTAGCGGGGACATTGCCGTGCCCCCAGATCTGTGATAACTTCTAAAATACCTATTCATTTAAATGAAAAAAATTAACACAATAATTTTAATCTACATTAAATGGCCAAGGTAACTAATATACTTATTTGGATAAGGATTAAAACTTGGTTTTAAACTATGTAGTGATATTATAGTATAAAATAAAATAAACTATAATATAAAAATAAACATCTTTTTTACAGTCGGGTAAGCCTTAAGCTACTTCCATACCAAAATTCATCCAAATTCACCCAGTATTTCTGAAGATTAGCGCGTTCAAACAAACAGACAAAGTTTCCACGTTATCATATTAGTATAGTTTAATTACAGGCAATCGTAAACCAGACAGAGGGCTAATTTCATTTATAATGTTTGAAAACGAATTTTAATTTATGATGGTGTGACCATATACAGCAGTATCATTAACTTATAACTTTTTCAGTTCATCCTGGATCATGATGCTTACAACAGTGCTGAAATATTGGAAACTCGCAACTTTAACACTTACACATGGTATATATGCCGTTTTAAGTTCTAATTATAGATGATTAATTTGTTTAAAGATATCATACGATTTGCAAGTGAAGGCCAGTTAGAGTAGGTAAGCAGTTAGAGTATTGTTATCACAGATTGAAAACGAGAAGGGAAAGTATACTAATAGTACATAGGTACTCCAAGTACATACGATACCTAGTTGGTATTGTATCTCCTGAAATCTTAAAGAGAACGTTGAAGTGTTTCGGGGTAACACAACTAATACGGCTGTGTTACATAGGGTTCGTTTGCTGAATGTTATGGAATTATAGACTTCAGGTTCTGTTATACATAAATATTTTATGAACTTTAAATATCATAATTCTATATTCAACAATTATTAGTTAATAATCGCACCTTCAAGGTTAATCAAAGCTTGGCGCGGTTCTTTTTCGTTTATTATTTAAAACGTGCGAGTATATTTGTTACAAACTTAAACATACCACCTAAACCATCGAGGGTTTATCTGTGGTATGCAACAAATCCTAATTCGTTGGTGGTATGCTAGCCGCGGCCACTCGATGATTACTTTTAATGATAAGTGTGTATGTGTGGACATACACACTTATCATTAAAAGTAACACTTATTAACTATGAATCGAAACACTTTCTAGATCGTAGTACTTTCTAGAAAGTGTTTTTTTAGCACTTTACAGCAGTTCTTTAGAGTTAATTTTTTAATAATATTTACAAGTATGTCATTTAAGAATGATGGTAGCATGCATTCCCACGTCGTTGCACTACACACATTATTACCATACAGTGTATGGATGAACATCTTAACATATTGAGATCGTCCGTGCCTCGGAAAGCACATTAAGCCCTCAAGTGTCAACGGTACACCGTTTTTACATAACTTCACAGCTCGCATTGGACGTTGGTATTTTATGTTTATGTTGCAAGTAACACGATGTGGCTGTATTTTTCGACTAATCGATTCATACTTGACCGGTTTTAGTAACACTTTAAAGAAAATACCACTAAAAACGAAAAAAAAAATGCTCACAAAATGCATCTGTGGTTTTTGTTGTGACGCCGCAGACTTTTTCGTTGGGTTATCAAATACTTTTTATTACTTTTTACAGTGTCTAAGTGGAATAATTTGTGTTAACATTGCCTGTTTATGTGTACAAAAGGTTGTCTGTAAGAGATTGCCCTGTGCGATAAGACCGCCCATTGTACACTAATTAATTATTTGTATCCTTAAGTGTATTGTAAGGTGTACAATAAAGTATATAATAAATAAATAAATACACATTATTGTGTTATCGTGTGTCTTTTTTCGTGCGTATGACTTCGAACGTGAGTGAAAATTATAATAGTGAAAACATATCACATCACTGCGAGATAAGGTCAGTTTGATTTGCTGATTGAATGATATAAATAGTTAGATAAACTCATATCGAAGCCAGGAAGGTATAATATATACCATGATAATGGCCATAAATTGCCGACTTATCATTTTTTTTTGAAGTCCTACCCAAAAGTAAAAAAGTACATTCAACATGCGATACTTGAGGGGTTAAGCTGTTGCTATCAGCTGTTATTTGTACATCTTTGACAGCCGCTACGAGTGGTCGGAAGCCAGAAAATCTGACACTATCTTGCCAATGGATATTGTGTTACCCAGCTACTGGGTTGTGGAGGTCAGATAGACGGTCAGACCTTGTAAAATGCTAATACTCAGTTGGATCCGATTAGACTGGACGCCGACCCCGACGTAGTTACGAAAGACTATGCCGATGACGTAATAGGTGAGGTTACGCGATGCACAGTCTAAGGTTAAACATATATATATATAGTGGCAGCTTATACAAAAATACAAGCGTTCTGTTACGGAGCCGTTTCTAAGTTCCTTTTTAAAACAAAACTATTTTTGGACCTTGAAAGAATTTTAATGAAAATTAGTATAACAATACAAAAATGTGTCTGCCACGAAGTTCAAAGTTTGACTGTCGGAAATTACCAATAATTACGATTCGGAAAACAACAACTGTGGGAAAAATTATATGACACATACAACGAATTAGGAATGATAGACACATAAGAGGTGTCAGCGTTTATATTTTATATGCTTAGGGCTGTCTTCTAATTTATTAATTTTTTAACACACACAATTTAACAGTTCACAGAAGTGCATTTAAGTAGTCCCTGTCTATTTCTCACTGGCCGAAATTGAAAAATCATTGGTTCGTACGTTTTATGACGAGGTCCGCATCCCACAGGGGGTGCCCTGAGCATGAACTCGCATAAATAAGTTTTTATAACCCCTGCTTGTCATCGCTTGTTTAACACAAGAAACAATGACTAATACGTACCTTAACAGTGTTTTGCTTTGTGAACTTATACATATAGGTAACGTTTTTCCGTATCGCGTATAAGGTGCCATATCAAACAACATATCCGAGGTACGGGTTGTAAACTGTTTTTTTATAAATTTTTTCCGTTCTTGTAACATCTGTTCACCAACAAAAACTGGTATTTTGTCACACCTGGGTAATAAAAAAAGGTTCTTTATGTGAAGTAAATTTTAGCCAGCAGTGACTGTGAATCATGAGAGAGACGAGCTCGTGGCTAAATAGTAACAGACACACGGGTCTATATTCAATGTTAAACGACACTTGCCGAGGTCAGTTCTTGGATGGGTGATCATCTTAACATACCGATATTCGTGCCTCGGAAAGCATACGAAGCCGTCGGTCCCGGCTGCAATTGTACATCTTTATACAGAATGGAATCAGGTATTGCTTTGCGGAAATTCATATCAAAATAATCTCTCTTCAGAAAAATGTTTAGTGTTAATTTCGCCTGGAACTAGATCATCAATCTTGCACACTCGGCACGCGTTTTGCCACGCCACGGAACATCATCACGATAGTCGATGAGTCCTCGTGACGAGTGTGGTTTGCTTGCATGTGGTATGTTTTTGTTGCATCCCTTCTGCATGTGCATATATTTGCGGGCGGTAGGGTGGTGCTGCACCCTGCCGGGGTTTGCGGGAAAGTTCTACCGAGTTGCCGCGGCCCCGGAAATTTAGAGCAGCCGAAGGAACAGGGTGGGTTTTTAGTCAGTAGAAATCTGACACACCCTTCCGCTTGACCCAGAGCGGAAGAAGTCATTCGATGATTTTCCCAACCCAAAAAAATAAATAAAAACGGTGGTGCTGCATACTGCATGCCAGATTGATCATCTAAGGCTAAGCAGATAGCAATGACTGCGAATCATTGTATTAAACGAAGCCGTTTACGTTTATCTAATTAGTATATAATCACCAAGTATAGCATTCGATATTAAAAATCCAAAATAGATTTATTAAAATATAGGTAAAGGCTTCAAGGTCATGCGTATGTTTTACTACAGTACCCTAAAAAAAGGCACAGAAAACAGATGAAACACTTTATTTTTATCTTTCTTCATTTCCAGATAGCCATAAAATAAGTGATATGTTTGACTTGAAAAAATATGATGATACTTACTTTCTTCCAGTTTATGACAAATCATTTCCCTACTCATGATCCCGGCGGAAACCCATAACTTCCTTGTAACATATATTTTTAATAGAAATACAATACCTATAAACTTGATGAACTTCGATGAAGAATGGAATGTACTTTACCAATTCTGATTTATTTATCTCTTAAGGCTTGTAAGGATAGCTATATAACATTGTTTTTCTCGCTTACGTTGTATTTGTTTGACTGCCCACTATCGAAGATTAGCGAGTTTAAAAAAAAACTATTACTAGGTGGAACAGGTATCTGGATCACGTATACTAAGAATAGGTGAACTTAGTCCCAAATTTACCTAGTATGTACAACCCTTCTCTAAACATTACGTTCGTCTATACCGAACCGTTTAGTCAGCGCTCAGTAGTTAGTAAAGCATCACAACTTGCCCAATTTTCGCTGACTTGATATACATATGCCATTATTTTTCTCTGAACTTTATATTCAATCATAATAAAATATAGTCTATAGCACTCCTGAATAGTGTAGCTTTCTGATAGTGAAAGAATTTTCATGATCGGTTCAGTATTTCCGAAGATTAGCCCTTACAAACAAACAAACAATCAAAGTTACAAACTTTACCTCTTTGTAATATTAGTATAGATTAGCAGGATAGTCAACGTATCCAGTTGATTGCAACTCTAATCATAGTGGAAACTCGCCTCATTCATCCGTCTGTGCAACGTATTATACAAATCAACAGATCGGACCTCTCTATAACTGGTCACTCCCATCTCCTCTGCATCACTCCCGTCATCCGAGCAAATCGAAGTCAAGAGTCAACAGAAGGGAATGTATTAACTGTCTCACAATTTTTTTTACAGTTCACAGATTTTTAGATTTCAGAGAACAGATTTTTTTATTATCAACTATTTAATTCTAATTTTAGGGTTCCGTACTTCAACACACATGATAATATTTATATACAAAGGATTAGTTAGGGTATATCCGTAAGAATTTCCCACAGCCTAATTGCTAAATATGGACTTAAAATAAAAACTTAGTTGCTACGTTCCATCGTAGACCTCATCTATCTCTTAGCATCAGGCGAGATTGAGGTGAAGAGTGGGCTCATCCCGAATAAAAAAACTTTTTACCAAAAAATTAAACCGACTCCAAAAAAACACTGCAAAGTGAAAAATAACTTTAATTTCGGTAGTCGGTGTCTTTAGTTTTCTATTTTCATTTTTGGCACCGACTACCGAAATTAAATTTATTTTTCACTTTGCAGTGTTATTTTGGAGTCGGTTTAATTTTTTGGTAAAAAGTTTTTATTTCACTCTTTTAAGTTGGTCTATTTTTAATTTACCTAGTTACAAGAGCCTAAATGTTAACTACTTCTAACCTTTTACAAAATATTGCTTTTCTCAATGCTGGGCCGTTAATTGTTTAGGAGTTCTCGTGGTACTTCACCATCAGCTCTACATCACCATATGCATTGTGACGAGCATAAAGTGCTTAACATCCGTATTCAAGTGATCGAATCGCAATCGACTCAATACTTATTATTGAGTATTTTCGGCGGCCATCTGTGGTCTTCATCATCAGTTCCACTTCCTCAAATGGTACTTTTTGAGAGCAACTGCACAAGTAACTATAACAAATACCCAAAACGTCATAGGTGTGCTTATAATATTTGAAGAGTTCCCTCGATTTCTCCAGGATCCCACCATCAAATCCTGACGTTTATGAAAATGGGACCAATTTCAAAGTATACCCTTTCAATCAAAAAAAGAATTTTCCAAATCGGTCTAGCCGTCTTCGAGTAATCGATGATCATACATTAAAAAAAAAAAATTATAATAATAAATGAATAATAATAATAATAATTTAATCTGTGGCCCGGCTGTCAATCAGCTTGTCAAAAATTTTCTTCTCAATTCTGTTTCAATAAATATTTAATAAAACAATAGTTATGTACAATGTTTAACCAAACGAAATCCGTAAGAAAAAAAGAACAAACTAATATACGAGTAGAAATGCAGAACATACCATCTACATCTTGGTAAGAAGAACCTTACATGAAACATTACATGAAGATAAAATGTTGACAAGACGCCGGGCACGATTGCAACAACCCACAACCCCAAGACCTGCGGAATCGTCGCTCAGCTCCGCCTCGCAGCCGCCGGGACCAGCTCCAGCCGTGAGTGAAGAGACTCCGGCCGCTGCAGTTGCGTCGAGCTCGAGCGACGAATACTTCTCGCCGCCGACGACACCACCACCTGCGCGTCGGCGAGGAAGAGGCCGCCCTCCGGCCAGCTTCGGACCTCGAGGCCCACCGGCCTCTGATAGGGTCCTCGCTGCCGGTGGAAGTGTGCAGCGCATGCGATGGACAAATTCCATCAATGAAAATGTCATGCGCTCATACTTTGGGGCTACAGAGGGGGGAACTAACCTGACTGCGTACCGTGGTCGGATGCTCTCTCTGTTTCAGGTACTTGAACCAGCTGTCAACATTTCGGCCCAACGACTGTCGGATCAGGTGCGGGTCATCCAGCGTAACCATATGTTGGATGACGCCGCACTTGATAGACTACGCCTCGAATCACGGTGCAGTCGTGTCTCATCTGCTTCACCACAGGCTGCGGTGCAACTACAACCTAGTATCTCACCGCGACCCGACCACGTCGGTGAAGATGATGAGGACCGGGCTACATCCGTGAGTACCCAGTGTAGTGAACAATTGAGGAGCGCTTTGGAGTGTGCATTACGGGAGTATCGCTCCACACCACCTGAGCTGAGACCTCGTCTGCCTCGTTTGCCCATGCATAAGAAAAATAGGGCGCTAGTGTGTGCTCTGGATTCACTGTTGTCAAATTATTTTGACAATAGCGAAGACCTCACCGATACCCATTCGATCCTGTACTGTGCCGCTGTTGCAGCATGTCGGGTAGCTCATGTCAAGTTTCCAAAGACTGACAGAGCTATTCGACCAGCTGTACCAGCTTGGCAGTGCAGGATCGAACGTCGTATCGCTGGGGCTAGAGCACTCATTGGCAAACTTATCTGCTTCAGACAGGGCAACACTCGCCCTAGAGTGATGCGCTTTGTGAGGCGGGCGTTCGCGGGGACTGATATTAGTCCTCGGGATTATCTCACCTGCGTCACAGAGCGCATCGACTTCCTGAAGCAGAAAGTCTATGCGTGGGCAAACAGAATTCGCAGATATAAGCGGCGGGTGGAGCGATACACTCAGAATCGCACATTCCAAAGCAATGAAAGGTGGGTTTATAGGGCCTGGGAGCGACCTGACCAAGGTGTGACTGATACGTGCTTACCGGATGATGACGCCATGTGTTCGTTCTGGCGCAGCATCTGGTCGGCTCCTGTCAGTCACACTGAGGGTGACTGGATGCGGGAGATCAGGCGCACGTGCGATCTTTTACCAGAAATGGGGGCAATCACGATCAGCCCCCAAGATGTAACCCGTGCAGTCCGTCCATTATCTAACTGGAAATCCCCAGGGCCGGACGGGCTGCACAATTTTTGGCTTAAATGGTTCCAAAGATCGCACGCTCGCTTGGCATTTCAGTTCCAGTCTGCCCTAGAGTCAGGATCGCTACCTCAATTCTTAACTATAAGAATAACCCACCTGCTCCATAAATCAGGTAGTACTACGGAACCTAAAAATTATAGACCGATCACGTGCCTTCCTACGGTCTATAAAGTTCTTACGTCCATCCTGAGAACTAAAATTAATAATCATATTGATGTAAATTCAATCATGTCTGTTTCTCAGAATGGATGTGGGAACGGGTCCCGTGGTACCAAGGAGCTGCTCCTCATTGATATTGCCATTAACCAACAGGTTCGTCGTTTCCGAAGAGATTTGTCGACATGTTGGATAGATTATAAGAAGGCCTATGACTCTGTTCCACATACATGGCTCAAGAAGGTGTTGGAGTTGTATAAAATAGATCCAATGCTACGCAATTTTCTTGAGTCATGTATGGGGCAATGGAAGACGGTCCTCTGCTACCCAGGATGTCGACAGATCCAGGAAAACAGCGAACCGATTAGGATTGAGCGTGGCATATTTCAAGGCGACAGTCTGAGCCCTCTGTGGTTTTGCCTGGCTCTCAACCCTCTCAGTACATTGCTGGAGGGTTCAGCGCTAGGCTACCAGTTGAGAAGAGGTGGTCAGGTCATATCACACTTGCTTTACATGGATGATTTGAAAATCTTTGCCACCAGCAAATTGCAACTGATGGAGCTACTGAAGGTAACAGAAACTTTCAGTAGCGCCATCGGAATGGAATTTGGGGTGGACAAGTGTGCGGTCATGCATGTAAAGCGAGGAGAGATTATGGAATCCGTGGGAACTCAACTCTCGGATTCCATACACCTGAGATCCCTCGGATCAACTGAAACTTACAAGTATTTGGGTATGTCAGAAGCACTAGGCATCAATATTGCTTATGTTAAACAGTCATTGAAGGAACGCTTCTTTGGCCGTCTGAATAAAGTACTGAATAGTCTTCTATCAGGCGGAAACAAGGTGCGTGCCTTCAATGGTTGGGTTATGCCAGTATTGATGTATTCTTTTGGCATACTCAAATGGACTCAGACTGAACTTGACGCCTTGGACAGGCGGGTCCGCAAAACGCTGACTGCAAATCGGATGCATGCACCCACGTTCATCGGTGATGAGGCTGTATATCCCCCGGAAATGCGGTGGTCGTGGTTTTTTAAATACTAAGACCCTGCATAACCGCGAGGTATGCAGCCTTAGGGAATATTTCCTAAAAGCTGACGTGGGTATGCATCGGGATGTGGTAGCGGTGGACAAAGGCCTCACTCCGCTCTCCTTAGGTACCGAGAATTGGCGCAAACCTGTAGTATTAGATAGTAATGACCGCAGAGAAGTATGGCAGAGCAAGGAGCTTCACGGACGCTATTACCGGGCCCTTCATGGGTCTGATGTAGATACATTAGCGTCCGTAGCCTGGCTACGTTTTGGTGACCTCTTCGGGGAAACCGAAGGTTTTGTCTGTGCGATTATGGACGAAGTTATGATGACGAATAACTATCGGAAATATATTGTGAAGGATGGTACCGTAGACATATGTCGGGCATGTCACAAACCGGGAGAATCCATTCGTCACATTATGTCCGGTTGTTCTCGTCTGGCTAACGGAGAATATTTGCATAGACACAACCTCGTAGCCAGGATTATTCACCAGCAACTTGCTCTTAAATACAATCTTGTGGAATCAGAAGTACCATACTATAGGTATGTGCCCGACCCAGTTCTCGATAATGGCAATATTACACTATACTGGGATCGGTCTATCATTACTGACAGGACTATTGTTGCCAATAAGCCTGACATAGTGGTGATAGACCAATTAGAGCGTCGCACAATGATTGTTGATATAGCAGTCCCCCATGACGAGAACCTCGTGAAAGTTGAGATAGATAAAAAAAATAAGTATCTTGACCTGGCACGCGAGGTTGTCGACATGTGGGATGTGGAGACAGCAATCATTGTGCCGATAGTCGTCACAGCCAATGGTATAATAGCCAAGAGCCTCGACCAACATCTAAGGAGGCTCTCGTTGGGCAGCTGGATCAAGGGCTTGATCCAGAGAGCAGTTCTTCAGGAAACGGCGCGTATTGTGAGGAGGTTCCTCTCTCAAGAGCCCTGACCACCGGTAGCTTGGACCCTGTTCCCGATACCGGTGGGCTACTATTTTTTATATTTTTAAATGTTTATATATATTTCTTTTTATTAATATTTAAAAATGTAATTAATATATATATAGATTGAATAAATGAAATAATAATAAAAATGTACGTGTCGAATTGATAACCTCCTCTTTTTGTCGTCGGTTGATAAAAAAAGAAAGGCTACAATTATTTATCCAGGAGTATTTTGGGAAATTTACCTTTTTTAAGGAGGTGCATAGGGTAAATTAATTGGGGAACTATTTTACTTAAACATGTAGGTATTTACATACTGAACCGTTCGTGTGCCTCGGTTAGCCGTAAGATAAAAAATGTGTTCACTAATGGCGAGCAATATGGTCTCGTCTTAGTAATATTTTACATGACTTTTTATGGGCGGATTACCCTTTACAGCATATTATTAAAATGAGTATTTTAGAGATCTAAAATGCGGCAGAACTCGCATTTTACTGACAACTCATTTTATTTTTATTTTCTCGACATCAAGACTTTTATTGCAGTAGTAAGACCAAAACACACATTGATTGTGGTATTTTCGTCTGTCAGTCCATGGTCTGTTCTTAGCTGAGCATTACTATGGTAATAATATCTCTACTGTGTATCATTACGATACCAGAATAGCAAAAAAGCAAAAGCATTTTACGTAATATAGTTCTGTTCTCATATAATATTATCTATTATCTACCAGGCATCACCTGCTTAGCTACTATATTACGGTCGGCCCCCAGTTTAACCGGGTACAGCTGAATATTAGTGTTTTGCATTCTCTACCCAGTAGCTGAACTGGAGAAGACTGGCTTCTTTTCTGGCTTCTGAGACACCATAACGACTATTAAAAATGTTAAGTTGACTGCCAGGACCAACGGCTTTCTGAGGCACGGAGCGATATGTTCAGACGATCACCCATCCGCGGACTGATCTCAGCGTGCGTCGCGTAACCTTAGAGATCGACCCGCGTGGCTCTAATTATTTAGCTCTCTCATAGAGAACTAATTTCTGTATAATATATTTTTCAACACACTTGCTCGTAAAGTGAGCCTTATTATATCGTTCTTAGGGCCATAAACCGAACTATAACATACACGTGCATAATAATATTACACACTAGTGCATAATAGAATGATCCCTACAAAGTTAAGTTAGTACCTAACTGCAAATTATATGCGAGTAAACAGAGCATTTTCAATTTAACCGGGTAATACAGTTTTTTTTTTTTTTTTTTGTAACAACAAAGAGGTTTTATGCCACCGAAAATCTATTTACATTTTTGAAATAAATAAATGTGTCCCTAATTAAGACGAAAAAACATTTATTATTATCAAATTATTTATAATTCACAATAATTTCTTATAAAATATTTGCATTTTATCACAAAAATTATCATTTTGAAGTAGGCTGTATGGCTGTAATCAATCAACTTACATTTGGCGCGTGCAAAAAAAAAAAAATTGCGCGCCATTTCCCAATTTTCCCCTAATTTTCATATTTTGTTTGTATCGCATTTGTTGCTGTGTGGTAAATAGTTATAAAAATGTCAGGTTTTAGTACAGAAGATGAACAATTGATTGATTTAACCCCGCCAGAAATACTAAATGCAGCACAAAATGCAAACGAAAGCCTAATACCTGCAAAATCTAGAGAAAAGTATTTAGCTGCTTACGATAGTTTCCTGCAATGGAAGAGCAACAAAAAAACCCAGTCATTTTCTGAAAATGTGTTTTTGGCGTATTTCTCTGAACTCGCCAATACATACAAACCTAGCTCCCTGTGGTGCATCTATTCCATGTTAAGAAGCATGGTTAAGCTCAAACATGGTGTTGATATCAAAACGTACTGTAACCTGATGGCATTTTTGAAGAGACGCTCGGATGGATATATTGGTCGGAAATCTAAAGTTTTGTCACCAGCCGACGTTGAAAAGTTTTTGAATGAGGCTCCGGATAGTCAGTATCTAGCAACAAAGGTACGTTTCATATTTTTAATCGAAACGAATCTACAATATACAAGTGTGTAACTTTAGCATAATTTCTTAGAACTAATTAATTGATTTCTTTGCAGGTTGCCTTAATATTCGGTGTTACTGGTGCTTGTAGACGACAAGAGCTGTACAATATTACAACAAAAGATGTAGAAATCCACGGAGATATGCTTCTTGTCAAAATTACCCAGACTAAAACCAAGATTCCACGATCTTTTACAATCCAAGGAACGTTTCGTGAAATAGTGAAAAAATACCAAGATCTCCGTTCAACAAAAACAAAGAATGACCGCTTTTTCCAAAACTTTCAGAAAGGAAAATGTACTGCACAAACAATCGGTATTAACAAATTTGGTAATATGCCAAGAGAAATAGCGAAGTATTTAGGTTTGCCTGAGGCCGATTTTTACACTGGACACAGTTTTAGAAGAACGTCGGCTACAATGTTGGCTGATTCGGGGGCTGATATACTAACTTTGAAGCGACATGGTGGATGGCGTTCTGACGCAATCGCTGAATCGTACATAGAAGACTCAATTCATAACAAAGCAAAAATCAATGACAAAATAACGCAAGCCATTAATTTGGAGCCAAAGGCAAAAAAGTTTTGCCCCGAACCACAACCATGTACATCTACTAGCGTGAGTTATTTGGTGCCCTCTCCTTCCAGTAATTTGTATGATTTACCTTTGTCGCCGACATTTACACAAGAAGTAAATGAAGGTACTAAAGAAGTGGCAAGTACCAATGTAACACAAACTGTGAAATTGCCATCAAAAACAATCCAATATCGTTTTGAAAATTGTACATTCACCAATTGTTTTAATAATTAAACGATTTATGCAATACATATTTGTTTTTTCCTCGCAAGTGTGTTGAAAAACGTCGTATGATACACGTGTGTATTGATGATTACCGTCCTCGGCTCTCTTAAGACCCTCACCTGACGGCTCGGGTCTCAATGGCGCCTCAGCGGTAATCACCAACATTACACACTTGTACCATAATGTACTATTTCAACACACTTGCTCATAAAATGACTCAAATTTCACCGCAATTAGGCACATAATGACACCTGTAATCAAACTGTAACTTTTTCTTTACTGTTATTCACAAGTGAATTATAGGTTTTTTTTTAATTGGCTGAGTTGCTTTGTTTTTAAAAAGTTTCGAAACAAAAAAGATCGTGTTCAATAGTACAAATAAATTAATGTACCCACCTATTGCTTGCTAGTTTCATGCAACTTCGTATTCAAATAGATAAATTTCAACTTGTACGTTTTTAATAAATACAACTTTCACTCAAATATAACTTTTGTTTTTTCTGTGATAAAGAAAACTTTGAATTACCCATTTTGTACGTGTCTAAAACGCTATCCGAGAAAAGCCAAAAAAAAAAAGAAACCTCATTCTTTTAGTCTATGGCCGATCTGTTAGATGCGCGCGCATAGGAAAACTGATTAATTTTTCCCGCCATTGCGAAAAAAATTTCACAACTCGTTTTCACTGTTGAAATTATAGTTAATTATTAATTAAAATGTCTACAAGTACTAGCTATGAAGAAAATGATTTATGGTGTACACCACCCGATATAAGATGTGAAGCCCTTAACGTTATGGAAAGTTTACTACCTAGAAACTCCAAGGCCAAATACATCGAGTTATAAGTACGTAGTACATTATAACTCAATGGCCAAATATCTATTAGCGTACCAAAATTTCATACAATGGCAAAACAACAAGAGTACGCAGTCTTTTTCAGAAAATGTGTTCATGGCGTACTTTAAAGAATTATCTTCTAAGTACAAACCTAGCTCTTTGTGGTGTATATACTCAATGTTAAAAAGCACAGTCCGAACAAAGAATGGAGTGGACTTAAAAACATACTCTAATTTGTCAGCTTATCTAAAGAGACTATCCGATGGATTTAGAAGCAAGAAATCAAAGGTTTGGTCGTATAACGAACTTGAAAAATTTATAAAAGATGCTCCAGATAACCAATATCTGGCTACTAAGGTTAGTTAAATTATCTAATTTTATATAACTACGCGACTTCAGACTGTATTGTGTGTTGAACTTAATTATTGTTTCTTTTTTTCAGGTTGCTTTAATATTTGGTGTAACTGGTGCATGTAGGATACAAGAATTAACAAATATAACTGTAAAAGACATAGAGAACTATGGCCAGATGCTTTTAGTGGAGATACCTATCACGAAAAATAAAATACCTAGGTCATTCACCATACACGGTCCATTCTATGAAATTGTTAAGAAGTATAAAAGTTTGCGTTCACCAAAAGCGAAAAATTACTGTTTCCTTCTAAATTACCAGAATGGTAAATGTACCTGTCAGCCAATAGGTATAAAAAAATTTGGTTCTATGCCTAAAGAAATCGCTAAGTTTTTAGATTTAGCACATGCTGAGAGCTACACTGGACATAGTTTCAGAAGAACTTCAGCTACATTGCTGGCTAATTCAGGAGCTGATATAATGACTTTGAAGCGTCATGGTGGATGGCAATCTAACAATGTAGCAGAATCATACGTAGAAGATTCCATACAAAACAAGAAAGAAATTTGTGCAAAAATCACAACAAGAATTAGACTTGATTCTGAGGCGCGTCCTACTGGCGAAACACCAAGTACATTCAATGATTGGATTTCACCTACACGAATAATGAACCATCTCAAATAACAATACAACATGAAAGTATTTCAGTAAATAATCTGTCTGATGAGACCGCTATGCCATCAAAAACAGTTAATTATAATTTCACCAACTGCACATTTACTAATTGTTTCTCTAAATAAACTTTTTACTCACTAAATAAAATGGCTTTTTAGTATTATTTTCTTCACAAGTGTGTTGAAAAACGTCGTATGATACACGTGTGTATTGATGATTACCGTCCTCGGCTCTCTTAAGACCCTCACCTAACGGCTCGGGTCTCAATGGCGCCTCAGCGGTAATCACCAACATTACACACTTGTACCATAATGTACTAATATATTTACTATATACCACCATCAACTAGCCGTTTCTGTGACTACATTCGCACGAATTTTAAGCGACTTCAAAAAAGGAAGTTCTGTATTCGACCAGTATGTATGTAATATGTATGTATGTATGTTTGTACATCCACGATTTTCTCAGAAACTACTGATCCAATTTCGATCGCGTTTCCGTTGTTTGAAAGAATATTTTACATGAAAGGTTTTAATATATAACACATCAAGTTCTGATGAAGAACTTCGGAGATAAGTGATGGAACTCTTCAATTTAAAACAGCAAATCTCCCGCGATTGCTGCCCTTGTACATCTATGTACTCTTTAGCATAATCAGCCTATTAATATTACCACAGCTGAGGCACAGACATTCTGAATCACGTCTGAAATATGGTTTAAGTGGGTAAAAAAGACGTGAACAGCAAATTATCTTTCTAAAAAGTAAGTGCAAACGGTATGTAGGTATCTCAAGTAACACCAACAAAGATGCACTTAAAAGCATAAAATAAAAACTTTTTTTTCAAAAAATTAAACCGACTTCAAAACTTACAAAAAGGACTTGCACTACAAAGAGAGAAATAACCTTAAATATTGTTTAATTGGATGTCTAATTTCGTTAAAAATAAGGGCTAGGTATCCACTCACATAGCTGAAGTCAGTGCCAAGATAAATGAATAGGTTTCAAGACCTCGGGTGTGCCCCAGAATGCGGCTTTCTTTGCCTATCAAAACTATTCATTGGCAATAAGGGTTCCGTTTTTTGCCATTAGGCTACGGAACCCTAAAAACTGGTTAAGTGCTTATCTGGCCACACACAGTACCTATAGGGTTCCGTAGAAGTACATAAAAACGTATGAAAGTAATAAATATTACTGTGACGATAAGATGTAACTACAAACAATCTATGGCGTCCAACAAATGTATTCGAATACATCGATGTAGTGGTTACAGGCATGACTTACAGGGTCGTGAGTTCGAACCCAGTCTGGTTCATTACTATCCACAACCCAGTAGCTGGGTACCGTTATACCCCTTGACTGACTACCCATAAACTGCCACAGATGTACAAAGGCAGCAAGGATCATCGCTTAAATCTTGATGTGTTAATATCCATCACCATCCACAGACCGGCCTCGACAAGCGATGCTTAACTTAGTATATCGACGCATGCGGCTGTTACTACTTAGCCACAAGCTCCTCTAACATTTTATGCTCCACGGCTTATCAAACAGGTCCAGTTGAAAACGCTAGACAACTACGTGTCATTACGGTTATTTTGCAACGCAGAACAATATGTCTGTCTCGTATATTTACCTGATAATGTTCCAGAAACTTACACAAGGTAAAAGAAAAGTCCATTCCATCGAATATGTTGTTACAAACTAGCAATTTGTGGAGTCTGACTAACATCTGTTGAGGTACTGCAATGCGCAAGGTAAGGACGCAGGTGTATTACGTTCTGAACGACTCGAAAACCAGTCGGGCTTGAGTTATAGACTCTGTTTTGTCTCATTTTTTATATACCTACATTGGTTCTGAACAACGCATTTTATGAATTGAGTATTAGTTATATTTTATTATTTCTTGACTAAACTACTTCGCTGGTCTAGTAGTCTTAAGCGTGCCTGCTGAGCTGCTGCTGATGACAATTCGAACTCAAGACCTCATGTCCTGGGTTCATGTTTTCAGTTCATCAAGGTATTCAGTAACGCCGACTGCGTGCCTCGAAAAGCACAGTAAACCGTTGTCTTAGATAGACAGAATAATATTCTTTATTGTACACCAATAATAAAACACACCTGTTTTACAATATTGCTTAACCTACGGTTACAATGTCGGTCTCATCGCTGATAGTGATATCTTCCAGACAACCTTGGGATGGTAGATCTTTGATAATTGAACAGTATAGAAGTAAAGCTATCGCGGTCTCTGGAATCCTCTGCCCGCAGTTTCCTCAGCATCAATATGACTCAGAATATAAAGGGGTCTGTACATGACAATCGCTGTTAGAAAGGTGGTCCACTTACAAGTCTTAGGTCGCTTGTCTCAGAAGATTTTTTGGGGAGAAAAGCATCAAATGACTCCTCCTCCGGACAGGAGTGTATGACTTCTAGTGACTAAAAATCCAGCCCGTTTCATCAGTTACCCTTGCGGTCCGAGGCCGCGGTATCTCGTTAGAACACTCCCGCAACCCCGGCAGGAACTCAGAGGATTGCGAGTATCTTCCATATTTTCTAACAACCAATATACTTCTAGAGATCAGTACTCATAAAACAATGGCTGCTGTTATCCAACTATTACGACCGCCTTAGGACGTGTAAATAATATTATCTTAACAACGATTTAGGATTTCTAGCGGCTTTTACGGGTCGTAAAATATTATAAAAATAGTGGAAGGAAAATAGTACCTACCTAATTCTTTATATTAAGCCTAAAGATAGCCTTGGTATCGTTCTAAAAGGTTTCACCGACATTTAGTTATGGAACTAGTAAAATAAGTAACGATTGAACTGCAAGCTTGCTTGACATTTCTATTCTTATTATCAAACCAACATAATTTGCAACGCTTCATAAATTCTGTAAGTACTCATAAAAAACCATATATCTCCATACCAATCCAGTATCTTTCTTTCTTACTAATATTATAAATGCGAAAGTTTCTGAGGACGGTTGGATGTCTATGGATGTTTGTTACTCTTCTGATCTGAATTAAATTAGACTCATAGGTTACTTTTTATCTCGAAATTACCACGGCATTATATACCTACGCGGGAAAAGCCTCCCACGCGAACGAAATCGCGGGCGGAAGCTAGTATGTTCATAATTATAAATATCATATGCATCAATCCCTCGCTTGAAGGTAACAAGTCAAATACTTTAAACCAACGAGTACACGCTAAAGCAGAATTATTGACAAAACATAAAACTTCCTGTAATTCCTACCTACTCGTATATGGAAAAACCATCAAACCTTTTCACATAAAAAGGTTTTTACCCTATAGTGATTGATGAAATTTAGCACTTTCAGTTCTGTTACCAGATTTTAAGAATTTTAGCGACACGACGTTGTTTTTGTATTGGTTAAATTACACTTTTTGCCATGCAAAGTGGAAACGCTGCCTTTTGGAACTTTCCAGTAACAGCGATGTGACACATTTTTTACCCAAAAGCTTCAAAAAGAAAGAGACTAATGTTTATCGCGATTATATATACGGGGTGCTCGTGGCTTAATACCTAATAATACCCGCAGCAGTCAGCAACATTGACGCACTGACGAGGCCCGACACGGCCATCGCCTGCCTGGTCTGTGGGAATATGCTAACGAGACACCGCGGCCCTGGAATGCAACTGAAGGCACAAGTCTGACACTTCCTTCGTCGATCTTCGAGGTTAAGCAACCATTGCCGAGGTTGGTCCGTGGATGGTGACCATCTGAACATACCGAGATCCGTGCTCTCGTAAGCACGGTAAGCTATTGGGCCTGGCTATCATTTGCGCAACTGTGACAGTAATTACGACAGTTTTTTAATTATTATACAGACATGTATATTGTACATAATTGTATATTTATTATCTTTAAATAGCATTATAATCAGTGACTTTTTTTTAAATAGCTTTTCATAATTGTTTTGTAGTTTTGATGGTTACGAACGATGGGTACGAACGTAAATAAATAATTGTTTGTAAGGTTTTTCAATCGTTAATGTGTTTCTGTTCTCACATGGAGTAACGATGTTTTATTCAAAACGAATAAGAAAATACGAATGTGTTCATTTCAAACTAAATTACTTATTAGTAATAACTAAATTCGTTATTTATTTCACTTCCTCAACCATAGCATAAGAAGGTCCCATTACTTAATCCAGTGGGCAAACAGAACCGACAGGGTTTCGACTACCAAAACTATTGCAACAATGGCAAAAATTTAACACAACTAATCTAGATACCAAACAAAAAAACTGTAGAAAACCAAGAAAACTCCAATTCCTTTATCTAATTGAAATAAAACAGTCGTAATCTTTAGTTACCGTCGCAATATTTGTTGATAAAATACGTGAGTAAGCTACCAGGCTGCCAGGAAATAGAAGTACTCCGCCTGACGTTCACGACTTATCAGTTTTGCGGGCGACTAGATAACATTAATAATCCTACAGACTACTGCAGCGGAAATAAAAAGGGATGTTTTGGTGTTTGATTTTTTGCAGTCGATATTTAATTTGCATTCGAAGAAATCGTCGCTAGCAGTTTTTTTTTATTTATCCAGTATAAAATATTACCCCTCATAAGTAATTAATTCTACTATATGAGAGCACTTTGAGAAACATCCAGACCCGCAACAATTATTTGTAGGTCATACAAGCATTTGTTCCGATGCGGGAACCCGCGACATGCAACACAACAGCCAATCACTCAACCGCTGCGCCAACCGTGTCGATTAGGAAACAAACATGAAATATTAGTGGCATATTATAAATTTATAACACACTGCTGAATAGTATAAAACAAAGTCGCTTCCCGTTGTCTGTCCCTATGTATGCTTAGATCTTTTAAACTACGCAACGGATTTTGATGCGGGTCTTTTAATAGATAGAGTAATTCCTGAAGAAGGTTTTAATGTATAATAAGTTAAGGTTTTGTGTAAATTGAAGGAAATACGATGATATTAGTTCAACAAGTCGAAAAAAATTAAGCTGATCGAGAGCTTTAATCGAAAACGCTGCCAAAACCTTTTTAGTTGTATCAAAACAATGTATGATGGTATTGTTCCTCTTTTATAGATCTACAAAAAAGTCTGCGATGGCATATGTCCCGTTGGTATAATGGTCAGTGGCCCTGACTGCTATGCGCAAGGTCGTGGGTTCGATTCCCACCTAGGACAAATTAATGTTTGTGTGATGAGCACGGTCATTTGTTCTTTGTCTGGGTGTAATTTATCTATAATATGTATGTATTTAGAAATATATATGTATGTTTATCAGTTGTCTAGTACCCATACCACAAGCTCTGCTTAGTTTGGGACTAGATGGCGTTGTGTGAAAAAGTTGTGAAATATTATTTATTTATTTATTTATTTTATCTCCCAAGGATAACCCATAATCATATTTTTCTTTTAAAAATCACAAGAAAATTATGGGTTATTTACGATGCTATTGTTAACCGTACAGTATTATTTCTTATCCAGTTAAATACGTTAGAGACGTTGCTTTTTACACTATAGCAATAAAATTATTATCTCATGAGTTATCGCAAAATAAAAATTACCGGACGAGAAATTAAATAGTTAAAATATCGATGAAGCGAAGCGAAGACGCGCGTCGCGTCGCTAACAATCTAAGCAAATATAAACTCTATTACCCGAGCGAAGCCGGGCCGGGTTGCTAGTACTAATATGTAATAACATTACTGAAATTTAAATTAATTAAGGTCAAGTTTGGACAACTGGGCGAACTTAACTGAACCAAATTACATACTCCTTATTTGGGATGCCAAAAATCAACAATAATTATTAAAAAATCGATGACATCATCTGCTTAGACTTTTCCCAGCAAAGTTGTGGTCGGCTTCAAGTCTTACCGGATGCAGCTGAGTGTTTTACATTGAGCGGCTGCCTATCTGACCTCCGCAACCCATTAGCGAGGCTAATTAATGGGGGGATACCCTTTGGCACGACTGGTGTCGGATTTTCTCACTTCTGAGTATCCATAACGACTGTCAAAGATGTACAAATGACAGCCAGGACCATCGGCTTAAAGCACGGAGCAAACTCGACGCTATATGATGGTCACCCATCCACGGGCCGACCTCCGCAAGAGTTGCTTTACCTTAAACATCGAGCCATGCGGCTGTTACTATTTGGCCACGAGCTTCGGACACGATCAATGTCTAAAAAAATAATCTTAAGAGGGAATTAGAAGTTTACAGAGAGATAAGAATGAGTACATTCCCTAAAATACTTGAATTGCCGAAGTGTTTGCACGACCTAGGCAGCCTCTAATATAACTCAAAGTGACCTTTAGAGTCTTAGCCTTAACAAATATTCGCCCACAACCACTTTATGCAAGAGGTTTTTGTTATTGTTTGCCTAGAATTAGATCCACAATAATAGCTTAGACTGTTATTATGATGACTTAGGAGCTTGAAATGTTTTTTATTCCAGGGTAATGATGGCTTGCTTGAATTGCGAATTGAGTTGGCTATTGAATTGTTCTATTAATGATATTATTGTTTTGAAATTATCGTTGATTTTTGAGTTCAGTAATAAAATAATCATCCGGCCGTCCGTCCGTCCATCAACAGTTTTACTCAGAGATTTTTTGTGCTGTGAAGCTATATCCATCCATACTAATATTATAAATGCGAAAGTAACTCTATCTGTCTGTCTGTTATTATTTTCACGCCTAAACCGCTGAACCGATTTAGATGAAATTTGGCATGGAAACGAAGTCGCGGGCAAAAGCTAGTTGGTTATAAATATTGATCATGACTAAAGAGCTTCAAATGAACTATGAGTCATATTTATTATTTATCCACACATACCGGAAAATGGGATGATTTTAATAGTCACTCTCGTCACGGGTGTTTTGGCGCTAGATAGGTCTTTTAAATATTAGATAGGTACCGTTTACCAATTCAGAGATGCGCAAACTATTACTGCGAATAGGATAAAGGAGGGAATCCATACTTATAAATGCGAAAGTGTATGTTTCGTTTGTCCTTCTTACATATTTTAATCTGATAAAGTATCTCTGTTTTAACAGAGCATTTTATCAGATTATAATATTAGTTTCGTTTTTCTTGAAATTTTATAGTTTTTATTCTTAATTTAAAACCATTATGAGAATTTATTGTTGAGATATTTTACTATTCTCAGTAAGTTTACTGCTCGATATTAGAGGTCTCGAAATTATCATACTTAAAATTCGTCCTTCCCTCCTAAAATATGGCAATAGCCTAGTTTTACTATGTCCATCATTAGGCAGTCCAATTTTACGAGCTAATATTATGCCCAATGCTTATCACCAACTTTACCTCGATGCTCTATAAAACAAGATTTATATTCGTTACTAGCTGGTAGCTGTCCCGCGACATCGTTTGCATGTGTGATCGATATTAGTAACGCTGTTTTCCCGACATCAATCCCGAACCTGTGAAAATTCCGGGATATAAATAACAGAGTCCATTAAAATCGGTTTAGCCTGTCCAAACACACATAAACACAGATAGACAGATAATTTGTTTATAAAGTTTCTTGTGTTTTAGTATCGTGTAGATAAATAACTACCAACACCGGAGAACTGTGATATTGAACTCACGGACAGACACTTCAATGTTATTTATATGTATTTACTACAAACTTCTCGCCGTGACTTCGTTCGCGTGGGAGTGTTTTCCCGTATAAATCCCAATACCCATGAGAATTCCAGGATTTTAACGATCAACACAATTTCATTCAGATCCGTTCAGTCGTTTTTGTGTGAGAGAGTAACAAATATCCTGCCGTACTCACAAACTTTTGCTTTTATATTTGGCTCAGGCATTTGCTTTTATATTACGCAAGGCACACGCGATGCTGTTTGGATTAATTAAGTTTTTGGTTTATTTTTAATTATATTTATCGTGTGGATTTGTATCGGGGTCAAATAAATTTATTTTCTTTCTTTCTTTATAATATTAGTAAGAAGTACAGAAGTTAAGCTGTATGTATAGAACATGCATAGCTTTAAAAATGTAGCAGACGAGACCACGCACAGAACATATACTCCTAAAGGAGAGACCACGTGTGTAATGTACTGTCTACAGATGAATTGCCTACAAGTTCAGTCTTATCTGCCCTCTGCAGACTACCTCTTCTGTCTAAGTTGCATACTCACTGTTCAGCGATATAATGTAAGTGATATAATAAAAATGGAGTTATTTTATAGTGCACTACATACGTCTAGAGTTATGAGTAAAGATGTCTGGAGCATGAAGTGTATAAACGGATTATGCAAGCACCGAGTATATCCTGAGTTGATGATACCTCTCGTCAAGCAAAGTGTTGTTGAATATAAAATTATTCCTCATTTCAACTGAGTTACAAGCTTTATCTGTTGTTATTTGACAGTTTATACTCACAGATACATACAAAATTACGCGGACGGAGGAGTATGAACTTTAGCACAGTTAAGTTTATATGGACGACGAGTGCAAAAAGCTAATATTTCCGTGATATTATATTCGCTTTCAAAATAATTTAACTTATGATCCAATTTCGACCACAGGACGACTACTAGGTCTAACTATACTTCTAAGTGTAAATAAAAATTAATTGCCGAAATATATGTACGCGCATATCTTAGGAACGACTCCACCGAATTGGATCATTCTTTTTTTTGTTGTGTTCGTAAGATTTTTTTATAAAACTAAGGAAAATAATAGCGGTATGAAGTTCCCCGGGTCAGTTAGTAAGTAATAACAAAGTCTTCATACATCATTTCACAGACGAATAATTAACAAAAATACAAAATTTTGTGCGCATAGATCTCAAGATAAAATTACAAGATAGGTCAAGCAACACTTGCTGAGGCCGCTTTTTAAAATATCGCTTGCTGAGACCGCTTGTTAAAATAATTATCACTTGCTGAGGCCTTGATTAGTTTATTTTATTCCGGGGTTGCGGGAATTTGACCTCGAAACAACAGCTCCCTTCCACTCCACCTAGAACGGGAGGAGTCATTTGATGTTTGTTTCTATGTCTCGGCTTCATCCAGCTTCTTTCCTACTACAGATGAGCCTATCTAAGTCAGAAGGACTTAGATCACGCGGCTCATTGTTAGCGATTATTGAGGTCTACGATGGAGCGAGCTAACCCAGAAGATGTCTGTTCACTGTTGGTTTAAAGGTTGACGAGTAATATATGTTTATATAGTAGGGAACACAGAAACCGGAAATATTTACGAAAGAAAAATTTACGTGTAGTAAATATAGTTTATTATTTCCTCAAAAATTACGAATAAATAAATAAAAATATATATAATAAATAATAAAACTTGAAAATAATCTTTACGGGAAACATTCGTAATCAAAGCGATCATGGCTCGCAATACAACTGTAGTTCACGGAACTAACAATAAAACTTTTCCTTATTGATCCCCCCCTTAAACGTGTACAAGCAGCAAAAGAGTTAAACACGTATGCTTTCAAATGACGTATATTATTTTTTCGCATCACATGTACTGGAATGTTAAAATATATCTCTTTCATGGTGTGCAAGTCATCTTAAAGTAAGTCTTATTACCCGGTGGGTTCTTTTGAGATATGATTTGATTTTGAACACCCGTTAATATACTTAGTAGGTAGATCTTCGAAATTTATTAAATAATATTAGAAATTAAACGCCCAATGCCTGTAGAAACCAGATATTAAAAAAAATTAATCATGTAATTCCATTGATATACTAAAACCCAAGATGCACAGTCTCGAAGAAAAGTGACGTTTGAAACTGTCGCCAAACGCTCACCACCTACGTAGTAATAGTAATGCTATAAGTATAAAATATGTTTTTGCAAATTCCATCTTATGAAAATTGTTTAAAGTTGTTTTTACAAAGCAGTGTGCGAAAGACAATCAAATTTTACGACTGACGTTGCTCGATAGGACAAGGCCTTGAGTGGAGACTTACACCTTATACTAATTTTTTTATAAGACATTTTTGTTAGTATTATAGGAAAATGTTATTGGGTAGAACATGTGTATATCAATGAAACAAATATTAACTGTTAAAATCGTTTATAAATCTTTTTAATTCAATAAAGCTTTTACCTTTTGCCGTGATATACATAATATATTCGTCAAAAAATTCGCCATAAAAAAAATCTCTTGCCTTTGTTGGCTGACGATTGATGTCCGTACTCCGCATCGTATTTGGTCACGAGAAAAACTAAAGTATAAAAATAAGAAGTTTTTAATGAGATTGGTGTTGCGCCAAAGCAACACTCACACACACTTTTATCATTAGCATACCGCATGTCGTGAACCCATAAGTTATCCCATAATGAATCGATATACTTAAAATATATTTTTATTCTATTATTAAATCATTTAAATTATTCCAGTATGGGGAGGGACGTTTAAAATTGTAATACTAAGAGCGGAATGCGCACAATGGGCAATACTTAAAGTGATGTCGTTCAAAAAATGAATTTATCCCACTGGAAACTAAACTGGAAACTAAAGTACTTACAGTTCCCAATATATATCCTCCGTACCATACTACGTAGACACAGATTGTTACCAGTAAGCCCAGATTTAAAAAGCAAACGCACTGGGTTTCCTGTTTGTAAAGTTCCCAAATGTCACACTAAACTTACGTCTAGATACTTTTAGGCATTAAGTTCTAGGATCTACAATAGAGCAAATAAAACTATCCCAATTTAGAAGCTTATGTGACATAAGGTCAAACAAATTTTAAAACCATGGCTTCAATCTTTGAGCTATGACGATATCAAAAAATTCATTTCGTCAGTACAGTAAATTAAGCTATTCAAAACACACACTCATGTTAACGCACAGCGTCCAGAGTTCCAGACACACACACACCCACACACAAACGCAATTACGCACATACACTCAAACTTACACACACATACACGTTTCGCTTCTATTTCTTTTGTTCGCAATACCTTCTAATGTAGCTTTTTGTTTGTAATTTATTACATAAAAATTGAAATGTGTTTTAATGTATAGCGTAGGACGCTGATTCCTGTAACACAGGCTCGCTTAGCATAGGAGTCAGGGGCTTCACTTGAAAGATGTAATATTTTTATGTTCAATCAATTATTTATTTAATTTATTTACGAACATTAAAAAAAATCTTAAAATTGACGACCTCTTCTCCTTCAGTATATTATATAACGTATACATATTTTCCAAAAACTAAATTAGCATTAATTATTGTAAAATAGATGTGTTTAACTTTTGGTGTAAAATAAAGTTTATTTTAATCTATTCTAAATACTAGCTTTTGTCCGCGTCTTCGTTCACGTAGAGGTTTTTCCCGCGTAAATCCTGATCGCGTGGGAAATACAGGATAAAAACTATTCCATGTCCTTCCCACAGTCCTAAACTATCCCCATGCCAAATTTTATCTAAATCGGTTCAGCGGCTTAGGCGTGAAAAGATAACACACAGACAGACAGAGTTACTTTCGCATTTAAAATATTAGTATGGACAATATGGATAATAAAGCATAAACTTATTAATAAAAAATAAATAAATACAAGAAAAAAAAATCGACTCCATTATTTGTTCAACAGGGCAATTTTTATTATGCGACTAAAATAAAAAAGATGCCATAATACATTGTTTTGACACTGAAAACGCGGCCATTGAAATTTGCCGTTACTATTTGAAATGAGCGCATAATTTAGAATTAAGCACTCATTTTATGCGGAAGGTTTTGAGTTGAGTGTGCATCTTGGGTTTTTAGTATATCAATGTGTAATTCCAATGAATTTTTCAATATTAAAAATTTGGACCATGTTGATGTCATATAATTTCTTTGCAAACTCTAATTTAATCTTTAGGTTTTTAATACAAATGGTCATAAAATAAATTACGCCTGACATATTTTATTAAGGGTGAGAGGTGTTGTATTCATGTACGATATTTTTAATAATAATTAAATAGTTTAAAGAATGGGTGAACCAAAATATTCACTTTTTAGCTGGTGTACTAATACATAAAATACGAAAATAATAAAAACTATTTACATTAAAAAACATCTTTCTAAGAAAAATGTGTCAAATAACGAAGAAATATAAATACTCACATACACAGTATTTTTGTATATTCCTACTCAGTATAAGGAACTCAGGGGACTAGTGTGAGTTATGCTAGTTTCGGATACCAATAAAATTCTGCCGATTGTACTTCCTATGTGGATACTTTATTGCTTTTAAAAGTATGTGTCGTGATTTATAAGGGTTGTTCGCTCTTCTTGCCAGTTAGCTATAGAATGATTAATCGATGAAATGAATAATTGATGAAAGCCATTTTCGAGAAGTCAGTGGAAAGAATAAGGGGTCTTCAAAATAATATAACATAATTAAGTTGTGTATCATCTATTGTTAACAACATGCATGAAAAGTAAAATGCAAAGTACACAAACATTTCATACGGGCGAGATACTTTACCAGTGACATGGATATTAAAGATATAATTTTTTATTTATTTATTTAATTTGGATCTCCAACAAAGAATACACCTTACAAGCTAAAACAATAAATATACAGATTTTTATAACATTGTGCTTCTTCAATTATAGGAGACCACATCATGCATTGAACATTTTAAATAAATTATTTAACAAATATAATAATTATAGCTTATAGACAATTAAAAATTAAATTATACAATTATATTATGTTAGTTAATTAATTAATTAACAATTATTTATTCATCAATAATCAAAATGACAAATACATAAGTTTATTAGATATGGATCTAAAATTACAAATACAAATACATAACCTAACTTTAGCAAAAATAAATAAAAAGATTCAGACGAAAGTAAAATAAGGATTGATGATCATCACAGACTTTTTAAGTGCGTACAGATTAGTGACCTAAATTTTCCTACAGTATTACAAAAGATGTCTATGTCACCTGATGAACCCGATACACTGTTATAATGACGAGTCATCCTTGCAATGGGTGAATGTTTGGCCAGATTTGTTCGGTGTTGAGGCGCTTTGAGTAGTGGCCGGGGATAACGTGGGATGCTAGAAGGGACATCAAAGTGAATTTTGCTCAGAAGATCTGGACAGTCAGTCGCATTGTTAAGCAACTTATAAATAAACATAAGATCTAAGACCGTACGGCGAGATATAAGAGGCATAAGTTTCTTACATCTCACCGTACGGTCTCAGCGAGATGTATAAACTTATGCCTCTTTGTACTTCATGTTTATACTTCATGCACATAGATTATAAGGCGTACTTAATGCCCTAGGCATTCTCTTATCTCTTTCCGGGGTTGCGGGAATGTTCTAACGAGATACCGCGGCCCCGGAACTTAAGGGCAGCTGAAGGATCAGGGTGGGTTTTAAGTCATTAGGAGTCTGACACTCTCGCTCTACCCAGAGCGGGAGAAGTCAATCGATGATTTTCTCACCCCGAAAAAAAAAAATAAGCCATTCCATTATCTCTACCAGTCAACTAAGTGCGGTGAAGAGATTGCGTAACCGGTGCAATTTTGAGTAGGAAGAGATTTATTCAAAAGGGAAAGGGGGAAAAGGGGCAAGGAAGGGAGGGGGAATAAACTAGTATTCATTTAAATGGAAAACTATGTACATTTAAAATGTAGGCAATAACTAATAAAAATTGCTTTATTTTTCGGATATTCTAAATAAGCTATTTAATTTAAACTAAACGCCAAATTAAAATAAAACTACAACAAAAAACCGTTCTCAACCCTGTCAACTAATAATGTATCCAAATCTGGTCAAAGTAATAGCCAGCTCTTATGTCTGGGGAAGTGTCAACCAATTTTTCCGGAATTTCTTTTAAAAGGCCGTGAGCACACAGGCCCTATATACTTTAAGTCGGTTCATGCTGAGTTATATTTATATCTGCTTATATAAATACATATAATACATATACATATACTCATGAGGTTATGAGAGCACGGTGGCTCAGTGGTTGCGTGTCTGACTTGCGAGTTGTAGGGCTTGGGTTTGAACCCATTACGCACATTGAACTTGAACCATAACAAGTCGTCGTCGTCACTCATCATAACTCGTCGCCACGGAGTTTCGTCAGCATTTGTCAGCGCATCGTCAACGTCAAGGCAAGTCTGCTCACGTTTTTCTAACCAAAAACCAATATGCCGAACGACTCGTCAACGTACAAGCAAGCGCCAAACGCGCCGCCAGCGAAATTTCAGCTGGACATTCATGCCTCAAACATGCCTCTTGCGTGGAAAAACTTCGTAACGGCTCTAAGTTTCTATATGACTGCAAATAACTTAGATGACGAACCGGACACAAGGAAGGTCGCCATTTTGTTAAACACTATCGGCACAGAAGCCCTTCAAATATTCTACTCATTTGATGTTGATATGAAGAAAATAAGCTATAAAGACCTCGTCAAGAAGTTCGAGTCATATTTCCTACCAAACATTTCAATAGAGAGGCACAAATTATTTAACCGAAAACAAGGTCAAAACGAGGACATAGAAACATATGCCACGGACTTGAAAAATATTAGCCTACAATGCGATTTTGCAGGGGCGTGCACAGGATTATGACAGGGTATGCGGCGGAGTAATCGGTCACAAAAACTTTGCCTTTTATAGATTTTTAGCATAGCCACAGCCACGCATCGTAGCATGGTGGCGATGCGTGGCAGTGGCTATGCTAAAAATCTATAAAAGAAAAAGTTTTTGTGACCGATTACTCCGCCGCATACCCTGTCATAATCCTGTGCACGCGCATGCGATTTTGGGACCCTCAATGACAGCATACTCAAAGATATTTTCTCATGGAACCTGGAATCCAGTTGTACTTACATTAAAGAGAGAATTTTAATGGAGAAACCAGATACATTTAGCCGCGGTCGAGCTAGCAAAGACGATCAGAAATTCGAAGATTGACACACAGAAGATAAGTCAGAATGATAACGAAACAAAGACAGGCCAGGAGGTCAATTCAGTGCGGTCAGGAGCAAGATACCCGAAGAACAGTTCAACACATAGGCAGTCAAGCAAACCAAGATCAGCTAGTCAGTCAAGACCACAAAAGAAGTCAGAAGAGCCCTGCACCAGGTGTGGACAAGTCCATCGAGTTCGCTGCCCAGCAATAGGTGTATCCTGTCGCAGCTGTGGCCGCAAAGACCACTTCGCATCTGTTTGTCATACCCGGACTAGGGCTAAAAAGGTAAACATGACTGAAGAAAACAAAGATTTGTCAATAGATTCAGACAATAATTATTTTCTAGGCTCTTTATTTCTATCCGCTGTATATAATGATAAAAATAATTACACGACACATCTTATAATTAACTCACAAGATACAAAATTTCTTTTAGATACAGGAGCAGACACAAACATACTCTCATTACACTTTTAAAAAATTCAACATACCTTTGTCAAACATAACAAAAAGTACCCATAAATTATCAACATTCAGTGGTGAAATACTACCCACTGTTGGTCAGTGCCAAGTGAATGTAAAACTCAATAATAAAGATCATTCATTAAATTTTCACATAGTAGATCTTAATTGCCAAAATGTCACAGGTTACACATGGTAGAAGTTGTGAGGATCTGAAATTAGTCAAAAGGATACATAATGTTCAGTTCAATGATCATCCCACTTCTGACACCATGTTATGCAGGATGCGAAGAGTATTCAATAAATCAAACACGGAGCTCATGACGACGTGGTGTATTTCAATCAGCGTTACAGGAAGTCTCATTGACAATCATAGACTTACGGCTACAGATCATTAATACAGATTATATATATCTAACAATTTTGTGTTCTTTATATCATCAGTTTCATCACGGTAACTCTGAAACCAGTGAAGGAAAACATAATCGGGAAGCATGTCCTAGGACGAAAAGTTCGAAGACATGCGACATCCACCAACACGCAGTGGACCTACGTGGTGGAATACGACCCATTCCCTCTCGTGAAGAGGGTGGTTTATGTCCCAGTAGTACGAAACTAATAGACAGAATCATTATAAAGTTACTGTGAAAGAAATGAGATTATTCTATTTGTTACGTAAGTTTTGCAATTTCCTTTTAAATGCAAACCGACTGGCAGCCGTCCTGACCTTGAGAGGAAACATTCCAGAAGCAATTCTCAAAGCATATTTCTAATGTTTTAATTTTTGTCTTACTTTTTAGGTCGACTTAACCTATTGTCATCTTTAAGACTGAATAATCAGACCCAGATATTCATTACTTGGGTCTGATATATATGAACGCTAATATATCCATCTCTAGCTGTGCCCGCGACTTCGCATGAAAGGGTTTTTCCAGCGTAAATCCCAAACCCGCGGGAATTTCAGTTGCCTGTTTGCAGGTACCCTATAACCTCCTCTATATTCCCGTGAAAGTCCAATTAAAATTGATTTATCCGTTCCAGAGATTAGTCCGGACAAAATGAAAGACAAACAATATTTTTGTAAAGTTTGTTTACGTATCGCGTATATAACTATTTGAAGCCCTTGATAGTTATTTTGAAATCACAGACCGATATTTCAATTGGAACACGGAAGAATCTTGATGTTTTAAGAATGCAAATAATGCTATTGGTTTGGAACCTGAATTAAGTTGAAAAACATACTTGATGTAAATTTTCGATAGTATATGTTTCTTTGTTTTCTTCCACCCAATGAATTTCATGGCATATTGATTTAAGCGATCACAAATCAAGCGAGTATTATTTTGTTCAATAGAGTTAGGTTACTCTCTTCCTCATACGATCATATTTTATTACTGTCGATTCCATAAATAATATTCATATTCATAAATTTCTAAGGTGGTGTAGGGGTCCTCTTTCACGAGAGCCACTTATGACTTTAAGAAAATTCATAGCACATTTCTAAGCGAAAGAATTACACCTACCACTAAACAATTGAGTTGTATAATATCGAAAGAAGTATTTGGGCTGACAAGTCATAGATATTTTTAATGTGTAATAGTAGGCTCACAGGTAGTAGTCACAGTTCCACCATAATATCCATGATTAAATTTTGATTACTATTCAAAAATATTATAAGGCTTTGACACTCCATGGCTGTCAATTGGACATCTTTAACAGTCGTTACGGGGAGTCGGACGCCAGTAAGTCTGACGCTGGTCTAGCCAAGGGGTATCGTGTTACCCAGTTACTGGGTTGTGGAGGTCAGACAGGCAGTCGCTCCATGTAAACAGTAATACTCAGCTGCATCCGGTAAGACTGGAAGCTGACCCCACATAGTTAGGAAGACGCTGAGCAGATGATGATGGTTTGTCGTAGATATTATTGTCGTCTCCGTTCCGCTATTGTACCAAAGTTTCATTATATTGTTATTGGTATAGTGTAGTGTGCTAGCTATCATGTGCCTATATGTTATTTTTTAATTCCTGAAATGTTTAATTATATCATTATATAACATGTAATTTAAAGGGTATATACACTTCTGGACACATCTATTGGCCCACCTTGTATTTTCAGTTTCGTTTGGTCCTAGCTAAAATTTTATATTAGGTCGAGCAAAAAGTTTTTATGCAGTTTTGAACCTGGCACATTCACAATTTCATTCAATAGTCTTTTTTTGAATTTCGAACACAGAATTTAAAGAAACAAAAGACAATTTGGAGCCTGTTTGTTGATATCAAACAATCGAATACTAAGAAAACTTGGTTTTATTGGTTTACTTGGATTTAATTCTTGAAAAAGTGATTGCTATCTTTGCTTTTGCAACAAACATTACTTATTCTTAACATTAAGGTGAGGTTCTATCAATAATCTATGGATACTTCACCTGAAGTCGCCGCCCAAGCTGTGGCACTTATTCAGGCCGGACACAGCCAAAGAAACGTGAGTGCTCAACTTAATTTAAGTCGATCTGCGGTCCGAAATGTTTATCGGAGGTACCTAGAGACTGGCGGCTTTGTTCGTCGCCAAGGAAGGCCACGATCTCGGGTCACAACTGAAAGGCAGGATCGATTCATCGTGACGACCAGCTTGAGAAATCGTCACCTTACCTCCATTGAGATACAAAACCAACTTCGCGACTTCCACGGAGTATCTGTGAGCGCTCGAACTGTTCGGAGAAGGTTAAAAGAACGCGATATGGTACCACACAAGCCAGCTAATGGGCCCAAACTAAAGCGAGCCCACCGAACAGCGCGCCTTCATTTCGCACGCAGTCATTTAAATTGGACACAGCAAGATTGGAGCCGTGTACTCTTTTCTGATGAGTCTAAAATTGTGTTACATGGCAATGATGGAAGGAAGAAGGTCTACCGGCGTAAGAGAGAGCGTTTCGCACAATGCTGCTTTGAAGAGAGGGTTGCTTATGGCGGTGGCTCATGGACTGTCTGGGGCGGTATATCCGCGAGCGGCAAAACTCAACTTGAGGTTGTTACAGGACCACGGCTGCCAACATTAAATGCTGAAAGATACATTCGTGAGTGCTTAGAACCTCACGTGATACCATACGCGGACTATGTGGGCCCAAATTTCCTTTTTATGCATGATAATGCAAGAGCCCATGCGGCCGGCATCGTCAGGGAATATCTTCGGGATGTGAACATCACAGTTATGGACTGGCCAGCCAGAAGCCCAGACATGAACCCCATTGAGCACATGTGGGACGAGCTAAAAAGGCGTGTTAGGGCTCGTCAGCCAGTTGCCCAGACGATGCAGGAGTTGAAAACTGCCATAGAAGAGGAATGGGAGATGATCCCTCAAAATTTCATAGAGCGGTTGATAAACTCTATGCCTAATCGTATGAGAGCTGTGGTAGATGCCCATGGAGGCAACACGCGTTATTAAATTAAACCTTTATTTGATAAAACATGTTTTTTATTCAAAAATTAATTGCCTTTAACAAGGCGCATATCCGACTTGTTAGGCGTAGGTCCATGTCGTATGGTATTCTGAATTCAAATTTAAAACTATACGATCGAAAAAGATGGTAAAATGTATCAGGTTTAAAACTGCATCAACAGTTTTTGTTCAATCTAGCAATCATATTTCGGTAGGGGCCATCGAAACCTAAACTCTAAGGTGGGCCAATAGATGTGTCCAGAAGTGTACATACCAAGTGCACGGCTTCTTTGGATGATAACAAATGATATGACAAGTGTTTGGTAATCCTATGTCTTCATATGTGGAACTAATTTCAATACATTGATACCAGAGACTGATTTTTTCAAATTAAGAAGATTGAAGAGAATTATCGTGTTATAGGCAAGTGACGTGGAAAGTTATTGACCCTCGTAGTGCTGTGACACGTTTGTTATGATTGATATTCAATAAACATATGAAACCGATAATTTCGTATCAATTCTTTGAGTCACTTATTTTGTGCTGAAACTGAGCATAGAGACTCCATACCAGATGTTTTCTTCAGCCCTTTTGGATTGATATGGGGTTTCCGTTACACGTTGTATAAATGCAAGTTCTTCGAACATTATTATCAGACAGATGTGTTGCTGGGTATATTTTGCGCCCCTTCTTTTGCCAGCTTAAACACTAGGAAGCGGTGACGGGCGCGTTTTAGGAACTATCTTCGTATACATTTTTCATTCAAATGTGCAGATTTTTTGCCTAATTTGAATTAATGACTGTTGATTTTAATTTCGTGACGTAGGTTACTAGTCTGAGTACTAGGGAATGGAAAATAGAAGCTTAGAGAAGCAAGGAATATCTTTTATTTTACTGAGGTAGCAAGCAATCTTGTATTAATCGAAAACTGTCAATCGAAAACTAGCCACTACAATATGTCAAAGGCATGTTCATTTTCTTAATGGATCTAATTCAAGCGAGTTAACTAACTACTACGATTGAATGTAACCATGTCTTAGCTGTGTAGGACACACTTAGTCTTCGGGTCTAAACTGAAATCTTTGTCCTTTGTCTTTGTATGTCTATAACGACGGTATAGAAGGCAGACTCACAAAAGGTCAAGAGCCTGAATGAATAGCCGTCTGTTTCCGATGTTATTATTTAAGACAAATGGTCATCTCAAGCAGTTTTAGCACAAGGTATAAAACCCAAAACATGGTTGTAAGAAATAAGAGATCAGATTTTAGATGTTTTTGTTTGAAGGGGAAAGTCATCAAATGACTCTCACTGCGTGGAGCGGCGGGGAGTTACTGACGTTTTGAGGCTCGGAGGATCCCGATATGTTAGGACGGTCACCCATCCACGGACCGACCTCAGCAAGTGTCACTTAAACTGGAAAGTCGTCCCGGGCGGATATTATTATCTAGTCACGAGCTCCTCAGTTTCAATCAAATTAAAAAACAAAAATTTACGTACCATCTACGCAGTGCCAGCAACCACTTTGTATGGGTGTGGACTGTATTTATTTATTCAATTCGACATACGCCGATAGCTCTTGAAATAAAACTCAATCTTCAAACACTGATTTATTTTATATCTTCACAATTTTCACTTATGTCTATTTACACTGTCTATACTAATTTAAAGTTCTTTATAGAGTCTTAATTCCTAATACTTATACACTTTAAACTATTTACTTGAACTATTTATTTCACTGTTTACTTGCACTACTTTGAACTACTTATTTCACTGTTTACTTTCACTACTATACTTGATATTCTTCAGACTTATTTCACTTCAGGTGTTTCTTCTTGTCCGGTTGGTTGGATACTACGATTATTCGATTTTTTTTTTTTTTTTTTTTCGATGGGGCCACTCGTAGTTTAGCTCGATAAGGCTAATATACTACTTAACCGGGCGATCTACGATTATTCGATTTTTTTTTTTTTTTTTTTGTGTGGCATCTCGCAGGTCAACCTCTGAGGTTGTCGACTGCTTAACCGGGCTTGCCTGTGGTTGCCTTAATTAATAAATTAATTAAAGCCTCCAGCCAGGGCTTATTAAAAAACTTACAAACTAGGCGACTACACGCTAAGGGCACCCCCTCTGGGGTACGGACCTCGGCTTAGGGCGTCGCAGGGGAGGGCAGCTAGGGACAGGCTGGATCATATCATTATTATTATTAATAAGGGAATTTAAAGCTACTGGCTCAGCGTCGCGGGCTGGCTCTGGCAAGGGTCGGGGTGGACTATTACGGGGACGTCGCGGCGGGCCTCGGCGGCGAGGACGGAATGACGGTCGGTTTTTGTGTTTGTGTGCCACTGTACTTGTTTCCCTACGGCTCTCTTGGAGCAGGGTGATTGCGTCATCGGGAGTGACTAGGGTATGCCTTGGTCGGCGAATCTTAGAGATACGCGAGGGTTCGTATTGGGCTGCCGATACGATAAGGGGATTCCTATGTTGGATTGAAGTTTCAAAGAAACGCTTGGAGACGCGTTTCATGAACTGCTGGATGGTGGGCATCTTGAGGTCTACGTGAAGAAGCTCATTTCGAACATAAAAGGGGGCTCCCGTGACTCTACGGAGGAATCGGTTTTGGAGGGTCTGCATCTTATGGAGGAGGTAGGGCTTTGCGTGTGCGAAAACAACGCAGGCGTAGGTCATGATGGGACGGATGACCGCGGTGAAAATACGCAGCTTGCACCTGAGTGATAACTTGCTGCGAGAGCTAAGAATGAAGTGGAGCCTACCTAGAGCGAAAGCGGCGCGCGAACGTGCCTGCTTTATGTGCTCAGCGAAGGAGAGGTGTCTATCGAGGACCACGCCTAAGTATTTGGCTTGCTTTTCCCAAGGGATCGGCTTGCCGTACATGGTAATCGGAACGATTATTCGAAAAATCCTGCCGTCTTATATCCCTTGGCACGAGGGTCGAACTCGTGTGGGGGTCACGATATGTTTTTGGAAATCTACTAATAGCAAACGAGAATTGCTTGTCGTGACCTTGGAGTTGTTTACGCTAAAAACTTTCTCTTTTCCGACAGGTTCCGACCTGTCGGCCTTGGTACATCGAAACTTCTCGAAGTTTCTCTTACAATATGTATAATGAATTATAACGATTTTAACATGAGTTTCATTTACCTACGTATATATTCCTATTTCCTACTTACATATTGACCTAACCTATCCTGATTTTACCTATCTTACTTATATTAAACTTATTCTAATTGTATCTAGCTCGGCGTCCATTACAGCTCTCCCCCCGGCGAAGCTCGCGTAGCCTCTTCTTTCTTCAAAATGACGACGAGCTTGCTCACTGGGCGACGAAAAGTTCCAGTCCTGGTCTTCACTTCGACGATTCTGATGCCTCCATCTGGTCCTTGGTGCGTTTGTTCTACCACGCCCATCGGCCAAACATTACGTGGTAGATTGCTGTCCACGATGAGGACCACGTCGCCGACTTGCACGGGTCGCGCTGCGTTCTTAGGCTCGCCTCGGGGTACCAACAATGGCAGATACTCCCGGACCCATCGTGCCCAGAACTTGTCTGCGAGAGCTTGACTGGCTCGCCACGTTCTCCTATCGGCTTCTTCACAAGGCCCCGTCGTTGGTAGGCCTGTCGAGGACCCAAGCAGGAAGTGGTTGGGTGTAAGCGCTTCTGGATCTTGAGGGTCTACGCTGACGTGAGTCAAGGGTCGCGCGTTGATGGAAAACTCTGCTTCCACTAGCAATGTTTTCAGCACTTCTTCTGACGGTGCCTTTTCTTTCAGCGCAACGTTGAGAGCGGTTTTCACGGAGCGTATCATTCTTTCCCACGCTCCTCCTTGGTTCGGTGCACCTGGTGGGATAAATCTCCACTCCATGCGGTGGATCAGCCCTATGTTCTTCAAGGCTGGCAACCATTCTGCGTATGCTGTCTTGAGTTCTTGGTCTGCTCCTCTAAAGTTCGTCCCATTGTCCGCGTACATCACTCGCGGCCATCCTCTTCGCGCAGCCATTCGTCGTAGTGTCATTATCGCTGAATCCGTTGACAGTGATGCAACAAGCTCGATGTGGACAGCTCTGCAGGTGAGGCACGTAAAGAGTGCGCCCCATCTCTTCTCTCGCCGCCGACCGATCTTCACCATCATCGGTCCGAAGTAATCCACCCCACAATTGGTGAACGGGCGATGGAATGGATTGAGGCGGGCACGTGGTAGGTCTCCGGTGGCTGGTACTTGCGGTGTGGCTCGACGTCTCTGGCAGAGTGCACAGCTTCTTTCTGCAGCGCGCACTGTGGGTCGCAAGTGAACGATCCAATATCGTTGTCGCAGATCGTTGGTCACGCGTTCTCGGTTAGCGTGACCTGCAGCATAATGTTCTCGCATAACTAGAAGCTTCGTTATTCGCCATTATATTAGATATAGGAGGAATTAAAAAATAAAGACGAGTATAACTTTTTTATACAATTTAAAGTCATAGTCGCGACGATTTGAAAAAGAAACGGCAACAAGTCGGCCGGCACCACAGATTTATTTTATCTATGGCCGGCACCATGTGCTCCGATAGCAATCATCGACAATCATATCGACGATCAAACTGGAAACTGCGACAAGAGACTACACAGAGTAAATGCAGAAGGAACACTAATACAAATAAATGAGTATGTCTTGTCATTTAGGATCCACTACTTTTAAAACATCGTGAAGAAACCGGCATCACCGGCAGGTCATAAGACTGAAAAATCCGAAGACGTGACATCCACCAACCCGCTCTGGACCCACGTGGTGGAATACGTCCCATCCCCACTCATATAGAGGAAGCCTGTGACCAAGCGGAAGGAATTAATTAGGCTTTCTATATTGTACGAGATTCATTAAAAAAAAATATCGTGCAAAAAAGATAAATTCATAACGGCGGTCAAAACTCCTGTAAATGGTAGTAAAATAATAAAAAGTCGGCCCACGCATTTGGCCTCTACAACGTGACATAGATATAAATATACATACATACATGCATACATGAATAGACTGATAACCACATTACCAACCTTTGCGTCGCGCAGTCCGGCAATAAACAACAATGAAACAATAAAAGAAAAAACACCAAACACATCAAATGATTTATTTATTTATGCAATCTTTATGCAACACAAAAAGGTACAGTAATGGACCTAATATCTTAGGCATTCTCTAGTAGTCAACCCTCAGTTTGATATCACTGGTTGTCAATAGGAAACCTTCTTATCTCAATATTTAAAACAAGGTTTAAATAAAATTAAATCGGAAAATTCACTATATTACATTTAGCAATAACCCTTTTCCTAGTTTTGTTAAGAGTGGGTTTTCTTAAACCTTCCTGTTCATAATATTTGACTTGGTCCAATTGTAGCGTACCTACCTAGCAAACGTGAGGTTTGATTGGTGGACAGTTTACTTCGCTTGTTTGCGGCAGATGTAATGTGGGAGATTTTAGAAATTGTTCCTTGTAGATAGGATCTTAACAGACGAAACTTAGTCAGTACGGAGAATTTGCGATAAATTATTCTGTATGCTAATCTGTTTCATACGTTTTCATGTAGAAATTTGAAATTTGGTTTAAATGTGACAGGAAAATATGGAGAGCTCTACATACCAAATGAGTTCTTCAGAACCAAATCTATCCAAAAGACTTGCCAAGGGATAGCGTGTTACCCAGTTACTTGATTGAGAAGGTTAGATAGGCAGTAGCTCCATGTAATTATAGTATGTCCATATGTGAAGCAGATTACCATATGACAAGCGCGTAATTTGCGTACGGGTAAGACAAATACATCATGCGATCCATCCCAGCTCAGAAGTACCTTTTTTTTTCTGGGTGGGAAAGTACTAAAATCATCGAATGACTTCTCCCGCTCCGGGTTAAGCGGAAGGGAGTGTCAGACTTCTACTGACTAAAAACCCACCCTGTTCCTTCAGCTGCCCTTAAGTTCCGGGGTCGCAGTATCTCGTTAGAATATTCCCGCAACCCCAGCAGGCAATGGCCTTATGGGGCCTCGTCACTGGTGCTGACAGCTCTCTGAGGCGCGCGTGGAACAAGACGCGTCGCTGACCCGGGCATGGTCCTTATCGGACGGTGAGCTACCTCTGTCGCCGTCCACAGGCCTGTGCCTGCGGTGGCCAGAGATCGGTTCGCGATCCCCGACGCCCGGGGCGTCTCCCGCGGCAGCTGGGGCGTGAAGAAGAGAGTTGCCTCTCTCTCGCGCGTTCGGCCTCCTCCTTCGCTAGCATGACTGCTTCGTAGAAGGGTGCGACTGCATCCCATTCCCTCTCATTTCGCACCATGGTCTGAACCAGGGCCAGTCGCGAGAGGTCACCGCCGCCGATAGCCTCATCCTCCTCCATAAAAAAACTGGCCCGGTACTGTCTGTGACTCCCATTACTCTGTTCTGTCGCGTTCATCATTACTGAAGGTCGTGTCCCACTTGAAAACTCGTAGTAATCCTTCTCCATCTACACTGAGAAAAAAATGCTACCTACAAGACCCGATTTTGTAATGTGTATCCAATTTACTACTTACTACGATTGTAGCATATTGTAGCGTAAATAAAATTAAGTGCACAGTAAAACACAACCGCTACTTAAAACGTTTAATTTTGATTAAAAGGAAAAAGATAGAAAACAAGTACTTAATTAAAAAATATAAAAAGTTAAATATTAGTTATTATTGGGAACCTTTCAGTGATGGCGTGGGTTAACTTAGCGGAAAGAAAAAGAATGTTATCGAAAGTATTATGCAAATATTTTTAACTTACCTAACAAAAAAATCGATTGCAATCGGTTATAGCTAGGCGAATACGCAATATTAGTAATTTTAATTACAAAAACACTAAGAGCATCCAACGCGTCTTGATAGGCCTTAGGTTAGAAAGAGTTTTTGACGTGAGAATTTTTAGATTAGAAATATACAAATTAGGTGCACTATTTAAAATAGAACTCCTGCTGCGAAAACTCGGTAATTCCTGGACGGCTGAACACGACTGTGGGAAGTAAGGTAGAAATCACGGAGCCACTGCGCTGCGGAGTCCGCATCTACCTCGTACTCTCTTCAGGCCTTTGAGATGGACGTCTCAGGCACAGGATGTGCTCGGATATCGGGCGAGAGCGCCCCGACCTCCGTCGTCGATAACCGACGTCGCTTGCCCGTAGGGTGGAGCCAAAAATTGGCTTGTAATGGGATCTAAACAAAAAAGAAACTTCAGACCACCGATGCAAGCTGAATCTTTGATTAATTATGAAACTAGTGCGAAATGGATCGAAAAGAAAAAAGACGACAATACATACCAAATTAACCAGAAAATCACACACAGACTATACTTTTGCTAGGACACTTTATATTTTTTATTGGGTTTACACCAACAGAAAAAAAACTTTCACTTCATAATTTCGATATTAATCACAAAAAATAAGGTCGACCATCACTTATCGGGTCCCAAAAATGTAATGACGCCGTCAAAAGGCAAACAACCGACGATTTTTTCACGATTCCTGGTTCAAATGTGAATAACAGCTATGAAGGAAAAAATTTTTTATTGAAAAGTTTGGATTAGGATTGGAGGAAGTTTTAACCGTAGCGGTTTTACGCTACAGTACCCCATTCCCAGTAAAAAAAAAATGAGAGTAGCAACCCTAAAGGTGAGTGGCAACCCTAAAGGAAAGGTGAGTGACAACCCTAAAAGAAAGGTGGTTGACAACCCTAAAAGAAAGGTGAGAGATCAACCCAAGTGAATGTATCAACCCAGTGAGAGGGTGACAACGCTATAACAGATTGACATCACAACAACAGATTGAAAACACAACAACAGATTGAAAACACAATAACAGACTGACAACACAAAAGGGATAGCATCAACCACGAGTGAAAACCATAATATACAAATTAAATAAACTAGCCTAACTAACTTTAAACTAAATACATCAAATCAACAACAACGAAGTGCAGCTGATACTGAATAAAATTGAAAGCCGGCCTCCAGTTTAGACGTTAACAGTGCGAGCTTCAGATGCGTCTCCTAAACCTACATTAGAATAGAAAAACAAACGATAGATCTAGAATAATATTCTTAAATATATATAGGAACAAAGAACAATAATCAACACGAAACAAATAAGAGTTGAGATTAAGAAATAGCTTAAAAATACGACGAAAACTCAAAGGAAGTCAAACAAAAACTCGAAGTCGAACACAAAAGCTCGAAGTCAGATAAAAACTCGAAGTGAGACACGACTCAAAGTCCAACACGACTCAAAGTCAAACACAACTCAAAGTCAAACACGACTCAAAGTCGAACACGACTCAAAGTCAAACACGACTCAAAGTCAAACACGACTCAAAGTCAACCACGACTCAAAGTCATACACGACTCAAAGTCAAACACGACTCAAAGTCAAACACGACTCAAAGTCAAACACGACTCAAAGTCAAACACGACTCAAAGTCAAACACGACTCAAAGTCAAACACGACTCAAAGTCAAACACGACTCAAGACTGAATTTAAGAGCTTAAGTTATAGAGGGATAAGTTAGAAGGTTAAGTTAAAGAGAGAGGGTTAAGTTGAAGAGGGTGGACCTTAAATCAAAATCAAAAATACGACGCCTAATGAGAGGAAATGGTTATGAATAAATATTAACTCCAGGGAGGAATGAGGATCGAAATAATAAAAGAGGTGTCGTTAATTGAAAACTAATGGCCTAACATAAGTAATGCTGATTAAGTTAAGAATATGGAACAAATTAATTCATTTAAGTATGTCTTTTATATGATATTGTCCAATATGATGAGAATCACAGTCTTGTAGGACATATGTAGTCATGGAGATGACTCTGATCACACGACATTTAATGAAACGAGGAGCAAGCTTTCCTGTAAAGTATTCAGCAGCTGACGATTTTAAAAAATTACGCCTCCATACAATGTCGCCGGCATTAAGTGTAATAGCCGTCCGGTTCGTATTGTAATTTCGTGAATTACGGAGAAAAGCAGAAGAAAGATTGTCCGCTACTTTTGCGTAAATCTTGGCGAGCGAAGTCAGATTACTCGCGTGTTGTTCCCGACTTTCAGCTAAATTAGTGCTTAGAGTCTGGTTATTCGCACGCGATGAATCCATACAGACTTCTCTACCGAATATGAGAAAGTTTGGCGTAAACCCTGTGGCTAAATTAATACATGAATTGAGGTAAAGTTTGACCTTGGGTAACAATTTAGCCCAATTCCTTTGGTTCTCGCCAACCAATATGCTCAAACAAGTAACGACACTTTGGTTATAACGTTCTACCGTGTTTGCTTGTGGAGTGTAATAAGGGGTATATGTAGGGGATTCAATGCGAAACGATCTAAGAAAGTTTAAAAACTGATTACTACGAAAAACGGTAGCATTATCACAGAGAATAGACCGTGGAACTCCGAAGTTAAAAAATATTTCAGATTCCAAAGCTTTTATAACTGAATTGGCGTCAATCCTTTTAAGGGGCACTAACCAAACATATTTAGAAAAAACATCGACCATAGATAAAATGTATTTGAACCCATAATAAGCGATTGGAAGCGGTCCAATAACGTCGATAGAAATCATTTGTAAAGGTAAAGAAACTTCCTTTGGATAACACACATGACCACGTGGTTGGGAATTCGCGATCTTATAAGCTTTACAAACCTCACATTGCCTTAAAGTCTCAGAAACATCTCGAAACATATTTGGCCAGTAAAAGTTATCCTTGAGCTTAAAATAAGTCTTTGAAACTCCAGGATGTATAGAGAGAGGATTATTATGAGCTTCCCATATAGCGGATTTAACTTTTTCAACGGGTAAAACTACGCGCCAAGGATCAGAGCACAATGGGTTAGTGATTGGCATGCGTCTTAACAGAACACCGTTCCGAATGGCGTAAGCTGGAAACGTTTGAGGGGAGTCACGAGCCCCTAAATACACCTTTTTATACCATCTATCATTGGTATGGTCAGGTCCTTGATCGAATGTAACCGGACTCGCGTACATTCTAGATAAAGCGTCTGGAACGACGTGTTGCGACCCTTTGCGATGAATGATATCAAACGTGTATTGGGAAATCACAGTAGCCCATCGCGCCAAACGCCCTGAGGGATTACATAGTGTGAGGAGCCATTTCAAGGCCATATGATCGGTTATAACAGAAAACTTCATTCCATCTAAATAACAGCGAAAATGCTTAATGGAATCAAGAACGGATAAAAGTTCACGTTCAGTTGTACTATAATTGCGTTCTGCTTTTGAGAATAAGCGTGAATAATAAGCGATAGGATGTTCAACACCATCGAACTTTTGAGATAGAACTGAACCAAGACCAACAGCTGACGCATCACATTGCAAAATGAAGGGCTTCGAGAAATCCGGACAAGCTATAACGGGAGTATTGATGAGCGCATCCTTTAATTTTAGGAATGCTTGATCGGCGGCATCATCCCAACTTATAGGGTCACGACCCTTCTTTTTTCCTATAAGGGCAGTGAGTGGAGCTATTATAGAAGAAAAACCATCAACAAAACGCCTATAATATGAGCATAACCCAATAAAACCACGTAGCGACTTAGCTGTAGTAGGAACGGGATAATCCCTAATAGCATCGAGCTTGCTGGGATCAGTTTGTAAACCCTTTTCGTTAATGATATAACCCAAATATTTCAATTCGCTTTTACAGAACTCGCATTTTTTTAGGTTAATAGTTAAACCGGCCTCCTTGAGACGGTCTAGTACTTTTCTAAGGAGCGAGAGGTTACTATCAAAGTCTTTTGATATTATGATTAGATCATCGACGTAACCGAAAACGCAATTATCACTGGTCGAAGTGAATTCAAAATTGACGATCATATCAGTAAGGCGCTGCATCTCGGAAGCTGCATTCGTGAGACCAAATGGCATTCTGACGAACTCAAATAAACCTCGTTGTGGAACTATGAAAGCGGTTCTTTCACAACTCTCAACATCAGCGAGAGGAATCTGCCAAAATGCACTCCTAAAATCAAGAGAACTTATATACCTTGCACCTCGAAGGTTGTCAAGAATATCGTGAATACGGGGGAGCGGATAAGAATCTCTAGTGGTAACGCTATTCAATTTCCTACTATCAACGCAAAAACGTACAGAACCGTCCTTTTTGGTAACCATCACAACAGGACTGGCCCATGGAGAACGTGAGGGACGAATGACACCCATCTCCAGCATCTTATCGATTTCCTCATTGAGCAACTTTAACTTAACAGGTGAAAGAGGGTAAAACCGTTGTCTAATTGGTGGTCCAGTAGTGTTTATTTTGTGTGATAGCCAAGTAGTCTTACCAAGGCCAACTTTATCGGATGAAATGACATCGAATTCCTCAATGACCCGTTGTAACTTTAGCTCTTGGTCTGGTAATAAAACGTTACGAGGGTAAATGTATCGAACCTCGCTAATGCAATTAATCTGAGGAAGGGATTGAGAGTCAGAAAGAAGGGTATGTGAGTCAGGAGGTAGGGAATTAGAGTCGGGAGGAAGGTACATATTACCTTTGATATTTTTGTTAAAAGCTTGACTAAAAACTGAAGTCAAACCGAACTTATTCCAAAATTCGATACCTAAAATAACTGAAGAAGACATAGAACGTGCTACTAAAAATTCGTGGACAAAAGTCGTACCATTAAACTTAACTGGGAGAAAGATAGTTCCTAAAATATCAATAGGAGAGTTATTAGCGGAAATAACACGTGGGCACTGAACGTTTGATTTTAAAGAAATACCCAGTTGTTGGGTTAAACAATCCCTAATAAGGGACATTTGTGCACCAGAGTCAAGTAGGGCTTTAACGACCCGGTTACACAATATGATCTCGATGAAAGGACGGTTATCAGACGAATCTGACGCTATCACCGGTGACACTGTACGGAGTAATGCGTGTCGCCGGTGGGCTAAACATTTTTTGGATTGCATTTTGGGCAATCACGAGTTATAAAACCAGGTGTGCGGCATTTAAAACATAGCATACCAGGGAAATCAGGGCAAGTACGATAGGGGTGTCCCGTTTTATTGCATTTTGGACAGATTTGTGATTGATTTGTTACGCTTGAAACTAATTTTCTAGATTTGGGCAAAAAACTTTCAAAATGCGATGCAGTGTCAATGAGCGCATCTAAGTCAGTAAATTTATGTATCGATAAGCATGGAAAATATCTAGGATGCATGTTGTGAGTGATAATTTCTAATAGTTCAGATTTATCGACTGGTTTACGTAATGTATCATTCAATTGAGAAATCTGATGCACAAAATGTAAAACAGGTTGATCTGATTTCTGTTTTGTATTTCTAACTTGTTGACCGGTTTTAAACTCGAAATCAATTTCTCCGAATGTATTGAAGAAATTTTCTTTTAATTCGGGGTAAGTCATATCAGGTCGACGGATTGACCTATAATAATTCAAGGCGCGACCGGATAACACTTCGTGGAAGCGTTTAATCAGATATCTGTCAGTTATGTCGTCTGAATCCTTCTCTTCTTCGATACTGGTAAAAAAATTTCGAACACTGGTATCTCCAGTATAATTTATGTTCCATTTTCTTAGCGAAAATCGTTTTAGAAGGTAACCGGGACAGTCCTCGGATTTCATAGGAGAAGGTAAGTTAGAACGACTAGTACCCGGAGTGGGCCTAGGTGGAATGGGAGGAGGTCTAGAAATAATAATACTTTCGTGTAAAGGAGTCTCACCGATAGAACCTTCTTCAGACATTTTTAAACACAAAATAGAAATAGATTAAATGAAAGAGAGCGGGACTTAGCAGGAAATCGTTAGATATCGTGCCGTAATATCGATACGGGAAGAAGACAACAAAATGAACGTCAAAGGAATCCGCTGGGCTAAGAATCCAACAAAAACAGATACTAGCAAATAGCAGAAAAGCAAACAGTCGGGCTAAAAAATAAAAAAGGTAGACACTAGCACACGACCATTCAAAAAGCTTACCTTTGGTCACGATGCCTAACCATCCACACATCAAACACACTCTACGGGAAACTAACTACCGCTACCTACTGGGATAAAATAAAACTCGGGATAGATACGTATATTTTGGGAGAAAATAAAAGAATTGGAAATTGGGTATAGTTACAAAGTTAATCTTTAAAATTGAATTTCACAAACATCACACAATTAAGCAAAGAACATAAATTCAGTTAGCAATTCCGTAGTCCAGTCGTATGAATCGGGAAAACATTCAAGACAGGTAATCCTTTTAACTTCCATACGGGTATCTGACCAATTCTAAAACCTGAAACCCACAATAAGAAAGATGAAAATTAAAGATTGCTCTCAAGAGCAACCACACACGAGATAACAAAAAAAAATAGGTATTTTAGTAATAATTAATATGCAAACTTACTTTAATTCGGGCGCCATATTGTAGCGTAAATAAAATTAAGTGCACAGTAAAACACAACCGCTACTTAAAACGTTTAATTTTGATTAAAAGGAAAAAGATAGAAAACAAGTACTTAATTAAAAAATATAAAAAGTTAAATATTAGTTATTATTGGGAACCTTTCAGTGATGGCGTGGGTTAACTTAGCGGAAAGAAAAAGAATGTTATCGAAAGTATTATGCAAATATTTTTAACTTACCTAACAAAAAAATCGATTGCAATCGGTTACAGCTAGGCGAATACGCAATATTAGTAATTTTAATTACAAAAACACTAAGAGCATCCAACGCGTCTTGATAGGCCTTAGGTTAGAAAGAGTTTTTGACGTGAGAATTTTTAGATTAGAAATATACAAATTAGGTGCACTATTTAAAATAGAACTCCTGCTGCGAAAACTCGGTAATTCCTGGACGGCTGAACACGACTGTGGGAAGTAAGGTAGAAATCACGGAGCCACTGCGCTGCGGAGTCCGCATCTACCTCGTACTCTCTTCAGGCCTTTGAGATGGACGTCTCAGGCACAGGATGTGCTCGGATATCGGGCGAGAGCGCCCCGACCTCCGTCGTCGATAACCGACGTCGCTTGCCCGTAGGGTGGAGCCAAAAATTGGCTTGTAACGGGATCTAAACAAAAAAGAAACTTCAGACCACCGATGCAAGCTGAATCTTTGATTAATTATGAAACTAGTGCGAAATGGATCGAAAAGAAAAAAGACGACAATACATACCAAATTAACCAGAAAATCACACACAGACTATACTTTTGCTAGGACACTTTATATTTTTTATTGGGTTTACACCAACAGAAAAAAAACTTTCACTTCATAATTTCGATATTAATCACAAAAAATAAGGTCGACCATCACTTATCGGGTCCCAAAAATGTAATGACGCCGTCAAAAGGCAAACAACCGACGATTTTTTCACGATTCCTGGTTCAAATGTGAATAACAGCTATGAAGGAAAAAATTTTTTATTGAAAAGTTTGGATTAGGATTGGAGGAAGTTTTAACCGTAGCGGTTTTACGCTACAATATGTAATAATTGTTCCGCTTATCTATTAACGGTGAATCTTATAAACGTGTTTGAAAGCCGGGCCATGTTCCATAATGGCATTGCAGAAATGTACTTATAATGTTGTTACATACGTATTTTATCTTTATTACCAACGAGCAGTTGATAGTTACGTATTTTAACTAGCTGCAATATTTACAAAATGTTATCGATTCTACCTACTTACAGCGTAAGGTGGCTAGCTACTTAGATTATGTAACCGACTGCATTATATCAATAGGCGGTACACATTAAAATGGTGCCGGCTACTTATGCATAGCTACGTACGCGACATGGTTCCGGATACAATCGTCATTCTGTATCGTTTTGCTACATAAATTACGTAATGCGGCTACGTAAATTTCTCTCAGTGTAATCATGTCGTCAGCTTTCTTCAACCCTGACGTCACTGAAAGGGGCTTTTCACTCCCGGGCGTGAGTGTCATGATCCGATCAGTCAAACGAATGAGAGAGCGGCCGCGAGGTCGTTTACCGTTGACTTTACTCCTATTACATAGAGGTGTTTATTAAAGGACCCGTGACCAGGAAATGCGGCTCTGACTAACCGCATTTGCAGTTTAGATAGTCTTAGGACCTGTTTCGTATTTTGACTGTCGATGGAGAGAAGAGACTCCTTGGTTTACCTCTACTCTCACCAGTATAATGCTACGTTATCACTAAGTGGCATGGACTTGTTTCGTGCCGTTTAAGAATGCCTTTGCACGCGAGCCTAGCCGCGGACAAAAGCTATTTCTTTAAATAATTAATAATTACATATATTCCACAGAGTAAAATCGCTGCCAAAGATATTTTTCCATCTTTTATAATTTTTCTTTCTTTTCGAGTCGATGATCAAACCTCTTCAGACCAATATGCAGCTACCTGCACGGCTCTTGTATTGGCCTCATTAAGATCCCGCATGGTGCAGGTGGCCGGGCACGATGGACATGACAAACAGTGGGCCATATCTTGTACAAGGACTTACATACGGACATTGTGACCGCAATCCGTCAAAGTGACTCAGACTAGTTTTCTATAAAATGAAATGGCTACGTTATGAAAAATAACACTTAATCTCAAATAAAATACTAACTCCATACAACACATAAAGGTACAAAGCTAATAGCACCCTTTCTTCTAACCAGAAATGACCCTTACAACGTAAATGAAACGTACAAACAATGAACAAAATACCAAAAAACAAATAAGCCTGTAACAATTTTCGTGTTTGCTGACCCACAAAATTATACTTTTTTAGTAAATAAGCCTACATTGTTTAGGCTCTTAATCTAATAAAAGGAAAGTACATACATTCTACGTAGGACACAGTTATGGGTCATTTAAAATTTACGCCGGATCTAATAGTTATGGAAAGAAGAAAGAAAGAAAGAAAAAACGTTTATTGACACATGCCACAAGTATACACACAGAAAAAGAACAAAGTCTTTGTTCGACCCCAAGCCCAGCCAACGGTAACTGGTATGTCGAACTGTCCGCGATTACGCGGAGCCCTACGTTGTGGTAGGCTCTTAGGCCTTATTTCAATAAACAAAATGTACCACTAACCTGAGTGCTGGGGACGCCAAGTTCGACCTTCAAAGTTCACGCCCTAAGTGTGGTTGATGTATGTAAAATGGGGTGAGTAATTGAAAGGTGTGATGTAAGTCAAGTGTTGTAGAACGTTCCCAAGGCGCCGATATCCAGCTGGCGCGGTCACAACAGCAATCACAGCTTAACTCGTTCCCAACAAACGCGCGCTACGCGTGGTAGACACAATAAGGCGATATGTTTCACGAAATATCACTGGATTCTTGATAATCCGAGATTACAAGGTTTAATCAAGCACTGAACACAATTAATATGTTAATCTCACGTGAGATCCAAGATGATTTCCAATTATAATGAATAAAACTCAATCTTCCAACCGGAGGTTAGTTTTGCAAGAGAACGGAAACGTCAAAGTGAAAAAAGTTATAGACAATAGAATGTTGCCAACCAAAAGGTGCGTTCGGTTTCACGTTGGACTAAACAGTCTTATTATTATTAAAAGAAATTATACATAAAAAAATAATAGAATTCAACACATTTAGGACTATTAATAATACTGCGTGACTCACGGCTGCGCCAAATAGGCCCAGTTCAGCAAAATGCCGAACAACTAGTGCACGACGCTGGTTTTCTACTGTTCCTAATGGTGAGTCTACGGGTGTCAATCATTTCTATCATATACAAATATAATAATTATAAACATAAAATATAAATAGAATAGAAATAATACTAAAGTATTTTAATAATCTAATACCTATATAAATATATATACAATACACATATGTGTATTCCCTGTGGTTGCACGCGCACTGCCCGTACACCATATACCCACCACATTCCACTCAAATTGGCATACTCACATAGCATTCTATATGAGATTTTTATGGCTTTTGCCACGTTGCAAGCATGGAGTGGACGGCTGGCTCAGGAGTGTTTTGTGAGATAAGACACATTCGATCATTGTGGTAATATGTTTGGGATTTTTTGGAACAACTGGAGCCAATTTTTTATGGGCTTTTACGGTATTTGAATCTTCAATCGACCATGTCTTGTAATTTCGTGAATTGTTTTATGTGATGGCATGATGTAAACGTTTTTGTGAGTTCAGGAATCTTTGGAAGTGCCACTGAAAAATTCATTAGATTATAATATGTTGCGAGATTGTAATCTATCGATACCTAAATTGTGATCTGTACCATACTATTTGCAATTTAACACATTATTTTTCTATAGCTTATAATTATGATATGATTGGAACCTTATCTCACATTGTTCTGTTACTAGGTACCGTTGATACCCATCATCCTTTACTAGTTAAGAGTCAGTTAATTGAGACAACGACCGTCATACCTCTTTACTCCATAAACATTATTCAGTAGACAGTAGTAGTTTACGACCAACACAGGGATAAAAATACTTGCATTTTCTTTTGCACTACATTCCTGAATATTAGTCGTAAAGTGTAGGCATAAACATGCCATATCGTAAGTAACTTACGAACTATGTACTTACCTACATAGAAGTAGCAGTATACAATCATAAAGGTGTTACGAAGAAGGCTTTATATTTTTGATTTCTGTGCTTTAGTTCGTCGAACAAGAAAAATAGCTTTTTACAAACAAGTGAAAAGCTAGTCGGCGTAAATTAATGCATAAAATGTTTGTGTCGTATTTTTTATTGATTACGTCGTGACTAGCACTTCACCCGCGTCTTCGCCCGTATGGATTTTAAAATAATTTATATATTCGTAACAATGAACAAAATTCGTTCGTTCAAATCATTCGTTCCGGAGATTATTCTTACTTACAAACTTACATTACCTCTTTATAATATTAGTATAGATTCGCCGCTACCAACCGTCACGTTTTCATTCACTCCATTTCCTTCCATATATTTCCTGTTTCCCACCCCCCTCTCTTTATCAATAGTATTGTATGTATTACCTACTCTTTTACTCCATGCCCCGTTTCACTAATGAAAACAAAAGTAATTTCTAACCCATTTTCCGCTGGCCGAAGTCGATTTTTCTTCGTTTTTAGGGCTCCGTAGCCGAATGGCAAAAACGGAACCCTTATAGTTTCGACATGTCTGTCCGTCTGTCTGTCTGTCCGTCCGTCCGTATGTCACAGCCATTTTATTCCGAAACTATTAGGACTATACATGTAAAACTTGGTAGATAGATGTATTCTGTGAACCGCTTTCCGATTTTAAGAGAAAATTTAAAAAACATTTAAAATAAAAGGGGCTCCCCATACATGGAACTGAAACTGAAAATATATTTTTTCATGAAACCTATACGTGTGTGATATCTATAGACAGGTCATTAAAAATTACATTAAGGTTTCAATAATGACTTTTTCATAAAGTTAATCGTTTAAAAGATATACGCTTCCAAAGTGATAAAATGTGTGTCCCCCCCCCCTCTAAATGTTATAGACAAAGTGATAGCTAACACTTTGTCACGACTGTGCACCAAACAGTTAACTACTGCTCCACTGTGCAAATTACCCGGGAGTATTGTCTCTATCTCCTTCCTACGACGCACGCGGAGTAGCTGACACTGGCTACTGCCGCAAGTGAGCTACTACTGTGTTACGGTTTCTGCGCTACGCTTACGACACTGCTCACATAGAACACTGAATATTTGTGCTGTAACAGATTTCGTCTTATGCTTATTGGTTTACAACTGAACTAAACACCTTCTGATTTTTAACATGCCTAACGTGAAAAGAACCCCGCCATCAAATTCTACGAATGTAATCCTAACAAGAGAGCCTTCTTACTCCGACTCTGAAGTCATTCCATCCCCGCAAAAGAACATTACTTCAAGAACTAAGCGTCCGCGAGTGGAATCTTCACCAAGTAAACAAGAATGCTCTAGCAATGTCTCACTTGAAATTATTATGAATACATTGACCGCTATGAAAACACAACAAGAAGTGACATTTGCCAAAATTTTCTCGGAAATATCAGATGTGAAGGAAAAAGTACACCAAATACAAAAAACAAATACAGAAATCGAAAAATCAATTGAGTACATGTATAACCACTATGAGGACCTAAAGCTTCAAATTTTGGACCTTGAAAAGACCCGAAATGAAAATGCTGAAACTATCCACAAGCTCGAGGGGCAACTTCAAGATATAAAACTGAGTTCGAGGTCATCTACTGTCGAAATTAGAAATGTCCCGAACAAAGATAACGAATCCGTTGTGGACATGATAGATACTGTGTCTCAGATTAGCAAAACTATCAACTTTGAAGTAACAGCTTCGGAAATACGCGATATATATCGCATACCAACCAAACCTGGCATGAACAAAACTATTGTGGCTGAGTTTTCTACTGTGCGTACTAAAACCAAGTACCTGTCTGCAGCTCGCAATTACAACAAAAATCGAAAACTAGAAGACAAACTAAATACGCAAGTAGTAGGCATATGCGGAGATAAAAAACCAATATATGTCGACGAATATCTTCCCGGCTCCATGAAGAAACTATTCCTGCAGTCTCGAGACTTTGCCAGAAAGAATGGTTTCAGATTCTGCTGGATTTCTAACGGAAAGATTCTGTTACGCAAAGGCCCGGACTGTAAAGAAACGAACACTGTTAAGTCGGAGGACTGCCTGGCAAAAATTCTGAAAAAAATATGACTTTCCGACCTGTGCTATATAATTACCATGTTTCTGTTTTTATTATTAGCTAGTTACTATTTAGAAATATTATGTAAATGCCTTAAAATTATGTTTGTGATATTGTCTAACATAAGAAGCAAACTTCGCACACACAACACTGTTTTCACAAACCACTCAACTTACACGCACGCTTTATCACACCTGAAACCTTATGTCACACTTTCTGTAACTAAACACAATTACGTTCACACTACAGTAAATCAAAAACAATATCTCCAATCATTTCAACACAAAAAACACATTTAATAGACTGTCCTTTAGACCTATCTGTAAAATTAATTATTGTAATTATAAATGGCTTGTATAAACAATATTCTTGATGAAATTGATCAACACAGTGTAGCTACTTTTGAGGTCTGTGCCCCTCATGCATACAATTCTCTACAAAAGATGGCACAATCGTCCATTAAAATTATTCACCTTAATATCCGTAGTATTCACAAAAACCTTAATAGTTTTTTGGTTGTTCTTGCTCAGATGCCTATACAATTTGACCTTATCATACTGACGGAATGCTGGTTGAAAAATACAGGCCCTGCCCCAACTATAGACGGTTATACCACATATTCCACTATAAACAACCAAATCCAAAATGATGGAGTAGTAATCTACGTTAAAAATAACATACAATGTACCATAACAGAACCGTCTTCTTTTGTGGATGCTAATTGTTTAATCTGTCGTACACAGGACACTGCAATCGTTGGCATATATCGTTCACCTTCATATACTAACCTAACTAATTTCTATAATAGCTTGGAAACTACTGTATCTACCTTAAAAAGCAGCAAGTCGGTTATAGTAATGGGTGACTTGAACGTTGATATTAAACCTGACAATAAGGACGCACACTCTCACGAATATCTGCTACACACAGCGACACTAGGCCTTTTGCCCGCTTTTCTACATCCTACTAGACCAAGTTCAAACACTTGTCTAGATCATATTTTACTGCGAACGAAATCAACATTAAACTCCTTCTTATTAGAGATGAGTGTCACTGATCATCATGCTACGGCTTTATGTATAAACAGAAACAAAGTGAACCGCAAACTTACTCAACAGATAACAACTCGTTTAAATTATACTAATGCCGTAAATGACGTAGGAAGCGCTGACTTTGCACTGGTGATGGATGCTACTGATGCTAACATTGCTGCAGATAATTTAATCACTATTCTCAAAGGCATTGTTTTGACTCATACCTCACATAACAAAATTTCTAGAAAGGCCAGAGTAATTAAACCTTGGACGACATCCGGTCTTATCAGGTGCATTAAAAACAGAGACAGGATGCATTTGAACTTAAATTCAGATCCGCAAAACACTGTTCTCAAAAAGACTTACACAAGATACCGAAATTTTTGTAATCGGCTTATCAATAAACTCAAACGTTCGTATGAGAAATATCAATTTACAAAAGCGCAAAAAAATTGTAAAGAAACTTGGAAGGTTGTCAAAAATATTACCTATACAGAGAAAAACAATCAGAGAGCCACGAATCTCTTAACATTATCCTCGGACCCCTTGTCCTCTGTTAACTTAATTAACAAATATTTTGCAAATATAGGAAAGACGTTGGCATCTAAAATAATTACCTTTTCCACTGGCTGTGATGTGTCAACCAAGAACAGTACGCTGAACTCGATTGCGCTTCTCCTGGTTAGTGCAAGTGATGTCGAGATAATTATAAAAAACCTTAGGGATGATTGTGCGACAGGGTGGGACAACATACCAGCCAAATTAATCAAAATGGCTCGGAACGTTCTTGTGCCTCCAATCACACATATTTGCAACCTTGCCATAGCACAAGGGGTATTCCCGAGGGCTTTTAAAATGGCGTTAGTCACCCCTGTATACAAAACTGGAGATAAAGATCTGATCTCCAACTATCGCCCCATCTCCGTCTTGAGCGCTTTATCTAAAATCATGGAACGAGTTCTTAACAACTGCCTTACTAATTATTTAACTAAATTTAACATTCTCACCAATAACCAATATGGTTTCCGACATGGCATTTCTACGGAAGACGCTGTGGTTGATCTTGTACAGTCAGTAGCTGACAAACTTGATAAAAAACTGAAATGCTATGGCATTTTCCTAGATCTCAGTAAAGCATTCGACACCGTCTGTATTTCTAAATTAGTAGAGAAAATGGAAAATGTGGGTATACGAGGTCTAGCTCTCGATATTTTTAAAGACTATCTTTCTAACCGTAGGCAATGCGTCAGAATAGATAATATAATAAGCGCAGAGGAACAGATAATCTTCGGAGTTCCCCAGGGAAGTATTTTGGGTCCCACCCTTTTCTTAATTTATATAAATGACCTCTGTAATCTGCCTCTAGTCAACTGTGATATTTTCACTTACGCAGACGACACTGCACTAGTGGCATATGGTAAAAATTGGGATGATGCCAAATTACACTCAGAAGATGCATTACGGAGAGTAATGCATTGGTTAGCAAAAAATCTGTTAACCTTAAATGTTAAAAAGACCCAATTCTTACGCTTCATTCTACCGCACACATCAAAACCGGCTGTAGAAACCGAAAACCTAAAAGCCAATACCTGTCCGCAAAACACTGAAGCCTGTACATGTCTGTCGTTGACGATGGTAGAATCCATAAAATATCTCGGAGTATTCGTTGACGAGAAACTAGACTGGACTACTCAATTAGAGTCATTAACATCTCGCACCAGAAGACTCATTTTTATATTCAAAAACCTAAGATTTTCAGCGGATAAAGATACTCTCCGAATGGTTTACCTGGCTCTGTGTCAATCTATCCTGACGTACTGTATCCCGGTCTGGGGAGGAACTCATAAAACTGAGCTGTTGAAGCTTGAAAGAGCTCAAAGGGCTGTGTTAAAAGTAATTCACTGTAAACCACGTGACTACTCTACGTACATGTTATATTCAGAATGCAATGTACTAACAGTTAGAAAATTGTATATCTTAAGTTCCATCATCCGCCAACACTCTATGATTTCCTTCGATAAGCAGCTTGTCAGTCAGCGGCGACGTGGCTTTCCTTTATGTCCAACTGTCTCTTGCAGGACTGCTTTCGCAAGACGACAGTTTAGTGGCCTAAGTGCTAGGCTCTATAATAAAGCTCACAAACAATTAAATATCTACACCTTAACTAAGTGTAAGGTAAAACACGTGCTTTATTCTTGGCTGCAGAAATTAACATATTGTGATGCCGAGGAGCTTATAACCGCTGTACAGTAAAGTCAAATAGGTTTACACACACACAATAGACTTTAAAACAATCAATCAATCAAACACACACACGCAAATTTACTCTCCCATAAACACACACAAACAAATTTACTCTAACATGCGCACGCGCGCGAGCGCTTTCAAACTGACACACACACGCACATACAAATATCAGACGCACACTCAGAGTGACATATATACATATATACCACTGCTTAATTTTAATTTTATTATTTAATGTATTAGTGTACTTTGTTCGCCCACTGCACGCGCCGATATTTTTGTGTAACACCAATTAGACCCATTATAAGGGCTCTCTTTCCTAAGATACAGACAGGTTTTCTGCCTAGTTTAGGAAAGGGAGGCCAATGACTCATCTTATTATTTTCTATATGATTTCTAAGTATAAGACAACTCTGTACTTACATTGATCTTATATGTACAAATAATTTGCACGCTTGTTACAAGCAAAACATGTTGTACCAATTTAGAATTTTTGTATCACCTATTATACCTACCATGTTTTTAGCAAATAAATATTATTATTATATATTATTATATTATATATCTAACTTCTATAATAATGAAGTGAAAAATCTAAAAAAACCATATGTTGTAGATCTTAATGTAAACTTTCTACCAAAATTGGTTTGAACGAGATCGAGTCGGCAGTTTTTGAGATACAGTATATTTTCTAAAACCGCAAATATAACTTTGTAATTCATACAAATACTATGAAAACCAAAGTTATTTGGCGTAGTTGTAAAAATTGTAAATAAGCTGGTTTTAAGAAATTTTTAAGGTTTTTTGTTTTTTTTTTTTTTCAATTAAATATATTAAGTATATTATATTTATTATAGTTACCACGGAACCCTTCATGAGCGAGTCCGACTCGCACTTGGCCAAATTTTTAATTTTAATTTCTAAAGTACAAGTTGACATTTACCCGGTAGGCAACGCCAAATAAAGGTAGTTAAAATCATTTTCAGCCCCTGAAAAAATATACTCGTATTATGCGAGTATCAAAGCCTTCGCATCTTGAACATGGCAACCAAAAATGCCTCATTATTATTATTTGTTATGTTTGACTAGGCTCTCCCGCTCAATACGATTTATTGGCCAGTACCAATAAATTTATTTTAACAAAACTTTGTTTTTTGAACTGATAGAGTTATGAATAGACTGGGTTAGATAATGGGGCATGCTGCTGCATAAAACCATTCCAATTTTACGGATAAGAGTAGATACTTATTCGTATTACGAATCTAATTTATATTAAGAGATAGAAGAGGGAATCTGAATAATAGATGTTTTTATTCTTTTTAAGGATAACTCCGGACTAATCTGTCTGTTCTCAGAAATTCGTGTTTTTTTCGTGTTCCAGAGGATTTAGTTCAAGCTTCTCATTCATAATTATGCCAGATTATGATTCTATTTTGAAGACGAATAAAAGATCTACTGTATTAAAACGGATCGTACTTCCTTTTATTTTTGCAATTAGCTACAAAATATAGAGTTTGAAACAGAATTCTTTATTCTTTTATCTTGCTGAAAATATGTAAGAAAGATTTTGGGTTCACTTTTGCTTTGAGGCCGACTTTGAAATTAAAACGCCAAGTTGCTTGTTCTTACTTACGAAAATGAAAAATCGTTTGTAACAATATAAATATCTTCTAAGTGGCAGTCTCTAAGGTGAGATGTTTGCTAATGTTCTAAAAAGATAATCGAATGTGTTTATACAAATTAATGTTTCTTATACAACGTGTAACGGAAACCCCATATCTATTCAAAAGGGCTGAAGACAACATCTGGTATGGAGTCTCTATGCACAGTTTCAGCACAAAATAACTGACTCAAAGAATTGATACCAAATTATTGGTTTCATATATTTCTTGAATACCAATCATAACAAACGTGTCACAGCACTACGAGGGTCAATAACTTTCCACGTCACTTGCCAATAACACTATAATTCTTTACGTTCTTTTTAATTTGAAAAATTCGGTCTCTGGTATCAGTTATTGGAATTTGCAATAAGTTCTACACACGTAGACTTAGGATTACAAAACCCTTGCCATATCGTTTGTTATCATCCAAAGAAGCCATGCGCTTGGTATGTATATACCCTTTAAATTACACGTTGCATAATTCCCTCTCATAGAGAGGTGGTCTGTAACGAAACAGTAGGAACGTTTTAGGCTAATTATTATGCTTATGCTTTTATAAAGCACAGCCACGACATCTGACACCAGGTATTGTGTCTTACCAGGTATCGTGTTACCCAGCTACTGGTTTGTGGAGGTCAGATAGGCAGTCGCTTCATATAAACCTCTGGTATTCAGGTGCACCCGTTTAGACTGGAAGCTGACCTCGACGTAGTTGGGAAAAGGCTAAGCAGATGATGATCTACTGTAGATAAGTTGTGGCGCCGCACAATAATACAATTAACCAATTAATCAATTGAATGAGGGTAGGGCAACTGCTGTTGTGATAAGTCGGTAAAAGCTTTATGTTCTTTCATTTATTTATCGCAGAGATATCATTAGCGTCAAAGAGCAGTCAGCAGCATTGACGGAGCTTGACCCGGTCTTTAAAGAAATACCGCGGCCTCAGAACACAAGAGCAACTGATGGAACACGGCAGATTTTTAATCAGTTAAAGTCTGACACTCCCTTCCACTCCACTCAGAGCGGAAGGAGTCATTTGATGACTACTACCAACTTAAAAAAAGAGGAATTGTTAGAACTAGTATAAACCAAACAATGTAAATTGTCATAGTTATCTATGCTACTGTCTATGCCTTGATTATGTCAAAAACCTTCCTGGTCGTATAATGCTCTCTCTTGTGTCGACTGTCTTTCTGTGCTAACTTGACTCTAATTAAATCTCAGTTTACCAGTTTAATCTATTATTATTTTCGCCCAATCCCATCAGGTTATGGGGCCCAGAATACGCGATAAATAAGTGTGCGTAATAATTTATATTCTAAAAATCGTAACATTCAAGAAAGACAAGTGAAAGCAATGTCGCGTGGGGACGAGGTGCCAGTGCCGGCGCCATTATCTTCAACAGCAACAAGTTCCGGAATTACAATCAATTTCGAAAAGCTTAGTGGAATATCTAACTACGGAAACTGGAAGTTTATGATGCGGATGTATTTAGTCCATGAAGATTTATGGGATTGCATCGAAGAATCTAAGCCGGGTGTTCCCAAGGTCAATGAAAACCGCAAACAACTACGGGCACTCGCAAAGATATGTTTGATGGTTCAACCCTCGTCTTTTTCCCACGTTAGAAATTCTGCCACTGGTTACGAGGCATGGAACAACCTAAAGACAGCCTATGAAGACAGGGGGCTGTGTCGTCGTCTTGGACTCTTACGCACGTTATTTGGATTAAAATTGGAACAATTTAGTGATATGGAAGCGTATATCTTGAGAATCACGGACTTGGATCAACAATTACGAGACATAAACGCTCCATTAGAAGATGATTTTCTGTCAGTGTTAATGCTAAGCGGTTTACCCCCAGACTATGATCCGCTTATCATGGCTTTAGAAAATTCGAACATTAAATTGTGCAGTGAAACAGTGAAAAGTAAATTATTACAAGAAAATTTACGTAGAGACTTCGACAAGAGTGAAGGTGCGATGTTTACAAACAAGTCTTCCACAAAAAGTGTCAAAAAACAACCAAAGTGCTTCATTTGCAAGAAACCAAATCACTTTGCTAAAAACTGTCCAACTAAAACGAATAATAAAAATATTAATAAACGGGGTGAAGGTGAAAAGTGTGAAAAAGCGTGGAACGGAACATTATTGACAGCACTAGCTGTGAACATTGACTCGAATGCCTGGTATGTCGACTCCGGCGCTACTTGTCACATGACAAACAACAAAAATCTATTGAAAAATTATGTTGTGGACACTCCGCGGTTAGTTACAGTTGCTAATAATCAGAAAATGCATAGTGAAGGTCATGGTGAAGTGGAATTATTGTTGAAAGGACAATCTCAAGTTACAAAATTAAATGAGGTTATTTTTGTGCCAGGATTGTCAACAAACCTTATTTCCGTAGGCAAAATAGCTTCTAAGGGACTTGAAGTTCATTTTGACATTGAAAAGTGTAATGTTTATTGCGGAAAAATGCCAGTTGCAAGTGCTACAAAAGTGAATGGTGTCTATGAACTGGACACAGTGAGTCAACAATCAACAAATGGTCATGAGCTGGCTGCGACATGTCAAACAGTGGCGTTGGTGGAGCCACAGATCCAGTCCATGGATGGGAAATGCGCAGAAGCTGTGAATTTGTGTGAAGCGAATCAATCACAGGAGATTTGGCATCGGAGACTCGGACACCTGAACAAGCGAAGTATGGATTTACTGAAACAAGGCATGGCAAGTGGAATTAATTATACTTATAGCAAAAATAATCCCTGTGTGGCATGTATTGAAGGGAAGCAGAGTAGAATACCATTCCCAAAACAATCCTATAGTCGAGCCACTGAGAAATTAGGTCTCATACATTCTGATTTATGTGGGCCTATGTCAGTTTCCTCATTTAGTGGTGCCAAGTATTTATTAACGTTTATAGATGACTATACTAGGATGACCTTTGGTTATTTTATTAAAAGTAAAGATGAAGTTCTGTCTGTATTCAAGGTCTTTAAAAATGTTGTAGAAAATCAAACTAATTTGAAAATAAAGATGATAAGAACAGACAATGGTCGTGAATATGTGAATAAACATTTCCAGACATTCCTTCAAGAGCATGGCATCGTGCACCAGACGACTGTACCCTACTCTCCACAACAGAACGGAGTTGCGGAAAGGGCAAATCGCACGATTATGGAGGCCGGACGTTGTATGCTACAAGATGCAGGTATGGACCAAAGATTCTGGGCTGAGGCTTTGAATACAGCAATCTTTATCAAGAATAAATCACCAAGTAAAGCGGTAAGAGGAACAACACCAGAAGAAAAATGGTCTGGTTGTAAAGTTGATTTGTCAATTTTGAGAATATTTGGCTGTGTTGCTTATGCAATGATCCCTGATGAGAAGCGTAAGAAACTAGATGCAAAGAGTAAACAATACATTTTTGTAGGATATTGTAATGAGTCAAAAGGATACAGACTAATTGATCCTCAAAATCTCTCCAAATGCATTAAATCTAGAGATGTGTGCTTCTTAGAAGGAATGATGTATAAAGACTTAAAAATAAATCAGAATAACACTACTACTGATTGTCAAATAAATTTTAATGATGGAATAGAAAATGTTGTGAGAACAAATGATGATAACAATGTTGATCCCTCGCCTACTATAGAGTTATCTGACTCGATCACAACTAATTCAACTGTTTCTGATTCCAGCTCTGTGGATGACCCCAATGATGTCACATGGAATCCAGACATAACTCAAGATCAGGATTCTAGTTATTATGAAGACATAGATGAAAGTATGAATGCTGTAATAGCAATGACAGCAACAACTCATGACGGAGAACCACAGACAATTGAGGAAGCATTATCAGGACCTGAAAAGGAACACTGGAGGGAAGCTATTGAAGATGAATATAAATCATTTGAGAAAAATAAGGCTTGGAGTTTGACATTACTACCTGAAGGAAAGAAGGCTGTGCGCTGTAAGTGGGTTTTCAAGAAGAAGCTAGGACCAGAAGGTCAGTTACTTCGGTATAAAGCACGCCTTGTAGCAAAAGGTTATACCCAGGAATACGGGATTGACTACAAGGAAACCTACTCACCTGTGGTACGATATTCTACTATACGTACACTGATTGCCCTGGCAGTAAATCTAAACTTACACATTGATCACATGGATGTAAAGACAGCATTCTTAAACGGTGAATTGCAAGAGACTGTTTACATGGAGCAGCCAAATGGATACAAGATAAATGGTAAAGAAAACCATGTATTTAAACTCCATAAAGCTATATATGGGCTTAAGCAAGCCTCAAAGGCATGGTATGACAAGATAGATAATGCCTTGACAGATCTTCAGTTTAGAAAAACACTTGGTGAGCCTTGTGTCTACATTAAATCAGACAACTCAGGAAATATAATTATATTAGCTTTATATGTTGATGACATTTTAATTATAAGTAAAGATACACCAGAAAAGAAAGCACTCAAGGAGAAACTGATGAAAAAATTTGAAACAAAAGATCTTGGCCGAGCTACACATGTATTAGGAATGAGATTAAATCAAAGACAAAATCAAATTACATTGGATCAGAAAAACTATATACAGAAGGTATTAGATCAATTTAATATGACTGATTGTAAGCCTGTAAGTACACCTCTGGAATGTGGCATAAAGCTTGAGAAAGGAGACCAAACTGATATGGATTCCAAGTACAGAAGTCTAGTGGGATGTATTATGTACATAGCCGTTTGTACTAGACCAGATATTATGCATGCAGCAAGCCTACTCAGCCAATTTAATAATTGTCATTCTGATATACACTGGAAATCAGCCAAACGTGTAATGCGATATTTAAAAGGGACTATTAATTATAACATAGTATATGAAAAATCCTCATTAAGTGTTACAGGATATGTAGATGCGGATTGGGCTTCTAATCAGCTAGACCGTCGCTCATATACTGGTTATGTATTTAAATTGGGAAATTCAGCAGTGTCATGGGAAAGTCGAAAACAAAGAACTGTGGCCCTATCAAGCACCGAAGCTGAATATATGGCATTGTGTGAAGGAGCAAAGGAGGCTAAATTTCTTAGAAGCTTTCTTTATGAATGTTTAGGTAAACATTTATCAGTAACTTTGTTCAATGACAGTCAGTCAGCACAAAACATTTGTAAAAGTCATGTTAATCATAGCCGTAGTAAACACATTGATATTAAACATCATTTTGTACGACAAATTGTGGAAGATAAAATTATAATGTTAAAATACTTATCTACTGAAAATATGCCAGCAGATGTCCTAACTAAATGTTTGAGTAAAGATAAACATTTTAATTGTGTAATAAATCTTGGATTACAGATTGTTTAGTTTAAGGGCAGGTGTTAGAACTAGTATAAACCAAACAATGTAAATTGTCATAGTTATCTATGCTACTGTCTATGCCTTGATTATGTCAAAAACCTTCCTGGTCGTATAATGCTCTCTCTTGTGTCGACTGTCTTTCTGTGCTAACTTGACTCTAATTAAATCTCAGTTTACCAGTTTAATCTATTATTATTTTCGCCCAATCCCATCAGGAATAAATAAAATATATGACCATCATCGACGAAGAACCCAATGACTTCTTGTTATCTTAATCTTCTAAGTTAAGCTATAAATTCTGAACATCGTAACTCAGTGTCGCTGGGGGTATCACACGCTACATTTCGCATCTTTAATTGTACAATTTATACCCCAACCCCTGCCCTATCCAGTACAAATCTGACGATACTGGGGTCGTTTCGACCCCACAATAAATCGTTTGCCATAAAACGTTAAAGGATTCATGATTACGTCGCCAAACCTTACAGTTTATTGTTATTTAAGTAAAACTGCGAATAATAAATGTTTAAACCAGAAATTTTCTGTAAAACTGGTATACATCGTTTTCAACAGGCGGTATTCAATAAAATTTGTAAATGGATAAATCAATAAACATTCCGGCCACTGATGTAAGGTATCTTCTATCCGAGGTAATATAAATTGAAGTATCAGTTAGTGATTTCAAAATAAACACAATACTAATATACAAACCTCCTTTCTGTCTTTCTGTTTGTCTGAGTTAATCTGGGAACAGCCGAACCGAACTACGACTCCTCAAACTCAATAGTTAAGGAGAGCTTCGTAGTTATCACTGCGGTAAGACTTGGCTCCCTTGGTAAGACTAGCGTCAGGTTTTTTACTTCCTATTATTCGTAACGACCGTACAGCCGGGGATAACGGCTAAGCGTGCTTTGCAAGGAACTTAATAACTGGACAGCGATCACTCATCCAAGGATCGACCGCATCAAGTGCTGCTTAACCTGGCAGATCGAAGTGTGTGATCTATTATTACTTAGTCACGAACACCTCGACAGTATCTTTATAAATTAAAATAAACGTATATACTTACATTTATCCTGTATGCGCTCTTATTTACCATCGATATAACTGTAATGAAATTTTACAAGATATTCTGAGTAAGCCTAAGAGGGTTTTTAAATTTAAAAAATCCCCGTCGCCTGTGTGAAATTTTCATGCGAACAATGGTAAGTTATAGATAAAATAAAAAACTTTTTAGCAAATAATAGAACCGACTTCCATATAAAAACACTACAAAGGCAAAAATAACTTTAATTTCGGAAGGCGGTGTCAAAAACGAAAATATATACAAAACTAAAGACACCGCCTTCCGAAATTAAAGTTATTTTTGCCTTTGTAGTGTTTTTATATGGAAGTCGGTTCTATTTTTTGCTAAAAAGTTTTATTTCACGCTTTTTAGTGGGTCGGTTTGTAATTTATCTAGTTACAAAAGCCAAAATGTCAACTACTTATCACCTTTTACAAAATATTGCTTTTCCCGGTGCAGAGCCGTTAATTTTTGAGGAGTTCTCCTGGTACATCACCATCAGCTCTACTTCACCATATGCATTGTAAAGAGCATAAAGTGCTTAACATCCATATTCAAGTAATCTAATCGCAATCAACGAAATACTTATTATTGGGTAGTTTCGGTGGCCATCTGGGGTCTTCATCATCAGTTCCACTTCCTCAAATGGTGCTTTTCGAGAGCAACAGCACAAGGTACTTTAAGACATACCCAAAACGCTATAGGTGTGCCTATAATATTTGAAGAGTTCCCTCGATTTCTCCATGATCCCATCATCAGATCCAAACGTGACGACAATGAGACCAACTAGAAAGTATACCCTTTCAAACAAAAAAAGAATTTTCCTATCGGTCCAGCCATCTCTGAGTTATGAGGTAACATAAACACATAAAAAAAAAAAGTTCAGGACGAATTGTAAACCTCCTTTTTTTGAAGTCGGTTAAAAAGAGTCTCTATAACAGTAAATAAGCAGTCTGACTTTAGAAATAAAGCTCATTAAATAACAAAAGCAGTAAAATAATTATGTTACATGGAACGTCTGTGATATGGGCAATATGGGCATAGTAAATCTCGCACTGTAAAGAACTTTGCATATTAATATTTCTACTAAATCTGACAAAAACTTATATCTTTATTTGATAGACAATTTGATTTTAATTCAAATTATATTTAAATACGAAACGTGGTCTTCAGGCTACTGCGATTTAAGTAATTGCAATCATTTTATCGTTGGAAATGGCGGATGGCGCTATTTATCCCATATACCTCTCTCTGTCTCAAAACACACTGGCGACTGGCGTGTCTTAGACTGGGGATGATCGCTATACAGTCAAGCGTGACCATCCAACCTACATCAATCACAGGCTTAGTTACCACCCGCGTAACTTACGATAAACGGCTTAGTAAGCTAGGTACTATCGGTTACCCCTATTACTAAAGATTCCTGATCACTCCGGGTAAAATAGACTGTAGGATTCAAGATTGGTGTACAATAACAAATTAATAGCTACTATATCTGATAATTCAAATATATTACTGTCATTTATAAGCGTCAATAGCTTAATGTCTAAGGTGTCAGACATGACATTGAGAGGTCGCGGGTTCGAACCCCACCCGTTACACTTACACAGAAAGATTGCTAGTAATGTGAATTCTACACATTACTATACTACACCTTACTATCATTTTATTTCATAACTAGCTTTTGCCCGCGACTTCGTCCGCGTGGAATAGTTACTTTGGGATAACGTTAAATTTAACCCCGATTTTGAAGCATTCTTCATTGGTGCTCCGCTCCTATTGACCTTAGCGTAATGATATATAGCCTATAGCCTTTCTCTATAAATTGACTATTTAATTAAAAAATATTTTTTCAATTCGAACCAGTAGTTCCTGAGATTATCGCGTTCAAACAAACAAACAAACTCTTCAGCCTTATGTTATTAGTATAGATAGCTGTTGCCCGCGACTTCGCCCGCGTTTCCGTCGTTTTTCGTAAAAAAAGTAGCCTATGTCCTTCCTCACGGTTCAGTGATTTTGATGTAACAGACAGATTAACTTTCGTAATTTAGTAGGGAAATATAATATGCCAATCTATAATACTGTTGAAAAATATCGCAATACGGAACCGCACAATATTATTGTTAATAGCTGTGCCCACGACTCCGTCAGCGTAAGTTAATGTATTGGTAATATTGTTTAGATCACGTTCACATGAGGCATAAGTACCTATAGAACGAAAGGTCATTGGGCAAAATTGTTTTAAATTAGTTTTAAATTGTTTAGTATTATCCTACACTAAATATTAGATAGTTTTTTTTTTTAAACCATGGGAATAAAATGTTAAAGATGAATAAAAAATAGGTAATAAATGTATAGATAAAACAATTTCAGTGAAGCATTCCGTTAAAAAAAAAAGTTTACGCGCTACTAAGTATATACCTCCACTTGCCCGTGTATGTCATTCACATTTACAAAGAAATGATTGGGAAGAACTGAATACTCAGAGAGTTTTGCATGAATTCAATAATGCTCATGTACTCGATATAATAGATTTGTATAAATGGGGCTTGGAACGAAGGAATCAACTGGCTTTTGAAAATATTAATTCGGTTGACGATAATGAACTGCATTTTTGGACAGGAGTAACAAAACTGATGTTTATGAATGTTGATGTTTATGTTTAGTGTAGACACCATGTTAGTTGTAGAACAGTGTTGAACTGATGTTCAACACTGTTCTACAACTAACACAGTCTCTTCATAACAGAACTGATAGTCCTGCCATGGCTTTAGGTATTTATCTAACAAAAGTAAGGACTGGTGAACCAGATGAACGTTTGGCTACGAAATTCCAAATGTCCAGAAGAACGTTGGAGAGAAAGATAAGATTATCAAGAGAATGTTTAACTGATGATTTCGTTCCGCATTTTCTGGGCTTAGACCATATGACCAGGGAACAGGTGGCTGCTCGAAATCTTTCCATCCCGGCTCACATTTTTGGGGGCGACCGCGAAACAGCCATTTTGGCGTGCGACGGCACTAGAGCATGGAATATCGGAACCTTTTCCTAACACCGGTTTTGTTTCGATATTCAAATTTTTAATATCAGTATTCCGGTATTTCGATATTTTACCGATATTATGGAAATAAAATGATCAAATTCGTTTAAACGTTGTAAGGGTCCAGAATTTAGAGACTGATATCGAAGTGTGCTATGGAAATATAAAATCACCGTCATTTATTATTAAAAATATTTCATTGCAATCTTATATCAATTCGAATTTAAAAGTATGATACACAAAAAATATCAATTTCTTTACATACTCTGCTATGCCATTAAAAAGAAATCAACACAAGTTAAAATAAGTAATTGAGTAACACACTCCAGCTAATGGGACATTGTTTGATCGGGAACGCCGTAATCCCACTGGGTGTCAATTTGGCATATAATGCCCCATTTTGCTAAATTGTGCTTGCAGCGTCCTACTTGGGTTCTGACTGCGAACCCAAGTAGGACGCTGCAAGCACAATTGATAGCTTTCCAAATTGGCCACTGCAAGTCACGTCCGTGTGGCAGATGTTCCTGGGGTTGAACGGAATTAGGCGGTGGCGGAAGATGTTTAGCTACTTAGTGACCACCAGTATGGTTTCCGCCTTGATCGGTCGACCCGAGATGTTCTCGTGTATGTTACGTACTGCTGGGGCGAGGCCATTAAGAAACACGGCAATGCTCTTGTAGAGTCCCTCAATATCTCAAAGACCTTTGACAGGGTCTGGCACGCTAGTCTACTGAGCAAGCTTCCTGCATTTTGCATCCCTGCTGGCTTCTGGATTTCTGACTTCTTAAGTTAGCGGCCTATTCGAGCGGTCATCGATGGCTGTTCATCGGATCTTATGGCTGTCAATATCAATGCGGTTTTCTTAAGTCTGTTCTCTTTGCGATTCTTTTTGCTGCATATCAAGGACCTGCTCCAGTTCTTGGGTACGCAGATGACAGCACAGACTTAAAGATATACTTATGCAGTGCGAGAGCTAGCAGGGATAAAAGAGACTATATTAGAAAGGCCATATTGGAGCGATTGAATTTAACCCGGCAATCTGGTTAAATTCAATGCTTTGAAAACACAGATTTATCTCTTCACTGCTAAAAGGAGCCAATTTAACCTCTGGAGCCCCAGCGGCACAAAAACGTGCAAATAAACCAGTATTAGTTGAGCCCCGCTGGCAACAAATGTGTGTGCCGGCGGGGCTCAACTAATAGCTGACGTAAATAATGGCGGTCCTTGAGAGGTTAAATTATCTCCTACTTTCCGAGGTGCATCTATACCTATCAGTTACCGACCGCCTGAAGCTTTTGGACATGGAGTTGACGTCTAACTTAAACTTCGGCTCAATCATTGAGTCAAAAGCTTTCATTGCATCCAAAAGGCTGGAAATCCTTCACAAGGTAAATAAGCAGCACCTTTGTGCTCTTTTGTCTGTATTTAATTTTTTCCTTTATAAGTGTCATGTGTGTACATAAATAAATAAATAAATAAATAAATAAGGTGAGGCGATACTTCACACCTGTACAGCTTTTAAATTTGTATAAAGCACAGGTCTGTTCTTGTATGGAGTATTGCAGTCACTTGTAGGATGGCTCAGCAAAATACCAGCATGCTGCACTTGACTCGGATAACGCAGAGCTAAGAGACTCATAGGTGATGCAGTGTTAGCAGACAAGCTTCACAGCCTGGCTCATCGGCGAAACGTTGTTTGCCTGTCGGTCTTCCACAAATTGTACTTCGGAGAGTGTGCGCAGGAACTCCACGACCCGATTCTTCCATGAGATGTCAGGAACAAAAAAATACTATACTTACATATTGGTGAACCCAACAAGACAGGGCAGAAATAGTATCGAAGATTACTACTGCTCTTGTATCCACGGTCGCCGCACCATTGGATGCTGCGCGCATATAGCCAGCGTAGTATATTTTTTGTCTTGGGCCCGACATCAATATCAAATAGATGCACCTGCGGCGTTTTAGACGATACAATTATTCCTGTAGACATTGATCATGTCGAATAAAACTTAAAAACTCTTCTATACTTGTTTTCTTTTTACTTATTTTATTTTTTAAATCATGTTTACTACCAAGAAACCAATAAAAGTGTACTAAGTCTTGTTATAATTAACCTTATTATTGTATTTTTATTTTTTTAGATTTATGGTTTTTTCCCGTTATCTGCGTTAATGCGACATATATATTCGTAAACTAGAGACGTTTATCTAAACATCCTACCTAATTTTTTTTTTCTGTAGGCCGTGGGTATAGTTTCCATACTTTGTTGCCCAATGACTTTTTATACCTTCGGCCGCGAGACGCGTCGAGCGCGGCGACCGATTCTCAAAAATAATCCTTTTAGAATGATTCAGTATTCACGCGCGATGGATTATTATAAGCGTATTTCATGTATAACTTTGGTGTTTCTATACCGATTTATATGATTGTTTTTTATGGAATAGTTAATAATGTTAACTTTTTCAATTAGGGGTGACTGAGAGTGTTATAAACGTAAGAGTAGACAAATATTATAATCAGAATGCTTCGAACTGCTAAGCTATCGGGAGTTACACGTGTTATTGTGAGTCAACCATAAAAGATAGATATAAGCTGTCTTGGGATATTTTGTATATAATTTTAAGGAGAACCTTTCCGTCATAAATGATTTCTGTGTAGTTTTAACCATTAAGGTTGCACTCGCGACGGAAGCTTAAAAATGGAGTAACTTCTCCCGTTTTCCCAACATTTCCCTTCACTGCTCTGCTCCTATTGATTGTAGCGTGATGAAAAGTATACTATAACCAGCTCAGGAGTATGAAAAATAATTGTACCAAGTTTCGTTAAAATCCGTCGAGTAGTTTTTGTTTCTATAACGGTTATACAGACAGACAGACAGACAAAAATTTTACTGATTTCATTTTTGGCATCAGTATCGATCCCTTATCACCCCCTGATAGTTATTTTGTAAATATATTTCATGTACAGAATTGACCTCTCTACAGATTTATTATAAGTATAGATACATATTACCATGCTATTGATAGCAAATTACTACCTATTTTATATTCAATTTGTTACTTTTGATTTCAATTCTATTCAAGAATGACATGGTGACGTATCAGAAGTAACAGTCGCATCTCTTGATTCTAAGCATTAGGATATTTTTTCCGTGTGCCAATCATCTAATGACTGCTTCCTCTTTGTGAAGCGGAAGGGAGAGTCTAACTTCTACTGACTACAAACCCACCCTATTCCTTCTGTTTCCGTTGCAGGCCCTAGCCGCGGTATCTCATGAGAAGGATAAGAGCACCTTACCAATGAATTTACGTACATACTAGCTGATCAGGCAAATGTTATTTTGCCATAAATATTATTTCTAGTAACAAAAAACCTACCACATATTTTCAGACTTACTAAGTACCTGTACCCAAAAAGTATCACAAAATCGGCCAAGCCGTTTCGGAAGAGTTCAATAACAAACACTGTGACACGAGATTTTTATATATTAAATGAACAACCAAGCTATTGGGTTGCTGAGGTAAGATAGGCAATCGTTCAATGTAAAACTATAGGACTCAGCTCCATCTAGATCGACTATAACCTGACCCCAACCTAGGATTGGGAGAAGGCTAATCATATTTTATGATCGTTTGTCATTTTTGGGTTCGGTATTATAAAAAAAAACCTTATAGAATCACTACAATATCCGTACGTCTGTCAAGATCCTTTTTACTCGACTGCGGCGAAGCAAGGAGGAGGGTTACAGTGTTAGGGGCGTTATGTTTTTACCACGTATGTATGTATGTATGTCCGTTCCTTTGTTCCCCCGTAACTTTTACCAGGGAACGGATTTTGATAAATTATACGTCGTTGGATTTGTCTCGTTGGCACGAGTGTTACTGAATACATTAAAATAAAAACAAATCACCATAACGAGAACCAGACGCCATATTGTCAAAAATAAAAAATATAAAATCGACAAACTATGTCAAATGTGATTTGTTTCACTATTTTTCATTTTAAGTGACCGTTTAGGAAATATAATGTCTTAAAACGGAATTCAATCGTATAAAAGGACTGAAAAATTGTTAATAATATTTAAACTAAAAAGCTGAAAATAAAAAAGGTAATTAAAAAACCCCTATTGAACATAATATAATTTAAAAATATGGGATGGGTCCCGCCTGCTTGTCACTTTTCTAAATGAAAATGTGCTTATTTCTTGCGTTTCACTTGAGCAGTCGGGTTTTTTAGTTTTTTTAAATAACTTTTCTTTATTATCAATAACGCGTACAGATATAACGCCTAACTAAATACTGACTAATTTAGACCTCCTCACTTTAATTAAAGTTTTTAAAGTCCTTAAGGTTATTTGGAAGATATCACTTTCAGCGATAAGACCGCCATTGTAACCCTAAAATAAGCTATATTATTAAATGGGTGTACAATATAGTATATTCTATATGTCTATATTCAACTGTTTTTTTATAAAGAGGCTTCCCTTTCTTCTAATTCTATCTTTTGTTTTGTGTATAATAATATCTATATAATTACATTATTAATTAATTAATTATAGGCTCGTGTTTGACCGCCTTTTCGCCTGATGGTAAGCGATGTTGTGGTCGAAGGTAAAGCACGGTTACCTAGAAGCAAAGATATATAATAAACTATAGATACGTTGTCCGCGCTCTAAAATGGCAAGTTGAAATCAAGGTAAGTGCCTCGTGTCTGTTTAGTTACGCACGAAGCTGTGTCGCGATCGCTACACTACACATCTTAAGAAAAAATGTGTTTTAAAAGAAAATTAGGAAAAAAGCATGCCTTTGTGTGTTTTCAGACGTTGCACTAATTATACTGCTTCCGTGAGAGGCCAAAATGTGTCATTTCATAGGTAAATATCAACAGAAATACATTTTTTTATTTTAATGTTTCTACAAGGCTAATGGCGGCTAGCGTATGAATGAAGTCAGTCACGTGACGTTAGGGGAGGTTGTTAACTAAAGAGAGAATATGACGCGTCTATTATAATTAAAGATGGGTGCTTGCGCAAGTTATTTGATTTGTAACTTCTACTGACATATGTCCGAGCATATCACATATTAGAATACAATTTCATATATTACCGCGGTTTTGAGTTGACTAATCATGTTCATTCCTTCCAATCATATCCATTCCTAGCTTCCTGTTCCCACGAATCAGAGAAGAGAATTCGCCGCACGCGCCACCATTGGCACATTCATCGCTAACCAATTACCGAGCAGATTCTATGGTTCGAGAGGGTATAGTTGCCTCCGCCATATTGTGTCTCGGAGCATTCCAGAAGAAACAATCGTAAAACCACCACGCGACTCGCCCGCTTAGCAAGTGAAGCTATCACCCCGCGTCTAGCCGAGATTAACTAAATACCGCTGTATATCTAACTACCAAAAATATCCGTATTGGACACACACGTGTGACAAAACAAAGACTACAGTGAAGTGATTAAATATCCGAAGAAGAAAGTGATTCAATCCACGTTCGTCTTCTACTCCACCTAATCAGCTCCAGAACATCCAAGTAAGTCCATCAACCTTTTATTCCTACACCTGGTCAACTCAATACTGTGTGTTCAATACCTCACCGCCCGCAAACTATTATTTTCCCGCCACGATTTCTTCGCGGCCTAGCATAGGTTACATTGAGTTCATAACTCAGGTCCAACGAGCCGGATTCACATCAATGGGCGTTTAAACGAAAAGCATATAATATAACATGTTATTTAAAATAAGCGAATAAGCAGACTTGTTTTTAAAAGCATTTAACGTTATCTGCTTATATGCTTTTTGTTAAAATTAAAACGTAACCACAAATATTGCAATCCGTTGATCACTTATGAAAACGACAATTTAATTGAAACGGGATTTCGTTAACTGCGTGCTTATTTTGCTTTTTACGTTTAGTAGCGTTTTGTCCACCCGGTTAAAAGCGTCATGTTTTGTGTATTTCCGAAACAATTTGTTTTTGAAATATAGTTTTTAGGTGTAGTTAAATAAATAATAGTCTAAATAGTTTATAGTGTAAGAAATTGTGTTAATTTTGACTACTTTTTCTATAAAAACAAATTAGTGAGCTAATAAAACCGATCTGCCAAGTACGAAGGAAGCCGTTGCCTGCCGGGGTTGCGGGAACGTGCTAATGAGATACCGCGGCTCCGGAACTTAAGATTTTTGACACTCCCTTCCACTCCACCCAAAGCGGGAGAAGTCATTCGATGATTTTCCCACCCAGACAAAAAAAAGTACGAAGGAAAGTTCATTGATGTCGTTTAAAAACCAATAGGTACTTAAACTTAACCTACTAAAAAAGCTAACAACATAATTTCATTATTTTTAATGTAAGCAAGTAAATAAGCAGATAAGCAACTAAGCAGTTAACGTAAGTGACTTTTGATAAAAAATAAACGAATAAGTTTGTTAAAAGTTTTAAGTCGTTTATCACATCTCTGATTATAATACGTCATTGCCTAGAAGTAACTTATTCCCTCTTGACTTAAAGATCCCCAGGTAAAAGCTATCTGGAAGCACAGACTTCGGCAGTGAATTCCACCACTTAGATCTTTTTATCCCATTTTATCGGATTGACAAGATGTCATTGTTATTTAAAAAATTCAAGCTTGAATATTTCGGTGTTCCAAAGAGCAATTTCTTGAATTTCCTCTGTCATTTTTGTTTATACAGGGCTATATATAAAACTACTGACCACGTTTTGATTATGAAGGTAGGAACATATCTGTATGTAAATTACATTAAACATTGACTATATAGCTACGTACTTATATCTTATACCGTATCGTGTACCTTGCAGTCGGGTAAAAACAAAATACACTTAAATGTCTAAATACCTTCTCCTCCAGATCGCTTTGCCCCGGAATCCTGTAGGTGTAGGTATTAAAATAAAAAATAAAAACAACATTGTATGTTGTTTCGAGCAAGTAGCCGTTGTTTTATTTTTTATATCATATTTCAAAAGGGTCGTAAATTGAAAGCACTTTCAGCCCCCATAACAGAAAAAGAGTTAAAAATATACCCTTCCGTGTTTAATTAACAAATCGCCCATCGCCTGTAGCAACACGAAATTAGTACACGGAAATCTTGACAAAAATTTCTTACAAAATATTACCTGTGCATAATTCAATTTTCGCCATCCATGTTTTGAGCTGCCGGGTATAAATTTATTGATTACATTAGAGTTCCACTTTACGATGGAGTCATCAATATTTATGAAGAAACTCTGACATACCTTAAGAGTTTTACTCTTTCGGCGACATCGTTCTTAAGGCAAAAAGTCCATTGAATTATGCAAATGAAAAGTGTGAATGGTATCGAAGGGCTACACAGTTTAGTGGCTAATCGCGAAACAAAATACAGTAGTTCAACAGATGTAGAGATAGTGTGCACCAAGGATTTCTGACAGTTCCTAAAAGAAATAATCAAATGACTTCTCCCGGTCTGGGTGGAGCCGAAGGGAGTGTCAGAGTTCTACTGACTAAAAACCCACCCTGTCCCTTAAGTTGGCCTTGCCTTCCGCGGCTGCGGTATCTCATTAGAATATCCCCGCAATCTATTATCCCGCAATATATTGTAGCATTTTTCTTAGGCATTTTTGATCCTGGAAGAAGGACAGTTCAGAGGCCTAAATATCTACTAGTGTAGTAATTTTTTTACACAATCAAAGTCATCTTATACAGTTGAGTCATTAAGACTCAACTGTAGAATATTTGATGTAGTTGAGTAGTCGAAAATAACGAACATAAAGCAATGTACCTATTAAGAATGTGCTTTCCTTTGAGGCCCTTTGGAATGTAGATGGAGATCAGAGTCTGCTTTCAAAGATTGAAACTTTTATTTATTTGTTTTTGAGTTGTATTGTGGGTCGTGGGTTTGAACTTCGAACCGAGTTCAGTACATTAATTTATGTAATTTTCATTATCACTACTGCTCTTTAAACGGTAAAAGAAGACATCGTTACGAAACCGACCTATTTTAGGCCCGAAAAACCTAATAACATGTGTCCCGTTCTTATTCGTAGAAGAGAGCCGTTTTCGTGTACCTTTCAAGTATTCTTGTCAACTAACTCATTCCCTTTTCTTTTACGGGTAACTGTTACATATTTAATGAGCCTCTGTTTGAGCGGAATAAACACTCTTTTTCCTCACATGCATTGGCATGTGAGGCAAAAGACTGTTTTTATCAGACATTTAAGTGTGTATATTGATGTACACTTAAATATCTGATAAAAACAATACTATCTTCCTCAGCCAATTCCAGATGTATTCTCTGTCTGGAGTCTGAAGAATTTATGGTATTTTTAGTACAAGTCATTAAAGCGTAATTCGTCATGTCTGACATCTGAAAGATTTTGAAGGAAATACAATACCCGTTGCTCCAAATATTTTATAAATTCGTTGGCTAAACAGCGCAAATAAGGCAATGAATTTTGTTATATTGACAAAATGGAAGGCATAGGTTGCATGATACGCAATCCACCGCAGTAGTTAATATGAATTTTATATCGTTGGATACAGCATTCTTTTAAACTGGACCTTTTGCCTTTAGAACTTACGAGTGGAAATTGTGTAAAAATGTATTTATTCTATTCGTAATCAATTTACCTTTAAATGTTTAATTGTTTGATGAATTTTGAGGTAAAAATTGTTTGGACGATGATTTAACCCTTAACAATCTCTGTTTCTGCATTAACAATATTTCTTTTTGTATTTTTGCACAGTCACAAATTTGAGCAATCGTTTCTCAAACACCAGCCGGGTAAAAAAAGTCGCGTAAGGTTAGATATAAACTCTTTCATCCATATAAGACTCAGATATACTGAAAACTATAAAATACCAGCTTCTGCCCGCGGCTTCGTTCAACAAAACAAAGTAGCCAAAATCCTTCTTGAAGGTCTAATCTATCTCAGTACCAAATTACATTAAAATCCATCAAGCGGCTTAGTTTCTTTCGCATTTATAATACACTAGCTTCTGCCAGCGACTTCGTACGCGTGTGAAGGTTTCACGCGTAAATCCAGATCTCGTGGGAAATCTGGGATAAAAAAGTAGCCTATGTTCCAGGATGTCAACTATCTACTTACCAAATTTCATTCAGATCCGTTTAGTAGTTTTTGCGTGAAAGAGTAAGATACATCCATCCTCACAGTTTCGCATTTATAATATTAGTAAGACTAGCTGAATCATCTTTTTGGCCATTTAAACCTTCCCCTGTATAAGAGAGATTTTTTTTATACATGATGTTTTTAATATGTTAGAAGTTAGATCGATTTTAATATGCTAGGGATAGTTGAGATTAAATATATTAGAATCTGTACAACACAATATACTATTAGTTTATAATTTTACAAGAGCTTATAACAATATTCTGGAGTAGGTATATAAATTATCCTCATATGACTTACGCGCTAGTCAAGTTGAATTCCCTATTAGAACATCCAATTATCTCGTACCAAATTTACAAGGCTAATTGGTTTCAGTAGGTAACAAAATTCTTGTTAATAACCAACCTTATTAATTCAAAATATTAATATTTTGTTTATAACTTTTAATTAGAACCTAGTACAGCTTGTTAATTATATAAGTTGTTAGAGTGTTAAATAAAACATATTTAGTCGGCAAGTTTGAAAATAAACAGTTTTGGCGTCGGTAATTGATTTAATCAATTTCGAGGCGGTATCGGGGGCTCTATGTATTATATATATTTAAGGAGCTTGTGGCTAAATAATAACAGCCACCCGCGATGAAGCAACGCTTATCGAGGTCGGCCCTTGGATAGGCGACTAAATTAATATAGCTCGGTTCGAAATAAATCAATGCTTTGTAGTGCATTTGTTAATTTGTCTTCTGTGCCTCTGAGAGCAGGTGAAGCAGTTGGCCCCGAATATCATTTGTATATCTTTGACAGAAGTTTCGGATAGTCAGAAGCCAGAAAATCTAATACCAGTCTTGTAAATGGGTATCGTTTTACCCAGCTACTGGGTTTTGGAGGTCAGATAGGAAGACGCTCCGTACACTAGTACTCAACTGCACCCGGTCAGAGTGGCAGGTGACCTCGACACTGACATGTCAGAGTTGGGAAAAGCCTAAGCAGATAATTATGTTAATAAAACGATGCTATTTCGACGTGACAAAACACTAATGATGTTTTTACTGAAATCTGGTGAAATAAACATCACGGCTGTGTTCATATTCGAACAGTAGCACCAATGACATCGATTGGTTTACTATTATCACTCGATACAATGCGACTATCATTATGATCACCACCATAATGGCAATAGCCATTTACATAATGAATATGTGACCATGCCGTAACCACATTATGCAAATATTATAGTCCCCAGGTTTACTGTGTTAGCACAAGAATGGCCAAGTTATCGTATTTTATTGTGGTTTTTCCAAATCAAAGTGTTATGATTCGGCATTATAATTATGTATAATAGACTGCCTCGTTCGTCTAGTGTACTACAATTCCGTGTCTACAAAGTCGTGTGTCTAGTAATACAATTTCCGGATCGGTAGGCTACTAGGTTTTTCTATTAGAATTTAGTAGACGCCCGGAGTTTGGATGTTGTATACCCTGCGCCTCGGAAAGCTCATCAAACCGTTGGTGCTACGCCTGAACCACTGATTTGAAAACCACTTGATCGCACATACGTTGCCCCGACACACGAAAACTATGCGAGTTTTTGCTCTTATATATTGGCTACGATACACGAACCATTTTAGTTATGACCAAGTATTAGGCCTGTGTGCATGCTAAACAATTACAAATTTATATTTTTGTATCCAATTTATAACGCATAATAATGATTTCATGCGCGTTGAAATGGTGTGGAAAACATTCCCAGACATCTAGATACCAACTGGATGACATAACTATTCATCAGTAATGAAATAATATGAAAATTATTCATCATTTAATCAGATTATAAGCTACCGCAGAGGTCCATTTAAAGTGGTGGTTTGGGTGGTCAAGGACAGAATTATGTCGCTCGGTGATGTCTTTTGGAAATGTCTCTTTCTTACATGAAGAAATTCTAATTCTTTTATCCCTGTCTTTTCTTTCGTATTTTTATCGTATAAATCTGTGCTGTTACCTATAACGGCTGAATACGATATCGATAATTATAAAATTAAACTTATTTTTTTTTTAATTCAATTCAGGTAGTTGTCATAAAATACCTATCTACATTAACCGACTTTAAAAAAAGGAGAAGGTTCTGATATCTTTTCTTCTGTGTGACATGCATGTTTTCATTTTAGATTTCCCAAGATTCCAGATTAAAAAGAAAAGTGGATGGTTACTAGGGAATATTGGTTTCTAGTTTGGTTTTTATTGATATAATGTTGAGAAAAGTCAAAATAATATAAGATACCTATATCCAATCTTTCTAGGCTTCAAATAGTATGACGGAGTCTAATATTAATTAACTTGGACCTTTGCATTACAATATCGCCCTCGTAAGTTACTTTGGTTCCGGGGTTGCGGTAATGCTCTAATGAGATACCGCGGCCCCGGAACTTAAGGGCAGCTGAAGGAACAGGGTGGGTTTTAGTCAGTAGAAGTCTGACACTCCCTTCCACTTTACCCAGAGCGGGAGAAGTCATTCGATAATTTTCCCACCCACGAAAAAAAACAGGTTACTTTGTTTCGATGTCGAGTCCACGGGTTAAGTCTATGTGGGAGGGAGGAGTCATTAGATAAATCATCTAATGACTCACCACCAAAAAAATATTATTACCGAGTGCCTGCTGAAGCTACAGTTGTTGACACAACTGATTTTAATGAAAATATATTTATTATGGAATTAGAATAAATATAAAAAATAAAATATAAAAATAATATATGGCCGGCTACATTGTCCATGCTCTGATAAAGCAAATAAAATGCCTAACTTGTATTGGAGCGTTGATTGGTGTTACAAATTAAAACGCCTTACAATTTCAAAAAGACACTAAAAACAAGTTATTGCATGTACCACCACCACAGTAATAGAAATTTGTCCTCGTTGTGAAATTTATATTAAAAGGGCGATCAACGAGAGTGGTTCGAAAGTGCTGTCTCAGAATTATAATTCCAATTATTTTATGAGATCGGTTTTAAAATCACTGATTGGGTATAATTTATTCCCGGATATTAATTTTCATCAATATGAAATAGAAACTACCAATCATTTGATTGAATTAGCAAGATGCATAATTCAGAAATATATAGACGCTCGGTTATCATTTTTTAACAAAAACAATCAGGACCCTAAAACTATAATTCGAAAAACATTTACTAAATTAATTCATTTTAAAAATCAATAATAACAGCATACTTGTTTTTCTTTTTGTAATTGAGACTGATAATGATTAAATATTATTATGTGATTTTATTGCGTATTTTTTATAATGTTAAACTTCATTTTATTGATATCGATAACTTTCCTTCAATCAAGTAGAGCAATCCCTAACTCGGCATACCTTGAACTGACCAATTGCAGTAGCGCATTTTTTCTTCGCCTCCCAACCCATATTGGTGAGTTGTGTTCTTCAAAGAAATCGGCCTATAAGCTCTCTAGGTTAAATACTCTCTGGCCTGAACTATCTCCGGTCGTGTTCGATTGTCGTCCCATCAAACTATAAAAGCAAGGGAACGGAGAGTGCACTGTACCTGCGCACATACTCGTGCTCTATAACATCTCCTGCGCCCTCGTACCAAGTCTAATCTGCGCTGAGATTGGCCATCGTAGCCGAAATTATAGGACTATTATTTATCTCTTTACTTAGTGTTTCTTAATGCGTTTAAACAATAAAGTTTATAATTAATAGATAAGACGTTAAATACATTTGATTTGATATGTAAGAGGGTGACACGAGATCTTGACGTAGACGCGAGACGTGACCAGCTCGCGAGAGCTCGTCAGACGCGTTCCGGTCCGTCTGCAATACTACCTATTTGCAATGTCTTACTAGGGAGAAATGTCCTCTTTATGTTCGCTGTCCAAGTTCTATTATTTTGAGTAATGCTATTTAAACGCGACTGTGCTTCTCAGATAAGCATGTAAGTAATGATTTAAACTAATTTGGAAGGTACTAAAACTAGCATCTTACTTTAAAGTGCTCTAAGCTGTGCGGTTAAGAACTTAATATTCTTCAACGTGGCGGTTACTTTATTGAACCATCGCTTAAACTCTATTACGAAACTACTTCACCATCGAAACATTTACATACTATTACCGCTGGTTTTGGAAAGTTAAATCTACAATAATATTATACAGAGGTAACATTTGTTTGTAATTTTGTTTGTAGGGGGTTCTCCGAAACTAATAAATGATTTAATTAAAAAAAATAATACATCGGTAGTAAGGTGCATTATTTGTGACTATAAATTATTTCGAAATCTACGCAGGTGAAGTGCTAGTCTAGGTATATACCTATATGAATTAATCGCTGAAATACGAACGTCTGCATTTTTATATATTTTTTTAAAGAAAGTAAGCAATTTTGGTAGAATTTACATTATTAGCAATGTTATTAATCTCTTCAACTTAGCTAAATAAGCTTCTGTCTGGATTGGACCTCTCAATCACAAGTCCGACACCTGAGCCATTAAACTATTGTCGCTTAAAATTGAATATAGTCATTGATATAGTCATATTTTTTGTTTTTATAAAAGAAAAGTTTGCAAAATCAAACAGAAAAAAATATGGCGGTACGAAGTCGGAGGGGTCAGCTAGTATATAAAAAACATTTAATATACATAACATTAAACATAAAAAACAACAACAGATATCAATATCCAAAAAATAACTAGTCCGCTATATTAAATTTTAGATGACATGACTTTGACAATGCATTTTTATCATAATTAAACGTGTGTGCATAAGAGTGCATTTTTTCATGATTTTTTCACAATAATGCGACTGTAATGCAATTATACAACTATTGTTACCCTATTTAGGCCCAAATAAGCGTTACAGTAGCCGTATAAACGTTTATACGGCTACTATAGGAATAGCTCAAAATGCTAAAACGACACAAAAATGCTGTAAGTTGGCCGTTATACTGCTTTGATGTGTTACTTGGGAAATAGCTGTTTTAAAATTAATTTGCAAGTACCCGTACTTACTGACAAACGAAAAAATAAAAGAAAAAAATAGCTTCTGAAAACATAACCTTCTCAACGAATCATTGCCTTGCCATAATAACCACCACCAATAAGAACGCAGCATCTAAGCCGCACAGGAAATTGTACCAAGTCTACTCTGGGCTTACAGTCTAACGCAGACTTATACATTTCGACAGCTAGTCTTCGCCCAAGAACTAATATGATGTCAGTAAGTTATCGCCACTGTTGGACACGTTGGCATTAACACATAGTGTACCTAGACAACAGAGCGTGGAATCTCTCCATATGGAGATACCAGTAGGTCAAAGTGATTACTGGAAATATCGAAGAATAAGGACAACGACTTTTATTTGCACCAATTCCACGAAACTGAAGTACGTTCGAAAAAAATCTGCCGAAACCCCCGGTGCTAGTGTATAGGGGAATACAGAGTGGTTTAAACCAGTTACAGTCTGACAAACCCCTTTGCCCACTCCAGGGCGAAAGATATCCATGAGAATTTGAATAATAGATAGACAGATATGATAATATTTTTTGTTGTACACCATAACAGTAAAACAATAAGGACTACAACTAAAAAGAGTGATTAAATAGGTGGTCTTATCGTTAAAAGCGATCTTTTACAGACAACACAAAATAATTTTCTAAAAAACCTGTACGGCTTCTAAACTGCTTTGAGTACTCCACTGCTAAAGCATTGATGTAGCTGATGATTGGGTTTAGTACTTCTTTGAATTTCTTGGCCTTTTGGATGTTTTCTTTGACGTCTTTATACATCGGGAGCGCTTTGTCCAGCCAGACTCCGAGGTATTTGATTTCTGCTTTAAATGGTATGACCGCGTATTAGAACATCTTTGCCGTAACCTGTATTTACATTGATCTCTTGTACAAGAGCATAATGAATTCCGCCTTGTCAATGTTGCATTTGTTGTCTGAAATGAAGTTATAGCAGTGCATTGAAACTGGTATTTTTTTTTTCAAGATATGTATGATATACAGCTTGAGTGGTGATTTGAAGCCGCTTCGAGCAGCCGCGTCTATGTTTGTCCTTGCTCTGTGCCTAGACCGTTTCCAACTGAGGGCAAGTCACGGGTTAGGTCGAAAACTTGCCTGTTTACTGGCAAGGCGGTCCAAGTTGCTGTGTAGTGTCGTAAAACTTTGATAATATGAGGCGAAATGTGTTTCTTCGGAATTTGCTTGCATTTGTTGCTCTGTTTTCAGCAGAAAGTTTATTTGAACAGTTCACAAAGTTTTGACATACTTTAATGAAATTTTTAATACAGTTGATCACACTGATCACACATACACTAACTATACTCGATGATAAAATTCATACACTTAAAGCACACAATGGCAACACGATTGTTTAAATTTTTAAATGGCTCATTTAATACAATTGTGCTATCATTTGAAAGGGATTAGCTGTATTCCAAGATACAGGTTTCTACCTCGTTCGGTTGCAGAGGTTCCCAAATCTAGTCATGAAGCGAAGTATCGTTGAGCATTATATCTATTTAATTTTTCTCTTCAATACTTTGTGATTAATTATGAATTGATTTGATTTACTTAACTAAACTTCGAATATAACTAAACAATAATGTTTTAATACTAAACAAAAATATAACCCTCCTCCTTGCTTCGCCGCAGTTGGGTAAAAAGGGAAATAGAGAAAAGATTGTGTGGTAGAATTGTGGGAGGCCTTTGCCGAGCGGTGGGACAATATAGGCTAATAAAAAATGTTAGTGGCTATATCAAATCAAATCAATCACAGTATATGGTTCCGTAGTTGCCCCATAATCAATAAAAAATATCAAATTAAAAAAATACTGTGCCAATCTCCAATTGTATTTCAAGAAATTTTAAAACATCGGTTTATTCAATAGTTCTTATAAAATAAAACCACTTCATCATAAACTACTTAGCCTTTTTATACCTACGTTGAATTCCCTATTTAAAAATAATAATTATAACTCGTCAGCCTGTAACACAAGAGTGAAAAGGCATCTTCTGGGCTTGCTCGTTGCATCGTAGACTTCATCTTACGCTTACATCAGGTGTGATCGGGGTCAAGAGCGGGGGCTCACCCGTAACAAAATGAAATCAAACATGATCTAATGACAGGCGCGTGCATAGGATTATGACAGGGCATGCAGCGGAGTAAAAACACACAAAAATTTCTTCTTTTATAGATTTTTAGCATAGCCACAGCCACGCATCGCCACCATGCTACGATGCGTGGCTGTGGCTATGCTAAAAATCTATAAAAGAAGAAGTTTTTGTGTGTTTTTACTCCGCCGCATGCCCTGTCATAATCCTATGCACGCCCCTGTCTAATGATGATTAATAATCAATTATGCTTCTGTGTTTCGTTCTCGAGATTAGATATATACACTTGTAGTCACACATACAATGTCGCCACTATTGCACTAAGTTCATAGACAAAAAAAAAAAAATCTTTTGACACTTCTCTATAGGTTACTCGCGTTCTGTTCAATCCGTCATTCACATTTCAGTGCCCCGCCACGTTGTAATTTTATTTTGCGTTCTAGTTTTTTAACGACAGTTAAAGTGATTTTTAGTATTCTAAACCAAAAATGGCAAAGAGGAAGGATAATGACAAAGATTCATATAGTTATATTAAGAAGAAAATAAAGAAGTTGGAAAGAAAACCACTGCAGGTGCCTGTACCTGAAGCAGACCAAGAGCCTACTCCCCAGGCTACCGTTAAAGAGGCTAATGTTATGGAAAAGGAGGATCAGCATCAGGAGCTGGACGAAACTGTAATGGAAGTATTGGGAACTGACCCATTAACCACAACATCATATGGTAAAGACATCCAGTAGGACTTAGCCATATGCTATGAATTTATAGCCACTTCTGGTTTATACCATTTGGCTCCAGCTAACTGTAAGCTGATAGATGCACCATCCCTTAATCCTGAGATCAAGGCTACTGTCACTGATATTATAGTGAAATGAGATAAAGCTATGCAGGCGAAATAAAAACAAGTTGGTAGGTGCTATTGCATGTTTAAGTGAAGCTATTACTATTATTTTGTTTCAAGAAACAAAAGATCCAAATATATTAAGATTACTTATAGACACAGGGCGCATTCTGTGCGACTGTCAACATAATGATACTGTGATGTGCTGAAAAAAGATTTAAAAGATCAAGAGCAGCTGATCAGAATTGATAGCCTATTCTTCGGAGAAGACCATGCTGATACCTTGAAAACAGCTAAAGCTATAAAGAAGTCAGGATTTCAACTGAAGTCTGTTCCACCACCAAGGGTTATACCAAACAAGTCAAAGCCTCCACCATCCAGCAAGAATTTAAACTGGAAGGCTCCAGCTCCATACCGCAGACCAACGGGGACTCGGAGAATGAAGGAGTCTGCACCCTCAACGAGGCAACAGCATGCACAATCATCCAGGGGGTCACATCCAAACAACGGCCGCAACCGTCAATAGACACTATGGTAAATTATCTAGCATAACAGACTATGTTATTTTTATGATCAATGGTTACAAATAACATCAGACCAAACTGTATTGACATGGATAAAGGGTTATGAAATACCTTTTACCCAAACTCCTTTTCAGACTTATTTACCAGTATTTAAAAATTATTATCATACTGAAGAATGTGATTTTAAACAGGCTATAGACAAATTATTGGCTATAGATGCTATCTCAAAATGTGGACCTTGCAATGGCAAGTTCCTATCTAATATATTCTTGGTACCAAAACCAAACGTCAAAACATGCCTAATTCTAAATTAAAAACAATTGAATGTTTTTATAAATACAAATCATTTTAAGTTAGAAGACCTTCGGACAACTATTAAACTTATTTCAAAAGACTGTTTTATGTCAACAATAGATCTGAAAGATACATATTTTTTAATAAAAATTCATGATAGTTCTAAGAAGTACTTAAGATTTAAATGGAAAGATAATTTATTTGAGTTTAATGTTCTGCCATTTTGTCTCAATACTGCACCTTACGTTTTTACAAAGCCTGTGGTCAAATTGTTAAGATGTACTGGTAAATTGTCAAGCATATATCTTAATGACCTGTGTCTAGTATCACTTTGTTATAGTGTTTGTATCAATAATGTTGAATTAACAAAGACATTTCTTTGTTCCTTGGGCTTCATAATTAATGAATCTAAAAGTTGTTTGGTCCCTAGTAACTCATGTAGATATTTAGGATTTATCATTGAGTCTAAAATAATGGAAATTAGCTTACCTGTTGAAAAGTGTGAGAAGATAAAGTAGGAATTAATAAAATTTAAAAACCTTAATAGGTGTAAAATTAGAAATTTTGCTCGCTTAGTTGGACTTCTAACATCTGCTTGCCCTGCCATTGAATATGGCTGGCTGTATACTAAGGAGTTCTTAAGTCTTAAAGGCGATGATAATTATGAGAAGTTCATGACTATTCCTTCTACTTTAAATTCAGATTTTGATTAGTGGATAAATGCCATTGATAAATCAGTTTGCAAAATTAAATTTGATAATTATAATTTAGAAATTCAGACTGACGCCTCAACTACGGGATGGGGTGTACCTTGTGGGGGAAAAACAGCAAGTGGTAGTTGGAGTCAAGAGGAAAGAAATCAGCATATTAACTATTAAGAATTAATGGCTGCTATCATTGGTCTTATTTTTTTTTTTTTTGCATAAGAAATATTCGGGTGTCAAATCATTTTGTGAATTGACAATATGACAGCGATATCCAACGTAACTTACCAAGAGTACTTGGCAGCGGTGTGAAGCTCGCAACCTTTTCGTTTCTGCTCTGTACATCCCATCAGTCGAGAATACTATCGCCGATGCTGAATCGAGACGAGTTCACCCCGATATTGAATGGGAACTATCAGACTTTGCTTTTCAAAAAATGATTAAGTTTTTCAGTCAACCTGATATAGAGATGTTTGCTAGCCGTATAAATAAAAAATGTGTTATATACATTTCGTGGCACAGAGATTCTGACGCAAATAATATTAATGCTTTTTCAATATGTTGGTCTGATTGGTATTTTTATGGGTTTCCTCCATTCGCAATCATTCTCAAAACACTAAGAAAGATTATTAGTGAGAAGGCAAAAGGAATACTTGTTGTCCCGGTCTGACCATCGCAGCCATGGTATCCATTGTTTAATAAGCTTTTGGAAAGGAAACCTTTGATATTTAATTCTTCTAAGGAATTAATAATTGCTCATTCCAGCAACGGTCAAATACAGAGGCGGGTTACCCTGATTGCAGGAATATTATGCGGGAATCTCTACTGAGAAGAAATGTGCCTCCTGCATCTTTTCACATTATGTTGGCGTCCCTATCGGAAAATTCCATCAAACAATATGATGATTCTTGTTTGAAAAAATGGTGTATTTTTTGTAAGAATAACAATGTTGATGTTTTCGAGGCATCTATACCAAATATCATTTTTTTTTTTTTTACTTAATTATTTGAATCTGGTGCTAAATTTGGTTCACTAAACAGTTGCAGATCGGTATTGATTTTAATTTTAGGTAATCAAATCAGTAAAGATGATCGGATACAAAGATTATTTAAAGGGATATCTAGAATTCGCCCATCCTTGCCTAAGTACGACTTGACTTGGGACACTTCATTAGTTATATAAACATTAGCTAGTTGGGTACCTCACGATCATTTATTGTTAGATAAAATTTCAAGAAAATTAGTTTCCTTACTTGCACTTGTTAAAATTTCAAGAAAATTAGTTACCTTACTTGCACTTGTACCCTATGGGCTGTACCCATAGGGTTCAAACGCTATCCAAAATTAAAGTTGAGAATATCATTATTATTAGATACCTATTAAAATCCTTGATTTAATAAAAACTTCTAGTATAAACACAAAACAGCCAATACTTGTACTGCCCTATTTTCGAAAAGACCCGAAATATGCCCTGCTAAATTATTGAAGGATTATTTACGTATAACTGCAACATTACGTAATAATCACACTTTTCTTTTTATTAGCACCAAAAAGCCACATAATAAAGTTGGTGCTCAAACATTAAGCAAGTGGATAAAAAGTACCTTAGAGGTCAGTGGCATCGATGTTACCGAATTTTCTGCTCACAGTACTAGACACGTTAATTTAGATCTTATAAGGAAAATTGCCGGGTGGTCTGGCACATCCACAACTTTTGCTCGTTTTTATAATAGGGCCATATCAACTAATTCTAGGGATCAATTTGCTAGGAGTATTTTAATTGATGATAGTAATATGTAATTATTAATATGTAATTATTAATCTGATTTTTGTATAGCTATACTAAGTATAATTACTTCAATTGTGATAAATTACTAATTACCTTAGTTGCATAGCCATTTCTGATTATTGGGAATAATTAAAATTCTATTTTTTTTTTAGTTGAGGAATCTCTTTTTCTTTTTGTACCTTCAATACACTATTTTTATCCTTTAATGCCTATACCTACCTTTACTATATTTCACAAATAACTCTCAATATCTACAAGTGTATATATCTAATCTCGAGAACGAAACACAGAAGCATAATTAATGATTAAACGAACTTACCTGTAAGTGAAGTTCGATCTTAATTATGCGAGGTGTTTCGTTCGAAGAGATTAGCATCCCGCCCTCCCTAATTCTGTCTGCCCCCAAAATTTGTGAAATAAGTATTGTATTGTATCTCTAAACTAAATGACGGATTGAACAGAACGCGAGTAACCTATAGAGAAGTGTCAAAAGATTTTTTTTTTTTTGTCTATGAACTTAGTGCAATAGTGGCGACATTGTATGTGTGACTACAAGTGTATATATCAAAGAGTATAGTAATATAGATGGAATAGAGAACCCTCTCTCGAGAATTTTTGACACCTATATTAGATGGTGTCGCCATCTGATACTATATCCGCTGAACTAATCCCAAAAACTATTGGTGCGTACATAGGTATATATCTATATCCTTATTATACAGTTAGTAGTAGGTTTTTATAGGTAGGCGGGTAATTTGGAATGCAGGCCATATAAAAATCAGTTTTATAAACATTTTGTATTTGAGGAGGACTAGCACTCAACTCAAACGCACTTTCTGGAGCTTTAATAAAACCGAAACACCACAAAAATTACACAAAATGGAAGAGATCTACAAACACGCGCAAACGCCGAAAGTAGTGACCATTTTGTAACCAAAGAGCATAGATGATTCATCCAAAGAGTATAATGATATAGATGTTTGTAACCCATAGAGAGTATATCAGTATAGTAATATTTTGCCGAACTAAAAAAAATTGCAATTGCAAAATGCTGTTTTATTAAATAAAATAAGAAATATTTATTCTGGTTTAGAATATGTATTTATTATTTTTGACTAAATTTTCATTAACAACAAGGCGTACTGGCGATAATTGGCGTAAGCACCATCTATGTCATTTATTTGTACTAAATCTCTCAAGTTAACGCGGATTTCGTAAGAGATGGTGCTAGTATCTTTGTGAAAAATTGGACGCCTACGTCAAGTACGGCAGTGTCCCCCCCCTGGTATATATCTAATCTCTTCGAACGAAACACCTCGCATAATTAAGATCGAACTTCACTTACAGGTAAGTTCGTTTAATCATTAAATATTTTCGAATAAACAATTGTAATTGTATTTATTGGTTGTACACCTAGCATATTCTAGTATTTCGAGAAGGTCTCTCGGTCGAACTCATCATCAGATTATCGTTTTCCCAACTGTATAGGGATCAGCTTACAGTGTAACGGATGCACCTGAGTTGTAGTGTTACATGGAGCCACTGTTTGTGTGACAGCCGGGGACAACGGATAATGAATGTGCTTTAAAGGGATCAGCTTCCAGTCTAACGGATGCACTGAGTTGTGGTGTTACATGGAGCCACTGTTTGTGTGACAGCCGGGGATAACGGATAATGAATGTGCTTTATAGGGATCAGCTTCCAGTCTAACGGATGCACTGAGTTGTAGTGTTACATGGAGCGACTGTTTGTGTGACAGCCGGGGACAACGGATAATGAATGTGCTTTATAGGGGTCAACTTCCAGTCTAACGGATGCACTGAGTTGTAGTATTACATGGAGCCACTGTTTGTGTTACAGCCGGGGACAACGGATAATGAATGTGCTTTTTAGGGGGACAGCTTCCAGTCTAACGGATGCACTGAGTTGTAGTGTTACATGGAGCCACTGTTTGTGTGACAGCCGGAGACAACGGATAATGAATGTGCTTTACGAGGTGCGGAGGTATCTCGATATGTTAACATGTTCACCCATCCACGGACCTACCTCGGCAAGTGTTGCTTAACCTTGAAGCTCGACCCGAGCAGCTGTTATTATTTATCCACGAGCTCCTCTTGTACCACTTCTGTATATAAAGTTAAAAAATTAAAATCTTTCACTCATGGTGTTCAATGGTCCTTTTTCACAGTAACATACATGGCACTCGTAGGATAGACCCGATGAACTATAACAGGTAAACAATAGAGATAATAGTTTTTCTTTCCTTAGAATAATGGCTCTAGAAAATCTCCTAGTTGTGGTAATTATAGTTGTCTTACATTTTGCTGAATTGACCCTTTTTGGCGCAGCAGTGAGACATACAAAATTATCTCTTTCTGTGTTTAGAAGTAGGTAAGTTCTTTAGTTATTGTTTTTTTTTAACTTGAGTATTGTGCCAAATAAACAATTTCAATTACCACTCTACCAACAATGTAATAATGAAAGATTCATCGCGTGATATTTCAATACTACCTACTTGTTAATTCTATTCACTTATCCTTTTTAGGGTTCCGTAGCCGAATGGCAAAAAAAGGAACCCTTATAGTTTCGACATGTCTGTCCATCTGTCTGTCTGTCCGTCCGTCCGTATGTCACAGCCATTTTATTCCGAAACTATTAGGACTATACATGTAAAACTTGGTAAGTAGATGTATTCTGTAAACCGCTTTCTGATTTTAAGAGAAAATTTAAAAAATATTTAAAATGAAGGGGGCTCTCCATACATGGAACTGAAACTGAAAATATTTTCTTTCATGAAACCTATACGTGTGTGGTATCTATAGACAGGTCTTTAAAAATGACATTAAGGTTTCTATAATGACTTTTTCATAAACTTAATCGTTTAAAAGATATACGCTTACAAAGTGGTAAAATGTGTGTCCCCCCTCTAACTTCTATAATAATGAAGTGAAAAATCTAAAAAAACCATATGTAGTAGATCTTAATGTAAACTTTCAACCAAAATTAGTTTGAACGAGATCGAGTCAGCACTTTTTGAGATACAGTATATTTTCTAAAACCGCAAATATAACTTTGTAATTCATACAAATAGGTACTATGAAAAACAAAGTTATTTGGCGTAGTTGTAAAAAATATAAATAATCTAGTTTTAAGAAATTTGTAAGGTTTTTTGTTTTTTTTTTTCAAATAAATATATTATGTATATTATATTTATTATAGTTACTATGGATTACGGAACCCTTCATGGGCGAGTCCGACTCGCACTTGGCCAATTTTTATTGAAAATTAATCTACATGGGTACCCCTTGTGTCTTTCAACAAGTGATTCCGCTAGTTTCACTTTCAGCTCCTATATTTGGCTAACATATAGATTTTCCTTAATGAAAGTCACGACAAAAATCTACAGATAAACCAAAATCCATATTTGTGATGGTTTCAGTAGAATTAAATTAAAAAATACGTAGCTTACCAAACCTCTCGACGTGATTGTTGCAAAAATATTTCATCAAATACAATCGGTTGCCAGATCCAATTTCACAAATGGAATATTTATTTGGATTTCCAATTCAATAAATGAAAGTGGATATAATTATAACAAATAATGTTTATATTATCTGGTTTTTATTTCAGTACTTCAACATTTATTATTATTATAGATTGGGGGACCGTTCTATACAAACTGTGTTTATCAACTAATTTACTTCTTCACTATCTATACTTATATAACCCTTTAAACCCTTTGCTGTTCGTTAGTCTCGCTTAAAATCGAACAGCTGAACCGATTTCATTAATTATTGTTGCATTATCTTTCCTCTCATACAGGGAAGGTTTAAAAGGTCAAAGAGATTACGTATCTCGGTTCACATAGTACTTTACTAAGTTTAGCTAATAACGTTCACAATTCTGCCATACAGGCGTCCGCTCTATGAGAGGAAATGGGTCGTAATTCGCATCGCGGACACATTGCGGCTTCGTGGATGTAACAAATGGCTTCAAATTTTTGTTTGTCATGACTGTTTCCTAACGATATTTTCCTTCGTTGTTTTGAGACCAGTGCTGAATATATAAAAAACTAGCCAAGCTTCACGGTTTCACCCGCGTTGATTTGAGGAAAACACCTAAATTCATTAAAATCGGTTAAGAGGGTGTCGAGCCTACGAGACGCGCGGAAAATAGGTATTTACTGCAGCGGGCTAGTTGTGTGCGTTGTCACACACACAATGACAAGTTCGCTCGAGGCCCGCTTGCCGTTGCACGACGAAGTTTGCTAACTTTGCATTTTTTAATTTTTTGTCGTTATGTTGAATAAACTTGAAAAACGAATATTAATTATTTAGATGGTTTTATTTATCACACTAATATTATAAAGGTGAAAGTTTGTGAATGAATGTGTCTGTTTGCATGTTTGTTACTTCTTCACGCTCAAACAGCTGGATGGATCTAAATGAAGCAAGTAGGTACGTAAATAAATCACAAAAATAAATTTAATAAATTATACCTATTATATAAAAATTTACGTTTGTTTTTACTGTAGTAATACATTATCCATTCCCTCACTATTCATCCTATTGCAATAAAACTTTGATTTTTATATTAAACTCCTCAGATTTTTTTTTAAAGAATACTAGCAATGTAGGTACATTTCACATTACTAGCAATCTTGTTAACCCCTCCAACTAAGCTAAATATGCTTGTGTCTGGAATGGGTTCACGTCAATAGTGTAATGGGTGGGGTTCGAACCTGCGACCTCTCGATCACAAGTCCGACACCTTATCCATTAGGCTATTGACGCTTCGAAACTGGGTAAGTAGCAAGTTAGGGTAGATGGGTATGCAGTACTTATTTATATAATAAAACCAGTATGAAATAAAAAAAAATTAATTATGTAATGTCATAATAAAACCAGACTGAAATAAGTTTTGTTTATTAAAATTTCATTTAGTGCTCGTTTAAATTCTGATGTACTGTCATATTTTTAATAACATTCGGTACTTTATTATATATACGTGGGGCCATACCAAAATTTTTTTTTTCATTAATGCTGTCTAGCGAACTTACTTCGTAGAAAATATAAGCGTAATTTATTTCATAACAATATATGTGTCAAGTGTAACTTAATTTAAAAGAAAAAAAAATAAAAGAAATCTATAAATCTAATGTTATATTGCTTATTATAACATTTTACAAAAATTGGCCAAGTGCGAGTCAGACTCGCCCATGAAGGGTTCCGTAGTAACTATAATAATATAATATAATATGTATATTTACTTGACAAAAAACTAAAACTTACAAATTTCTTAAAACTAGCTTATTTACATTTTTTGCAACTACGCCAAATAACTTTGTTTTTCATAGTATTTGTATGAATTACAAAATTATATTTGCGGTTTTAGAAAATATGCTGTATCTCAAAAACTGCTGACTCGATCTCTTTAAAACCAATTTTGATTGAAAGTTTACATTAAGATCTATAGATATATATATACAACGTGTAATTTAAAGGGTATATACATACCAAGTGCATGGCTTCTTTGGATGATAACAAACGATATGGCAAGGGTTTTGTAATCCTAAGTCTACATGTGTAGAACTTATTACAAATTCCAGTACACTGATACCAGAGACCGAATTTTTCAAATTAAGAAGAACGAAATGAATTATCGTGTTATTGGCAAGTGACGTGGAAAGTTATTGACCCTCGTAGTGCTGTGACACGTTTGTTATGATTGGTACCTATTCAAAAAATATGTGAAACCAATAATTTGGTATCAATTCTTTAAGTCAGTTATTTTGTGCTGAAACTGTGCATAGAGACTCCATACCAAATGTTGTCTTCAGCCCTTTTGGTTAGATATGGGGTTTCCGTTACACGTTGTATATATATATTAATATTTTTCACTGCATTATTATAGAAATAAGAGGGGGGCACACATTTTACCACTTTGGAAGCGTATATCTTTTAAACGATTAATTTTATGAAAAAGTGGTTTTAGAAACCTCAATCTCATTTTAAAGACCTGTACATAGATACCACACATGCATAGGTTTCATGGAAAAAAAAATATTTTCAGTTTTAGTTCCATGTATGGGGGAGCCCCCCCACACATGGAACTAAAATTGAAAATATTTTTTAATTTAATCTAAATATATTTTAATTTTTTCTTAAAATCGGAAAGCGGTTCACAGAATACATCAATCTACCAAGTTTTATATGTATAGTCCTAATAGTTTCGGAATAAAATGGCTGTAACATACGGACGGACGGATGGACAGACAGACAGACTAGTAGTTGTAGTAGTTATACATATTATAGTATTATAGTTACTACGGAACCCTTCATGGGCAAGTCTGACTCGCACTTGGCCAATTTTTCTTTGGCTAATTACCATAGTAGACAGACCTTGTTATGGCACTTGGCGTATAATTTGTCGGACATAGAGGGAATGTCAAAGGAAGCTGAAACTTGTTCTAAACCAGAAAACCCGGCTCCTATCTCCATAAAACTGCTTACAGAATATCGTTCAGATTGAGGTCTGTAGGGCTATCTATATGGTTCTTTACAATTTATTAATTCTATTTTTTCGGCACATTTGGCAACTAAAATAGAATTTCGATAGAAATCCTTTCTTAGTTGCAACTAGAGAATACAATCCCGAGCATGTTTTTCAATCCCGGAATTACGTGATTCTTGATGCTGAATCCTGGGACCCTGGGGCTATCCCCGGATTAGACTATGTGGTTTCTAATTGGTCTCAAATGAAAAAATTGGCCAAGTGCGAGTCAGACTCGCGCATGAAGGGTTCCGTGTGTAACTATAATAATATAATATAATATGTATATTTATTTGACGAAAAAAACCTTACAAATTTCATAAACTAGCTTATTTACATTTTTTACAACTACGCTAGATAACTTTGTTTCTCATAGTGTTTGTATGAATTACAAAGTTATATTTGCGGTTTTAGAAAATATGCCGTATCTCAAAAACTGTTAACCCGATATCATTCAAACCAATTTTGGTTGAAAGTTTACATTAAGATCTACAGATACATATTTTTTTAGATTTTTCACTCCACTATTATAGAAGTTAGAGGGAGGGATACACATTTGACCACTTTGGAAGCTTATATCTTTTAAACGATTGACTTTATGAAAGTGGTTTCAGAAACCCCCATGTCATTTTTAAAGACCTGTCTATAAATACCACACACGCATAGGTTTTATGAAAAAAAAAATATATATATATTTTCAGTTTTAGTTCCATGTATGGGGTAGTAGTATGTTCCTTTATTTTAAATGATTTTTAATTTTTTTCTCAATATCGGAAAGCGTGTCATAGAATACATCAACTTACAAAGTTTCACATGTATAGTCTTAATAGTTTTGGAATAAAATAGCTGTGACATACGGACGGACGGACAGACAGACAGACAGACAGACAGACGGACAGACATGACGAAACTATAAGGGTTCCGTTTTTTGCCATTCGGCAACTGAACTCTAAAAAACGAGTACTTTCTTAAAATATATATTTTTAATTTTGGTACACTACACATATCACAGTATAGTAAGAAAAGAAAAAATGACAAAAAGATACTATACTTTGTAAGAAATAAAAAGACAATAAAACTTATTTCGAATATTGAAAATACAATCGTAGAAATATCAATGCATCCAAGGTTTGACTTCCAAGCCTGCTTCGTTTATTACCAACATAAGCAGCAGCTGAAAACGCTCGTTTAGGTTTTACACTGGTTGGAGGAATAGACAATAGATACTTATAAGCTGTTTCTAAGTGATATCCACTAATTCCTCCATTTTCAAACAGGCTTATTTCACGTCTAATACTATATTTTGCCAACACCGATTAATTTTGTATTTGTACTTCACGATCTGGGGATTTCATACTCTTATCAATTTCCAGCTATAACTTTTCCTTTAGTGTCAATTGGGGTTGGGATTGGGAGGTTTGTGGCCTTAACTCGTCATCTGTTTGTGATCCTGATCTTCCTTCTTCTTCTTCCGTGTCATCTCGACTTTTAAGTTTTTTAACAATACACTTTATTTGCTTCTAAACTAAAGCCTGTGTAGAAACTGGAAATAAGTCATGCCATTCAAAATCCGATAATAACTGATTTTCATCATCTTTTCATGGATTTTGTAATTAATTCAACACACCAGTCAAATCATCACTTCGTCGTTGCTTCATACGTTCCACTAAGGATGTTTTCATTTTTTGATTATGCTAGATAGCTGTTTTATAAGAAATTTCAAAGCGGAATCAGCTGTGCATAAATTATCATCTCGCCGACAGATTGCTTCTACTGTCAATTTAATTGGGGTCAGCACTTCAACAATTTTATTTACCAATTCAAAATCAACTTCTTCCAAACAAATTGGATGATTGAGATCTATAAGAGCTTTTTGAATGAAGGTTTTTAAAAGATAAAATCGCTCCAGCATTGTTAAAAGACTATTCCACCTGGTTTTACAGTCCAAAAGAAGTGACAGCTCTTTTCCATGTTCAATTTTCATTTATTTTTGAAGTACTGTTTCATTTTTCAATGGTGATCTTTTGAAATACACTCTACAACTTTGCGGATTTTCTTTATCAGCTCATTAATGTTTTCATCTTGTGTTAACTCTGGTATGTGTTATAGCGCAAGGTCATTTTGTGACATTAAGATTAAGTCTGATTCTGGACTGTCTAAGTCTTCTAAATGTTCATCATCATGGATGTCGTCCATATGATCAACAGCCACAGGTAGTTTTCATTTATAGTATCATCTGAGGTAGAGCTGTCTTGCAAATAATTATGTTTTTCATAAAACCAGTATCCAGGGAAATATCAAATATACTTAGACGCTCTTTCAATATACGAAGACAATTTTCAGCCATACTTTCATACTTCCATAAATAGGAACAAGTCTAAATTCCAATTTTTTTTATATGAATGAACGTTGACAGCCATGTATGGTTTATTGGATGTTGAAGTCCACTTGTCGAAAGAAAGTCTAAATCTTTCACCTGCACTTTTCAAATGTTTCAATTCTGCAGTTACTTGCTTTCTGATTTTTTCACTGTAATTCATGACACGTTTTTGAATGGTGACGACTGACTTTGGTAAATCCGTGTATTTTGCAAAGACAAATTTTCTCGAATCATCTGAAGTTATGAATATACTGAATGGAAATCCCTCTAATGCAATCATTCTTGCCAAAACATCATCGAGGCTATCGTCGGCACTTTTAGTAAAATAATCATTTAACTTTCGCTTGGCTGGCGGCGGTGCTGTGTTCAGATTATCAGAATCTAGACTTGTTGAAGCTGATATAAGCTTGATGTTATGTTTTGATGACAAATGTGTATGTAATCCCTTAGTCGATCCATCCAAAGTCTTGAGAATGGCTGAGCATCGGTTACATTTGGCACTATATCTATCCTTCGCAACTAAAAAATAGCTCCACATTGAAGTCGTATCACTGTGTTTTTTATGTTTAACAAAGTCTCCCACCATTTGAAATACTTAATTTCAGATAATTGACTTTTAAATTTAAATGACGTAGGTAGTGGGTTTAAATTTAGAAAAAATCTTGTAATGAACAAAGTTTTCAATATAATTAAGCATATCTTAAAACTGGAAACATATCTTACAACTATACAATAATATAGGTTATCCATCAGAATTCAGACAGGCTTTAATGTCCTCTCATACCTAATTAACCTGTATTATAGATACATTGTAAGAATGATATTTTAAAAGAGTAACTGTGGAGTTTCTTGCCGGATCTTCTCCATAGAAAACGACCAATTTCGAACCGTGCCCTGCGCCAAACTGCTGACGTTTTATAAGTGCCCATGTAGGCCTATGTGAAATAAAACATTTTGAGTTTGAATTAATTTTTTTCTCAAAATTCAAACGCGTGCCAAAAATAAAAAAAAAAATCACAAGAAACAGTAGTAGGTATCTCTACTACTATATTTTAAGAGATAACATAGAGCAATCATGCCAGTAGCGTGCAACCAGCGCACCACGTACCATGACCATGACGGGAACCCGTGTGAAATGAGTACTTCCCACAATATGATTATAAATTAAAGCCTGTCTGAATTCTGATGGCAAATCATTCTGCTCCGACGCTCGCCCGCGACAGTCGTGCCGCTCCGCGCTCTCGATCGTTCCGTGCCTGAGTCATCGCTCCGTTCGTCACGCCCGCCGTGACGTCACTCGTAGTCGCCGACTACGACGCCTGGTCCGGATCCGCCTTTTTCGAGGCGGTGAAGGATATCGTGTTTCTCTAACAGAGATTGTCAAAACAATTTGGTTTGGCCCCTTCAGGGTAAAACCACAGTTTCGTGGTCCTTGGTTGGAAACCTCACGGTGTCAATAATACCAAGGGGGTGCTGACCCGACGCACCCGCTGATCCCCTTCAGGGTGAAGCAGTCAATTGGAGTCGAGTGCTAGGTTTTGGCCTTGGGGGATCTCCTAGTCAAACCTAGTCACTGAGTTCTCTTCACAGCATACACACCTAGTGTCGGTTGGGTGTATCTACCCCTTCGCACTAGACCCAATAGGGCCCGGTACGCACATTAAGATTGGCGACCGGATTACAAGCTTAGGGCACACCATTAGGCACACACCTCCCTGCTATCCCCGCAGGGAGCGAACTCACCTCCGGGTCATTCCCGCCCGGAGGGTTAGGCAAATAGGGCCCTTCAGGCCACATCAGACGGCAACACAGCTACCGAGTTTGTCTGGGTTTCTCTTCTCGGTAGCGAAGTGTTAGGAGAAACTCCGGGGCAGGGCTCTTTGGGGACCGTCTGCTCGGGGAGCTCACGTTTGACGTGTCTCCTCGAGGCTCACATGTTAGGGTTAGGAGAGTAGGATGCCCACCATTGTCGCCTCCAACATGGAGGACATGGCAAACATAGTAAGGGATCTCATGACAAAGGTAGACTCCCTACAGATTCCGTTGAACCGAACAACCGTGTTATTAGGAGACATCCTTAATAAAAACCCCGCCCTACAAAAGGAGTTTGAGAAGGAGATTGACGCCATAAAAGTCAATCCCGATCTCATACATCCCCCCGCGTTACCACCCACCCCGCAGCCAGATTTAGGTCCCACCCCCGCGCCCATCGCAGATAGGTCCCCCTCCCCCCCAGACGTCGAAATGGACTCTGCGGAGGAGGAACAAGAAAAAGAGAGCTCGGAAGGCGAGCGCTCGGAGCGCGCAGAGAGCATACACTCTGAGCGCTCGGAGCGAGCGGAGTCCGAGCACTCCTCCGATCAAACCTCTTCCTCCGACGAGTTTATCCTCGTCGAGGGAAAGAGGAAGAAGAGGTCGCAGGCCTCGTCCTCCACTCAGGCCCCTAAGGCCAAGAAACCCTCCCCTCCCGAGCCAGCACGCTTAGTGCAGAGCCAGCCCTCCACTTCCTCGGCCACTAGGCCCAGCCCTACCCAAACCCCAGTCGTCAGCGCCTCAGTGCGCAAGACCATCCCTCCCCCACCCATCTTCATCCATGACAAGGGGGCTTGGACAAACGTGTCCAAAGCGTGTGGCGAGCAACGCATCGCCTACACGAATGCCCGCGCCGTTCAGAACGGCATAAAAGTAGGGTTAGCGACAGCTAACGACCACCGCGCGCTTTCGAAGCTACTCAAGGCTCGAAATATCCCCCACCATACTTATACGCTCCATGAGAGCAAGCCCGTTCGGGTGGTCCTCTGCCGGATCCCCAGTGAGATCCCCACCACCGAGATCGTCTGCGACTTAGAGTCCCAGAACATCCCGGTGATTGAGGTGCACCGTATGCACGGCAGAGGTGGCAGGGCGTCTAACAACGTCCTCGTCATCTGCCACCCCGTCTCCGAAGGTCCCCACCCCATCTTTGCGCTGAAGACTGTATGCAGTCTTTCAGGAATTCTAATAGAGAAGCCACACAAGAGTGGCACGGTAGGCCAATGCCACCGTTGCCAGTTATATGGGCACGCGCAACGGAATTGCTTCGGCAAACCCCGGTGCGTAAAGTGCCTGGGCGACCACGGCACCGCCGAGTGCAGTCGCCCAAAAGATAGGTCCCAGTGCCCAGACCCGCCCAGCTGCGTGCTGTGCGGGCAATCTGGCCACCCCGCCAACTACCGAGGCTGCCCGAAAGCCCCGAAAACCTCCGCCCCTAAACTGGCAACGCGCGCTAGCGCACGCCAGGGACGAGAGTGTCCTACACTCTCGTCTGAGCTTCCCCAGACCCTCAGTCCCCAGCGTCCAACTCCTTGGACGGCGGCGAATCACGCCCAAAACTTCCCGGCACTAAGGCCGAAAGTCCCAGGGCTGATGGATCAACCCATCATGCCCCCCGCTCCGGTCGTTGTGGCTTCTCAGCCTCCTCCTCCCCAGTCACCCCCTCGCTCAGATGAGCCGGAACTCGATCCGTTCCTCATCCTAGCGAATACATTTAAATTCTTCCAGTCCCCCCGCGCCATCCAAATGGCAACGGAGGTCGTGGCCTGCAAAAGCATTGAATCCCTGATTCAGGTATACTATAAGTATCCTGATGTAAAAAGCCATTTTGACAACCTTTTTAAACAGCCATAATGTATAACACGGCTAGTAAGAGATTAAAGCCCCGATCCCTAAAGATAGGTTACTTCAATGCCAATGGCATCACCAATCAACGGGACGAGATCGCGACTTTCCTTCGCGATCATAGTCTCGACATCCTTCTGGTCAAAGAGACCTTCCTCAAACCCCACCTTAGGGATCCCAAGATAGCCAATTACCGGCTAGTTAGGAACGATAGGACTAGATGCCACAGAGGTGGCACTCTAATATATTATAGGAACTCCCTGCACTGCATCCCTATGGATCCGCCGCCCCTTGCCCACTTAGAGGTATCCGTTTGCCGGTTAGGCATGACGGGCCATCCCTCTATCACAATAGTATCCGCGTATCTCCCACCGTACAACGACGTAGATTCAAATTCTTCGATAAACGCCTCACTTCGAAGCGACCTTACAGCCCTTCTTGACATGAGTGACTCCGTCCTTATAGCGGGGGATCTCAATGCCAAACATCCCGCATGGTGTAGTCGTATTACCAACCCCCGTGGGAAGGTACTATACGACCTTTGCACACCTCTCCACATAGATATCATAGGTCCTATGCGGCCTACTCATTACCCGTTCGAGCCATCCCACTTGCCCGACGTACTCGACATTGCCCTCCTGAAGAATGTGAACTTACGTTTGCACTCTTTAGAGACGGTAGACGAACTTGACTCTGACCATAGACCGGTGATCATGGAGTTAACTCCAAGATCGGGTCCCTATGACCCTAACCGCCCCCCTCCCACACAGGTGATCACTGACTGGAGGAAAGTAGGCGAATTGCTGAAATCCAACACGTCTCCTCACCTGGACAAGATCCCCGACCACATCCAGTCCGCCGCCGACACGACGGCTGCGATCGACTCACTCACGGAGCACGTACAATCTGTCTTGAACGACTGTTCAAGGGAGATTCCGGTGTCAGAGCACTGGCGCCGGAAGCTCCCGGACGATGTACGGGCCCTGCTGACTGAGAAGAACGCAGCAGTCCGTGCCTACAGAGCTTTCCCCTGCCAGAATAACAAAACTTTCATGCGGTACTTACAGCGCAAAGTAAGTAACAGCATCAGAGAGTGGCGTGAAGCCGGCTGGGACAAGACCCTGAGCGAACTGGAACCCACCCATCATGCCTTCTGGCAACTTCAGAGGAAAATGCGCGCCACTGAGGTTGCCTCAATGCCTCCCCTTATCCGCCCGGACAAAAGCATTGCCTTCGACGACGAAGACAAAGCCGAATGCCTAGCCGACAGCCTGGAGGCCCAGTGCTCTCCCAGCTCCCAACCAGTCGACCCAGCCCACCTTGCCCACGTCGATGCTGAGGTCGAACGTAGATCTGCCCTGCCCCCTGTCGAGGACCCTGATGCTCCCCTCCCCCCCGTCACGATAGACGAGGTGGAGGAGATCATCAAGAAACTCAAACCCAGGAAAGCTCCCAGGACTGACAGACTGACCACTAGGGCACTTAAACTCCTCCCACGTACGATCATAGTCCTACTGGCTGCCATCTTCAATGGCGCCTTGTCCAACAACTTGTTTCCACAAGCTTGGAAAGAGGCTATAGTGATAGGTATCCCAAAATCCAAAAAGCCCAAGAACCTCCCGACTAGCTATAGACCCATTAGTCTGCTCAGCGCCCTCGGCAAGGTCTACGAGCGGATTATTCTTAATCGGCTCAAGGACTTTGTCGAGGCCAAGAGCCTACTCCCTAACGAACAGTTTGGCTTTAGAGCCCATCATTCCAGTGTCCACCAAGCCCACCGCATCGTAGAGCACATTAGCGGCCGTTTTCAACGCGGTCTGGTGACGGGGGCCCTATTCTTTGATATAGCGAAGGCTTTCGACAAAGTCTGGCACAATGGCTTAATTTATAAGCTTTACCAACTAGGTGTGCCGGACCGTCTCGTGCTCATCATTCGAGACTTCCTGTCGAACCGCTCCTTCAGATATCGTATCGAAGGAGCGCTTTCCACTCCCCGCCCTATCAGAGCCGGCGTCCCTCAGGGCGCCGTGCTCTCCCCCCCACTCTTCACGCTATTCACTAGCGATATCCCCAAAAAGCCCCCAGTAGAGTTATCCCTATTTGCCGACGACACGGCCATCTACTACTCGGGACATAATCCCGTTAGCATCGCTCATACCCTCCAGACCTCAGCCAACGCACTAGGCGATTGGTTTAGGAAATGGAGGATTGAGGTAAATCCCGACAAAAGTCAAGCAGTCCTGTTTCGCAGGGCTCGCCAGCATAAACAATTCACCCCCCCTCGCCCGATCACTATGTTCGGCAAGCCAATCCCTTGGGAGAAGCGAGCCAAATACTTAGGTGTGATCCTCGACCAGTTCCTTAACTTCAGTGAGCACATAAAGTCGGTTCGCTCGCGAGCCGCTTTCGCTCTCGGTAGGCTCCACGCCTTGCTGAATAAACACAGTAAGCTCTCCCTTAGATGTAAAATCCGAATATACACGACATGCATACGTCCTATCATGACGTATGCCTGTCCGGTGTTTGCTCATGCCAGTCCCAATCAGATCCATAGGATGCAAGTCATTCAGAACCGTTTTCTCCGAAAGGCCACGGGCGCGCCCTGGTTCTGTAGGAATGAGGATCTCCACGTAGACCTCAAACTCCCGACCATAAAGCAAGTGTTGAAACGCATGTCAGTGCGTTACTTCACCTCTGCTGATACCCACACTAACCCCCTGATCGTATCGGCCGCCCGATACAGACCCTCCAAGATTTCTCGGGTTCGTCGCCCGCGTAACATCCTAGACGAGCCTGACGACCCCACCACCATCCGACAAGAGAGCAGTAGGGAAACCAGCACTCTTACAAAACACAAATACAGAACGCGTTCCTTATTCCGGCCTCGCCGACGAGGCCCATCGCGACGTCCGCGTACTTGTAATGAAAATCCTCCCCGACCTTTGCCAAACGAGCCAGCCCGCGATGCTGAGCCAGTAGCAATAAATACTCCCGTAAATAATATGACCCAGCCTGTCCCTTTGCTGCCCTCCCAAAATGACCCCGCTATGCCGAGGCCCGTACTCCACAGGGAGTGCCCTTAGCGTGTGGTCATTAGCTTTAAGTAAACTTTAGTTTGTAAGCCCTGGCTGGGGGCCTTTAATTTATTAGAGGTCACCACAGGACAGACCGGTTAAGTAGTACATTAGCCGTATAGAGCTAAACTACGAGTGGCCCTAACTAAAAAAAAAAAAAAAAAAAATTCTGATGGATAACCTATATTATTATATAGTTGTAAGATATGTTTCCAGTTCTAAGATATGCTCAATTATATTTAAAACTTTGGTCTATACTGCCGTATAGACCAATTAATACAGCACAATGGAATTACAAATAAAAAATATCCGATAAGTTGGTCATCATGTATGTCATTGATATACACTATAAAAAGGAAAGGGCCAAGAATTGAACCTTGCGGAGCACTCATCTTGGCTAGGGATCCTGCAGATGTCGCTCCATTAACAATAACTTTTTGTTGCCTGTTTGATAAATATGAAAGAACAAGGTCTGCAGAACACGAATCCACGAACTCCGTAATGGTGTAATTTACAGATCAGTGTTTTGTGGTCAACGCAATCAAAAGCTTTGGAGAGGTCACAAAATATGCCAATTGCATCCTGAGATTTCTCCCAAGATTCCAGAATGTGACGGATGAGCGCTACTCCTGCGTCTGTTGTTGACCTACCTTTCGTGAAACCAAACTGCCGACTATGCAGAATTCCATTTGAGTTAAAATATGATAGCATCTGGTCCAGCATGATTTTTTCGTATATTTTGCTTAATGCTGGAAGCACATATATCGGTCTATAGTTAGAGGGATCACTCTTACAACCCGACTTAAAAATTTGTACTACTTTACTATGTTTAATTAAATCGGGAAAATTACCGCTGTCTATATAGCAGCAATTGAGTCAATAATATTACCAAGAACCCTAACAGATGCACTCCATAAGTCATCAGTGTTTGTTATGTTAAGACTTTGGAATGCTTTTAAATTACATCAATAGAAATGGGCTTAAATGAAAATGTTGGTATATCCTTATTGAAGTTTTCCTTTAAAAAAGATTCTGCTAATAATGGCGAAGAATGTAGAGATTTAGTAACCTCTACTGGAATATTGGTAAAGTAATTTTCCAACTTCTCAGCCACTTTTGACTTATCTGAGATGACCTGATCATCGATGTTCAAAGTCAAATCATTCTAACCCTGTTGGTTTGTTTCCAGTTTCTTTGATTATCACCTTCAACACAGTTTTTATTTTATTATTAGAAATGCTAATTTTATGACTTTCTGATTTAGATTTAGCTTAGGGCGCATACTCTTTTAAATATCTTTGAGTAGTTTCTTACATAATTATGGAAGGCTTCATCGGAAGTCAATGATTTTTCATGGTATAAGTTGTATAAATTGTCTCAGCTTATTCTTATTCCAGCAGTGGCCCATTCATTAAATTTAGATTTATTACTCATTTGAAATATTTTAACTGGACATGCCTTACTAAATTCGTGGCATAGTGAAGAAAATAATATCCTGTAATTTTCATTGGGGTCATGGGAGTCAAAATTGGCCATTGAAAGATTACTTAACATGTTATAATTGCCGCTTTTTAACCAACTCAAAGGATACTAGTTGACCTGTATGGTCAGACCTAACTCCACTAATTTGAGACGAGTATTTTATGGCACAATTAGTATAAATATTATCTATGCATTGAGCTGATGTTGCTGTTATTCTTGTTGCTTCCTTGTATGTGCATTTTAAGTTAAATGAACCAAACAATGAAGTAAGCTTGCAGTGTTCAGGTGAATTTACTAACAAATCAATATTTAGGTGACCACAAACGAAAACTAATTTATTATCTCTTATAAGCTTAGGTACTTAAAATTTCTCCCATTATCATTAAGAATGATGACAAGTTTGATGCTGGTGGTCTATAAACACTTAAGAAAGTTTGGCCTTCAACTTCTGTACATGCTACCTCACACAAGCAATCAACAGAGCAAGCGGTGATATATTTTTGTTCCTTATATCTAAGAGAATTACTACGTAATATTAAACTACCACCTCCTACTGAGGACCTGTTGTATGCACTAGTAACAGAAAAATATTAATTTTAAACAACATTCTATCTGGTTTTAGCCAGGTTTCACAAAAACATAAGATATCTATATCATATTTATCTATTAACATTTCCTCATCTAATATTTTGCCGGAGAAACGATTTATATTCTGATGATATAGTAAAATTGTGTTATTATAACTCTCCTTTGTCACATCTAAGGGTTTAAACAATTAATTTCAGTATTATTAGATACCCTAGATAATACTGAATAGTCACTTAACCTAGGATCAGTTAAATTGTCAATAACCCAGTGTAAATTGTAAGCTAACAAAGCAGCCAATGAACTTTCGTCGTAAATTCTAAAATGAATGTCAGGATTGCAATCGGTATGCCCAAAAACCTATTACACGATGTTTGATGCAATATTTTGCAATCGACCACGTTTGCTGAGCAAGCGATATAATGCGGTCGCACTAAGTTCGCCGCGAGCTTAGTGTATTTCGAACAGCAACCGGGTGCACTCATTTTCATCATTTAGCGATAATTTTAGTCCTTACGTTACTTTGTTAATTATACTTAGCAATAAACCCTTGAAGGTTATCAGTGTATTTAACTTAGTAGATACACACGATATCCATATTGAATGTTGGAGAAAAAGTTGCATCCACCAAGGATGCAACTTTTTCTCCAACATTCAATATGGATATCGTATGTGTTTTAAATTGGATTTCAAAATGAAAGCCAGATTTGCAATCACCACCCCCAAAAACCCATTACACGATACCTATATCGAATGTGTGAGAAAAAGTTGCATCCGCCATCTTGGATTTTAAAATGAATGCCAGATTTGCAATCACCACCCCCAAAAACCCATTACACGATACCCATATCGAATGTTTGAGAAAAAGTTGCATCCGCCATCTTGGATTTTAAAATTAATGCCAGATTTGCAATCACCACCCCCAAAAACCCATTACACGATACCTATATCGAATGTTTGAGAAAAAGTTGCATCCGCCATCTTGGATTTTAAAATGAATGCCAGATTTGCAATCACCACCCCCAAAAACCCATTACACGATACCCATATCGAATGTTTGAGAAAAAGTTGCATCCGCCATCTTGGATTTTAAAATGAATGTCAGTTTTGCAATCACCACCCCCAAAAACCCATTACACGATACCCATATCGAATGTTTGAGAAAAAGTTGCATCCGCCATCTTGGATTTTAAAATGAATGTCAGATTTGCAATCACCACCCCCAAAAACCCATTACACGGTACCCATATCGAATTTGTGAGAAAAAGTTGCATACGCCATCTTGAATTTAAAAATAAATTCCAGATTTGCAATCACCACACCCAAAAACCCATTACACGATACCCATATCGAATGTTTGAAAAAAGTCTTCATCATCACTCATCATCACTTCCTCAAATGGCGCTTTTCGGGAGCAACTGCACAAGGTACTATTAGAAATACCCAAAACGCTATAGGTGTGCCTATAATATTTAAAGAGTTCCCTCGCTTTCTCCAGGATCCCATCATCAGATCCTGATTTCATAACAATGGAACCAACTAGAAAGTATACCCTTTCAAACGAAAAAAAAAATCCAAATCGGTCCAGCCGTCTTCGAGTTTGAGGTTACACACATAAAAAAAAGTTTAAGACGAACTGAGAACCTTCTCCTTTTTTTTGAAGTCGGTTAAAAAGCAATAATAACATCACAAAATAGAAATACGTACTTTTTATGAGAATGGCTTTTTTTTTCCGAAAATTTGCGCCAACTTTCTTCTAATAATCTTTTTTTTTTTACAAATTTACAATATTGAAAAAACAAGTGTTAAAGAAATATATATTGAACAATAAAAAGTAATTGTTGGGTATGTATAATAAATCGTACTCAAAAAAACAAAAAATATGACTTATGTTATTCAACGGATTGCTGCAATACATACGTACACAATAGATCGCGAATTATCGTTACCGGCGAAACGCTCCAAGATGAGACGTGACCCCTCTCTGAGCTCCCGTGGACGACTGAATTTTCGACCGGTGTACGTTGCGTATGGTTCAAAATAGCGCGCAAATTAGAAGAAAAAATTAAAATTAAAACAACCAAGCGACATTTTTGAAATGTTAAAGCTGTAAATGATAGTATGATAATTAGAGAATAATATGAATTGAAGTTTATGAAAAAATTCAACAGTTTACTATCAAAATTCAGCGACGCACGAGCATGTTTTGTAAGGATTTTTGTCCAACTTTATGTATTTTTGTTTAATAAACTATAAAATATTTTTAAATTTTGCCAACTATGTTTGCTAACACATTTATTATAGTGTTCATTACATATTTTTGTATGGTAATCAAAGTACTATTATAGGTTATATTCCTTTAGTTGTGAAGACCGTTTTGAGTTATTTTACTCGGCGCAGGCTTAAGTTGTTTAGATCTCTCATACAAACTTTCATCCCCAATTTCAACTCTTTAGGGGTTGAACCCGAACACGGTGTCTTCAACTATTTTCATGCCAAATTTAAGACGGACAGACTTTCACATTTATAATATCATGGATGGAGTAACATCAATTTCATTCGGACTACGATGAATTCACCACTCCTTTCTCCGTCCTATTTAGGGTTCTGTAGTTAAATAAAGAACCTTTTTGATTTCGCCATGTCAGTTCGTTTGTTGGTGTTTAGCTTTACGCAGAGAAAATACATGCTTCAAGGCTGTAATTAGATTTGATTTTAGAAAAAAAAAGAAAGAAAGAAAAAACGTTTATTGGCTTTTATTTATTTTACATAATATATGAATCATTTTACAAAATTATAAAACAGCCAATTTTATTTCGAAGGTACCTCCGTATAGGTGGAGGAGGGACGACAGTTTTTCGTTTCGACTGCATGGAATATTCTAAAAAATATCTTTAATAATATGTGGTTTAAGGAAAACAATTCTATTTGTACGTTTGTTTTTGACAAACCGTTTAAGTCTAAGTTTTCAGTGAACCACAATAGTGATATAGTTTCATAGAAAATTATTTAGAATTCTCTTCCTCATTCGTTCATTTTTGACAAAATGGTCATCATGCTCGATGATACTTTTTCTCCTGATACTGTAGCTCTTGCGAAGCGCCTCTACTTCTTGCTTTCTCCGGTGTCTCGGGATATAAAAAAAAGTTCTGAGTAACCCCCCTAACCTTGAAACACCTGAACAGATCTTGTTAATTTGGAGCAAAGAACTACCTCCATCACGTCAGCTTTCTAAAAAAAACCGCATCGTAATCGATCCTTTCGTTTAGGGGCTACGATGCTACACATAGACACGTCTTTGTGGCCGCTTTTACTCGTGACCGCTTGTCATCCACTTGCTCCTGAACAAGAAGTCGTTCCATTAAGTGTTCATTTCGCATATTGTGTCCGAAGTAGGATAAACTTAATTAAAACTTAATGTAATGCTCATGAAAAATGTCATGTTATAAGTCTAATTATAATGGTTTTCGAGTTCATAATAACGAAAACGAACTCCAAAAACAAATACGAAGTGGCGTCGATGATGTTCATTACTTGATAAATGTGAATGCATTTGCACGGCTATGGAACAGCTACGGAACTTTATTCCGTGCATGGCCCGACATGCACTTGTCACAATCAGAGAAAATGTAGTAATTTCATTCAGTATTGATGGAATACCTTGTGAATGATACAAGAAAAACTAAAAGCCAAAATGTTGCATTTTCTATTTATTCGATTGAACTCAGAATCGCTTTTCTGATATAGCTGCATGTAATGAGATTCCATTGAAGAAAATATTCAATGCATGCCGCGAGCTGCCAACTACGTGGTACAATATACAACACATTTTAAAATAGACTCATTCTTGACTTCGACATTTTACACGAAATAATAGGAACATGTTCTAGTGCGCTAATGTGAATTCTGTAAAGGTACAAAGGCTATTTATATTTAGTATTCTTATTTACCGAGACACGAGCGGAGAGAGGTCAAGCAAAGGATCAAAGGCTTAACGTGCTCTCTGAGGCACGGAGGTATCACACCGCCACCCTCCGAACTCCGAGCTCCTACTGAGAAGTTCTAATAGAAAAATTCAACAGCGCCTTTTACCTGTAATGGAACCAGTGACCTATTGCTCAACAGTCACGCTTGCTATCCCTACACTAACGAGTCAGTTGGTCACATAACGACGGGCACATAAAGCACATAATAATATGTAAGGTAAAAGCCCCGTGACTGCTCGCCTCAACCCTTCTCGGCTATTCTATTCTATCCCTTTGAATCTCCCACTATGAATGTTATACGCATCAAAAGGACATGGTTGGCGTAACGGTTAAGCGATTGGCTGTTGCGCTGCATGTCGCGGTTGTGAGTTCTGCTCTGAGCAAATATTTATATTGCCTCCAGGTAGTATTTGTTTCGTTTGTGTATGTGCCGCCCATTGTATACTAGTTTTATTTTTATATTCATAAATGTATTGTAACGTGTACAAGAAAGTATATAATAAATATAGGGATATTTATACATATGTTAGGAAGTTCTCCCACAAAACATGGCTATATTTTTGTACGGGGAATAGGTTTTTGAAAACCAGAATGAGTGGAAAAAGTCAACAATACAAGAAGAATGCATGTTATATAGAAAATATATATATTTCAAGAAAGAGTGTTTATTGAACTTTCTTATCGTCATATCAAAAGTAGCATAAATTTATTTCTCTCGCGGTCTCGTTAAAGTAAGACATAAATATATACGTTAACGTGGCCTTTGAAACCTGAACTTCTGGCATTGATATGAGGTATCTACTTATGTAAGTATATAAAAGATTTACATAGGAATCAGATATTCACATTCAAAGTAGTAAACTGATACGAAATGGTCCATTAATGGGTAAATCATTGTCGGGATTAATTCAGACGCGGCTACTGCATAGGTACAAAGGTAGTTCCTACGCTCAGTATAAAAGATATTATTTTAGGAAATCTGGCTTGATATATCTAGAGGTTTGATTGAACGCATAAAAGATGTCCAGACATTGTTCTGATAAGCAGATCAATTTCCCAAAAAGCATTTCATGTGTACCCACATCTTTTATACAGCTTATAAATAAAATTGAAATGTTGTACCGATTTCACTAGAACTACATTACACTTACACTTGAAGAGAGAGGAGGCTATAGGGCAAAATATAAACTTTTAATCCCGGGATTCCCACGGGATCGGGATTTACGCGGAAAAAGCTGCGTAAATAATATTGACTCCCAGTCTCATTGATTCCCATTGATTGCCTCCTGTTTAAATAGTCCATAGAAAATAATTGACATGTAGGGGGTAATCTCCGGAACTAGTGATCCTATTCCAAAAATGTTTTCATTAGCAGCAAGGTACATTATTTGAGATTTGAGTACTATAGGCTGATATATAATTATTTCGTAATCCGCGCGGACGAAGTGCTAGTTGCGTTTACAGAATTCTTGAATATATAACAAAACTGACAATAAATGATTATGATTATATATATTTTGCGCCAAGCATGCAAATTATTGAAATTGATACCCGTTTGTAAAGTATGCGTCACATTCGCGCAAAGTAACCTTCGCTCAGCGAATGATGGGATTCATGTGCAATAACGCTGGTTTAAATAAAAGAAGATTAAAGAGTGATCAACGATTTTTTCTTAGCAATTAATAAGAATGAGCTAAGTTTATTTACTTTCTGAATTCTTGCCTCTTATATTGAAAACATGAAACGTTGTGTGTTACTATTTGCATAGAATTTATTGAACCTGTAACTGAATTATGGTAGCTATAACTGCCTGCAGCTTTGCTCGCGCGAAAGTAGTTTTTCAACGAAATAATTAACACTCACCAGACCTTCAACTATCTCTACACATGCTCCGTTTTGACATAAAAGAAGGACAAACAAACACACTTCCTCATTCATTACATAAGTATGGAACAGTGGTGGCCCAGTGCAACAGGCACGATTTACGAGTTGTAAGATGTGGATTCGTACCCAGGCAGGCATAATACTTTGTGTAATTATCATCATCATCACTACTGCTCTCAAAACGGTGAAGGTGACAGTCATGAGGCATGTTGTATGACCAAAAAAATCCGAAAACATGTGACATCTACAACCCCCACTAGGCCTGCGTGGTAGGTCACGGCCCCATCCCTTTCATAGAAGGTAGGCTGTGACTCGGTAGCGGGAACTTTACAGGCTGGTGATGTTATAGATAAATACATTTTGTGACGGTAGTACTTCTCAGTGGAATTACGTTTGACATTCACTGCAATGAAATTGCTGGAAAAGTTTGTCATAAGCTTTTTCCTGTAAATATCATTAAATGTTCATATTTCAGTGACCACACTCCTGCCGTTACTTCACATTTCTTTGGAATAACAAAAAGGATGAAAGGATAAAATCTTCTTCCGCAAATCGAATCATAATGTCTTCAAAGAAAAGGAAAGAAAAATATATTGAGGAAATCACTCCGTTCGCCATAGCCCTTGTGGCAACTGAATACATTATAATGACAGAATAGCAATATAGGTATACGATCCGTTTACGCAGTTCTTAGTGACGTCATAATTATAGCCATCACATTGTTTCCATGAAAATGTATGCTCTTATTTGAGTAATGCACACATATTTTATGAACAATGACTATATTAAACCCACTAACTCTACATAAACAGTAGAAACTGTACACATATCGACATACCCATATAATACTAATTTCACTAACAATATATTAAACATTACATAAATTAAATCGTTAAATGATTCCTGACCACTGTACATTAGAGCACTTGAAAAGTTAAGTAGCTTAAAGGGTGGAGACCTGGTGTCCTGAACTACAGGCTACAACTACCCCTAGCCTAGTTTAGGCACAATATGTTTACGACATGAAATGTAATCCTAAGAATTGTAAAAATGTATATTGTGGCGAGATAATCTATACTTAATGTTATAAAGTGGAAAAGTTTGTTTGTTTGTTTGTTTGCTTGAACGCGCTAATCTTCGAAAGTACTGGGTGCATTTGGATGCAATTTGGTATGGAAGTAGCTTGAAGCTTGAGGAAGGTTATAGGCTACTTTTTACGCGACTGCAAAAAAGGAGAGTTACGTTTTTACCGTGATAGAATCCACGGGAGCGAAGCCCCGCGTGAGTACTGGTAAAGATTATAATTATGACATCGTAGGGACTATTTGGGAAAATTACGAATATAATAAGTAGATTACCGCCTTGTTTGGCCGTGTGAGTTCTTTATGCGGTGTACCCAAATGTCCTTACCTTGATATTGTTCGTCAAATTATTAGGTTCCATAAAGTTCTAAGCTGAGCTTCGCGATAACTGATAAGTAATTGCACTGTTACTTTCCTTCCTCAAATCAGTACCACACGCGTAGGTATATAGCCACAGTATATGAATTGACCAGTATGGATTTTAAGGACTTAAAGACGTTGACTCTAACTTTGTTACGGTGTTTCTTCTCTGAATAGTCAGCTAGGAAACACCGGTCATATCTATGTAGTTTAAATTAATGACATAATACACAAAGAAGTGTTATTAACCAAATTGCGATATAAATATAATTTATAAGTAAACGTTGAAATCTAATTCCGTTAATGGCGATTACTAGGGCATGTAATATCGGAAAGTTTTCAATTCTGATACTGATTTCCGATATTAGATCTCAATATCGGAATTCCGATATTAATACCGGTGTTTCGTTAGAAATTGCAAATTTTATTTATAAATTGCACAAATTCATGGTTGAATTGCGTACAATAAAAAACATTTTTAAACCGTGCCTATTCTTTAATTTGGTTAAAAAATTGGTTGTTTTTTTAAGTATGTCCTCTGTATTAAATCACATATTTTTCATTATTTTTTAATTAGTAATAAGTATTTATTACTAATTCAACTACCTGACTCATTGTCAATAAAACATCTAATAATTAAAAAAAATATATATAAAAATTGCAAGCACAATCTACAATTCGGAACAAAAATAATTAGGAATATTTTTTTTTCGATGTCGTCGGCCGTTTAATCTATAGAACTAATATTATAAAACGGAAAAGTTTGTTTGTTTGTTTGCTTGAACGCGCTAATCTTCGAAAGTACAGGGTGGATTTGGATGAAATTTGGTACCTATGGAAGTAGCTTGAAGCTTGAGGAAGGTTATAGGCTACTTTTTACGCGACTGCAAAAAAGGAGAGTTATGTTTTTACCGTGAAAGAATCCACGGGCGCGAAGCCCCGCGTGAGTAAAGTATATACAAGCGAAAATAAAAATTATAGGGCATCGAAAAATTCGTCAACATCGCTATCAATGGGAAAAGTGCCCAGAACACTGGCCGCATTGCCACGTTGAATGGCAATGCTGATTCTATGTCCAAAGAAAAGGCCAGCCCTCTGGTCACCTGTGGAGTCGACTAATCGTTTGCCGATGTCACGAAAGAGTCGATGCAGACTCGGACCCCATGGTCCAAACGTTTCAACTCCAAACGACTCAAACATATAGCACCCAATTAGGTTGTTGTATTTGCGCCGTTTGAGATTTTCTGCACCTGCAGCTGCCACCCCAGCATAGCCCGCTGTACTGAGAAGATGAGATGGCGCAAGGGTGTCAACACAAGTAGCATCCCACACCAAAGGCCTACCCGACTTCCAAGGCATTATAGTCATCTCTTCCTAACGTCCCGTGCCAAACCGTTGGGTTCTAAAACAGATGGTACTCCAGCGGTGACCAGAGCCCGACGGATTATGTCATTTTTGCTGGCATGCCATGCTATCCCACCAGAGCTTCTGCTGCAGCTAAGGCCATGATGTCCAAGGCGGTCGACTGCCGCACCGCATTGACAGCGATGTGGAGAACCGCTGGGAGCACCCAGACGTAAACATGTAGCCGTCATCCGGAACGTGTTATCACTTAACATAGTACCTATATTAAGTGAAGGGAATGCTTGTAGCCGAAGGCTCGACTCCCATTCACCCACAGCCAACAGGCGCGAGCGCTCAGCAGTATTGGTCGACGTATTTAAAAGGTTATTCCGTATCAAACTGCAGAGCGGCTCGTCCCATTGTCTCTGGGAGGACGGGTTCTCGGACATCGCTGTATTTGGGCAAGCCATTTTCGAGGCATTAACTACATCGGTCGAACACGGCACCTCGTAGTTAACCTGCAATTGTGTGAAAATTTTCGTGGTTAACGTCTCAGTGCTGTGGACCGAAGACAGAAAAGCCGGTAGGCTTATACTGGAGATTTTGCGGAATATTTGTTTAACATATTTCTCGTAATTATCCCATACTTATTACTAATTAAACTATCAAACTCAGAATCAACAAAGCTTCTTAGAATTTAGGAAAATCAACAAGTAGGAATAACAATTTTATTATTGGAAATATTTGTTTAAATCATATTTCTCAGTATTATCCTATATTTATTACAATTTTTTTTAACAAAGTTTTGTTGATTCTGAGTTCGGTAGTTTAAATTACTTATAAATAATTTAAAATGTGCAAGCGAAATCAACAGAAATAAAGGACTAGGTATGTTTATATGTTAAAATCTTGTTTTTCTTGATAATACATATATTCTCAAGAACAACAAAGCGTCAATCATAATTTTGTCGGATATAAAAATTTATCCGATTTCGATATTGAGTCACCCAGTATCGGAATTGTAATATCGGAACTTTCGATCCGAGATTCCGATATTGCGATATTCCGAGATTCCGAGATTCATGCCCTAGCGATTACTTCGCCTGTAAAATAATTGGCGAAGTCCGTATACATACATATTATAAAAAGAAGTGCCCGGCCGCGTCTGTCTGTCTGTATGAACGTGATAAACTCAAAAAGTGCCCAACGGATTTTTGTACGGTTTCCACTAATAGGTAGATAGTGACTACATGGAGCGATTGCCTCTCTGACCTCCACGAGTACCTGTGTCAGTAGCTGAGTGACATGATACATCTAGTCAAAACTGGAGTCAGATTGTCAGGCTTCTGACTACCCATAACGACTGTCAAAGTTGCACAAATAACAGCCGGGACCAACGGCTTAGTGTTTACAAGGCAGGGAGGAATGTTGATGTGTTAAGGTGGCCTCCCATCCACCGGCCGACCTCAGCAAGTGCTGCTTAACCTTGAACGACCAGTAAAACTATAACTCGTTATACAAATATCGAAAACATTTAATTCACAATCAGACATCGTACATTGAAGCTCACACACTATTCAACAGCAACATAACAACTGTCGCGTGATTAGTTTACTCAATAAATAACTAATAATTCCGGAGCAATCATACAATTTGATTGTTACAAGCAAATGGGTGTGTCACGTGGTGGTCTGACACCCTGGCGATTAGGCTACTGACGAATACTGCTCCGTTGCTAATTATGTAATTATTGTGTTACTCTTTCACGTAAAATTTACTGAATGGATTTTAATGAAACTTAAAAATAATCTTACCGAATAAATAACAGGTAGGCTACTTTTAATCTCGCATACTTTTTATTGAAATTAAAACAGCTTGTTTACCTTTTTGTACCTATTTTAGCAAATACAAGAACATTCGATCCGAGAGATATTGAAAATGTTATATGCAGTTATGAGGGTCACGAATCTGAATCACAAAGTGGCCTTCTCTGCGACAGGGAGGTTTCATATCACAGTAAATCTCGGATCACTACGTCAAGATATTCCACTGACCTTTATATATTACTAGCAGCTGCTCGAAACTTCGTTCGCGTGGGAAGTTGTTCCCGTGTAAATCCCGATCCCGTGGGAATTTCGCAAAATCCCGTCTTAGTGAGCATCTACGTACTAAAAGGAAGGAGATTTCGTGATTAATCAGTGAGTGGTATTTCGCTTTTATATATATAGATTCGTGAAAATGTATGATCGTTTCTTGCAATAGTGAACAGAGATACGATTTATGTATATCTATCTGTTCTTTCTACTGTTTTTTTTTATTAATAAAAAATAGGTTCTGGTTGGACCACCATCTCACCTGATGGTAAGTGATGATGTGGTCGAAGATGGAGCACGCTTACCTAAAAGTAAGCTATTCATTCTTGACATAAAGACTCCTAGTTTATAGCTATCGGGAAACACAGACTCTGGCAGGGAATTCCACTCCCTAGCCGTACGCACAATAAAGGTATTCCCAAAACGTTTTGTGCATATGGGTGGGATGTCCACCATGTAACGATGACGCTTCGCCAAACTTCCCTTCGTTTGATTTGAAGACAATAAAAAAAAGACATTCAGTCAATAGTTGACATTAATGAAAACAGTGTAGTTGTTAAGTTTATGTTAGAAAAATTCGCAATTCTTGAATATAGTTATACTGTAAGTAAGTTTGAACTGCATCGTTGGTCAAGTGGTCGCAAGCGTGACTGCTGAGCGCGGGGTCTCGGGTTTGATTCCCGGGTCGGACAAAAATTGCTGTTGGGTTTTGCAGTAAGGAATTTCTCAGTAGTAGCCCGGAGTTTAGAAGTTGGCGGTGTGACACCCGCGTGCCTCGGAACGTTGGTACGTGAAGCTGTTGGCCCCGGCTGACATTAGAACAGTCGTTACGGGTAGTCAGAAGCCAGTAAATCTAACACTGGTCTAGACAAAGGGTGTTACCCAGCTATTGTCGACCCCGACAGAGTCAGAAAAGAGTAAGCAGATGATGAAGTTTGTATTTATGTATCTAGTTAGGTTTAGTAGATGTAAGTTGTTTGTATTTTTTTTATTTACTGATGTACAAAATGTTTTTAGTACAATAATTGTAAACACAATTTCGAATATAAATGGTTATTTACTTAATAATTTACTTCATTCTGCTATTAGATGTTTTCTGAGTTCCAGTTAAAGTAAATAAAACAAAATATGATCCGAAGTGTACGGATGGAACTCACAAACCCGCAATCAATTGATCACAGTTAGAAAAGCCTATCTTACTTTGCGAGTCGGAAGTAATTTGGGACTATTTTGTTGTTTGAGAGTATAATTGCCAAAGTTTGGATCCCTTGATACTTTTGTTTACAAACTTGTATCGGCCTTCTGATACTCTCATTCTGTTTTCAAAACGATCGAGAATTATGTTGAACACCCAATGATAGTTAAATAGATCGATATAATATCATCATCTGTTCAGAGTTTTCGCAACTTGAAGTGTCAATAGCTTAATGGCTAAGGTGTCGGACTTGTGATCGAGAGGTCACGGGTTCGAACCCCACCCATTGCCGTCCCCACACCCCACTCAAGACACAACCATATTTAGCTTAGTTGGAGGGAATAACAAGATTGGTAGTAATGTGAATGCAACCCAAATTGCTTTACCCAGCTACCGGGCTTTGTAGGCTAGATAGGTGGCCGCTCCATAAAAACCCCAATAATCCGCGAGTTGACAGTATGTTTAAAAATTTAAAATAACTATTTAATTATGTAAATCTATTGATATGAAGCACAAAATAGTACAAATGAAGAAAAGATTATTAATTATTAATTTTATTTTCCTTTGAGAAAAGTGAGACTTTTTATCTGTGAGTCACGTGATTAGAAACACCAATCAGAAAACAAGACGTCATCGTTCAATATTTTGACAGCTAACTGGTTATCTTTAGTTGGTGCGTAAGACAAAATAAGAAATAACTAACTAACTGCTTGCACTGTCCGGACAGGTCCGCTCAAATTTGCGTGGTTATTTCCTCAAAAGAATACCAAAGACATGAACCTACATGCTTCTCATATACAAATACAAATTGTTTGGACTTTAAAAGAGACGTTGACGACAAACTCAGAGGGAGTTTGTTTCGGTGTTTCTTCTCAGAGTAGTCAGTTAGGAAATACCGGCCTCATCTAGCTAAACTAAACACGCAAAAAATCATGACGTGTAAAAGTGTTATTTATAACCAATTTACAAATAAATATTTCATTTAATTTCATAACTAACTCTCTCTCTTCTGGTTCATTTGTTTTATTGTCCTGTAATAGTTGTTCGATGAGTTCCTTTTTTTGTCTTTTTAAAAAAGCAGATAGATATATTATTTATTGTACACCATAACAGTAAAACAAATATGGACTTAACAACTAAAAAGGGTGATGCAATGGGCGGTCTTATCGCTAAAAGCGATCTTTTACAGACAACCTTTGGATGGATTTGACACAGAAGTTCTAACCACTTCTTGCGAATATCTCTTTTTAAAGGGACATGAATAAATAGTTTCTTTGGCGTTTTTATAGTAGTATTCCCACAACAAGGTATGCACAGCACTGATAATAATTTTTCACGTTCATAATATAGTAAAATATCATAAAATACCCGAAGTACATTTATGTGCCAAATGCCAGGAAAGTTGTTTTTTGAACGATGACGTCATACATAGTCACGTGACCACAATGCCACGATTTAGGCCATAGTTTTTTAATAAATTAAAAAATTACTTATATTTTAATTGAAAGGTTAAGTGATGAATAAAATATTATTTTACGAGTACACATGAAGCGCTTCGAAGCGTTTCAAACAATTTTTACAAAGTTGTCAACTCGCGGATTAGCTGTATCCCGTTAGACTAGAAGCCAACCCCAAAATTTTTTGTTCAATCGTTACTTGTTTTTATTTATTATTTATTTATACGTTATGCACATAGGTACAAAGGCGAACTTAATGCCGTAGGCATTATCTACCAGTAGACCATTAGTGGTGAAGCGAAAACCTGGGAGATGCAATACGTATGCGAGAAGTTGTAATAAAAAGTACATAAAAGGCTATACAAATCTACATAAATAATAAAATAAATACCTTTATAAATATTTATATATACTTAAGAATAATATCGTTTTCCAACCACTGAATTGTACAAAGAAGAAAATGTCGATTAAAAGAGCATTACCTTTCCTCTTAACTGTGTTAATTATTTACGTATATATTTATATTATATGTTTATATATTCTAACATTATGTATTTATTTAACTATATGTTATTTTTATTGCATTGTAAGTATGTGTAAGTATATTTAATATTTTAGTTTTAGTTTTAGACTTCACATATTCATATTTATTTCTCTTCTTGTTCTCACACACTATTGTCTACATTTCTTTTTCACTTCTCCTTTCGCAGGTCTGCTGGAAGAAATTTCTTAAGAAATAAGCAGTACCTTTGTACTCAGATATTATAATTATGTTTATCTTAATGTATTTTACTGTGTGTACATAAATAATAAAATAAATAAAGAATGGGATACTCTAACTGTCAGGCAAACGTTCATACTACATACTTTAATGAAAAAGCATTCTCACCTGCAGTTTGATGCAAACCTACTGAAAGACAAGCGACGAAAGGGTAGTGTGTCCCACGGTCCAATTCAAATCCTCGCTCCCTAAAAGATTCTTCTGTTTCCTCGGGCAATATCTTTATAATAAACTTAATAAATATCTGAAGCTATATCCCAAAACAAAATCAAGCTGTATTATAGCAATAAAAAACACCTTAAAACCCTGGACTATCAGAAAACAGAAAATCTTTTAACCATTCTGAAATAAATGTTACCCATAATAACCCAATTCACAGCTACTCCTGATCTCAATACTTGCCTCACACACATTACTACAATAACATACTTCAGTCACCTCTACTCACACACTCCTCACCCAACCGACAAATATCACACACAACCAAACTGAAACTACACAATCTTCTCACTCACACAACCCACCTCACAACACGAGTTAATAATTTCTGCTTAATTAGGTTTTAGTTATATTCTTTTATTAATTTATAATTTGTTTTTTTTTGTGTCATAGCTACATTTTTATTTTTTCTTTTTAATAATGTTTACTCCCTTTTCCTTACACGGCACCTAAGTAAAAGCTAATTCTAGCCGTGAAGGGGCCTGGTGACCTGTAACACAGATTTTTTCCAAACACCTATTTCAGGCACCAGTCTCTCACAAAGAATACAGCTTAAGAAATTTTACTAGATTAATTATGTATAAGGTAACTTTGTGAAGAGAGAATAAATGATTTATTGATTGATTGATATGAAAATTATATTTGTGAATTCTGCTAATTGGTGATGAAAGTAGATCCGCAATTTCTTCTTGAATGCATAGCAACTCTTAGCCGTCTTGATCTCGAGAGGAAGCGCATTCCAGAGGAGAATCGACTGAATATGAAAAGAAGAATGAACAAAGTCAGAAGTATGAGAATGGCAGAGTAAAAGAGGATTGTTAGTGGAGCGTAGATTCCTGTTGTGTGAAGAAAAAAGAAACTGAAATAGAAATAGAAATCATTTATTTGCCAATAATGTAGGTAACAAATATGGTGTTAATTTATGGAAAGTCCGGATACATTTTGCCTTACGGCATGCAAAATTATTTAATTAATTTAATCATTGCTTAATTGCTACGTTAACATTTAAATAACATTTCTATACAATTGAGACGACATAATGACTTAGAATTACATCTAACATTTTTCGCTTACTTATAGCATAAAATAATCATCATATAATGGTATTACAAAAATATTAAAAAAAAATACACTACTATTGATAAAACTAATAATAAAAATAAAATATTACCACACATATAATTTGGAATTAGTCACTTATCTACCTATTATAGAAATGTCCTAAAAATAATTATATTTCTACATCAAGAATCTGATTAGCAGAAACTTTTATCATCAAAAAAATCTTTAAGCGAGTAGTAACATTTGTCTAATAACAATTTTGTTAACTGTTTTTTAAATTCGGTGATGGGTAAGTCTTTTAAATGTATTGGTAATCTATTATATATGAGGGGACCCATGGTTTTTTTTTTTTTTTTTAAGTTAGGCCTTTTTGTAGCCACCTGTATAAAGTTGGCTTTTATATTGAGACCTCATTGGTCCTTTGCGTATTCTTATATCCACCATTGATATAAACAATTGACTGTTCATCTTAACGAATAGGGCTACTTCAAGTATGTACAAGGAGGGAAATGTTAAGATCTTTAGTGATTTAAAACTAGGTTTACAGCTTTCTATAGGTTTAAGATCTGTCATTGCTCGAATACAACGTTTTTGGGCCCTAAATATTCTTTCTCTCTCACTACATCTACTACCTACTCTATTGATGGCACGATGGTGAATAATCTCAGTTATGCAGATGATATGGTTTTGCTGAGCCCATCAATCAGTGCCCTTAGAAAATTATTAGTTGTTTGCGAGTCCTATGCTGCTTCACATGGGCTCACTTATAATGTTAAAAAAAGTGAATTAATGATTTTTAAATGTGGGTCTAGCACATTGGATAATGTTCCTTCAGTGACTTTAAACGGAACAACTCTGCAGAGAGTTTCAGAGTTTAAATACTTGGGACATATAGTTACGGAGGACTTATCCGATGATGCGGACATAGAGAGGGAGCGTAGGGCGTTGGCGGTTCGGTGCAATATGGTAGTCCGCAGGTTTGCACGTTGTAGTAAGGGTGTTATAGTTTCGCTTTTTAAAGCATTTTGCCAAACTTTCTACACGTGTAGCTTGTGGGTGAAATATACGCAGCGGGCCTACAACGTCCTACGCGTACAGTATAATAATGGGTTTAGGATGTTGATGGGGCTTCCGCGCTTCTGTAGCGCTTCGCAGATGTTCGCGGAAGCCCATGTTGACGACTTTCATGCTATTATGAGGAAAAGAACAGCGTCAATTATTGGCCGGTTGCGTGGGAGTTCCAACGGCATCCTATGCACATTAAGTAGCAAAGTGGATAGTCCATTTGTAAAGCACTGGGCGCAAAGGCACGTGCCTGTTTGTAAGAGGCAGCGTGTGTATTGATAATGCATATTTAAATTTACTAACATAGTTTTTTAAGTAATTTTTGCTACTAACACTATGGATTATTTGTATTTGTTGATCCGAAATAAAGAAAGTTATTATTATTATTACTACAGTTTTCCCAAAATATGACACCGAACCTCAGTAATGAAGCAACTAAACTGTGATAAGCTATCACTAACGTATTCATATTTAACTTCTTTGAGAGATTATGGAGAACATAAGCGTTTTTACTTAGTTTTTGGCACACGATTTCAGCATGGTTTTTCCATGTCAGTTTATCATCAATATGTACTCCTAAAAATTTTGTAACTGAAGTGGCTATTTCGTCTTTATATTTAGTTATGATATTATTTGGCATTAGCCGTTGGAAGAAATGCATTACTTTAGTTTTTTGTAGATTTACAACAAGATTATTTTTATTAAGCCAATCTATTATTTCTTCAAGTGTATTACTTATTTCTCTCTCGTATTGCGCTTTATTTTCACATTCAATTATTGCTGTGCTGTCGTCAGCAAATAAAGTCATTGGATGATGTATTTGACGAGGTAGGTCGTTAAGATTGGTCGTTCGGTATTTTGATTTGAAATAGCCATTAAGGCAAAACGGCAATTGCACAGATAAAAACCAAATATTGGTCTGACACCAGACTTGCTGAGGAAGAAGCTTGTGGTTTTAATATGGTGCTGCGTCCAGCAATTCCCATTACGCAGCTGTACGTGTCTAGGCTGCATTGCTCCACGAAGGTTGAGGAGTTTTTTTAATGATCATAGACTCGCCTTTGACCTCTATTTCACCTGACGGTAAGCGATGATGTGGTCGAAGATGAAGCACGCTTACCTAGAAGTAACCTATTCGCTTTTGACTTAAAGACCCCTACTCTTTTAGATGATGGGTTACTTGCGACTGTAGACCAATTGGATCTTGAGGGTCCATAAGGAGTTGCGTCTAGATGACCTATTGTAATGATAAATTTACCAAAAATCCCACACTCTTGACCTCCATTTTTTGTTATAATATTATTTAAATAAGTAGATCCAAACACGCAGTTTTTTTGTCGAATTAGTAAAAACCCGAATGTGTGAATTAGCTAATAATAAGTTTTAACTAACGTTATATATCAAGGTAACATTTTCGAGATAGTAGTATAACATAATCACAGGCCATTTTTTAGGGTTCCGTAGCCGAATGGCAAAACACGGAACTCTTATAGATTCGTCATATCTGTCAGTCTGCCTGTCCGTATGACACAGCCATTTTATTCCGAAACTATCAGGACTACACATGTGAAACTAAGTATGTACATGTATTCTGTTAACCGCTTTCCGTTTTTTAGGGTTCCGTAATCAACAAGGAACCCTTATAGTTTCGCCATGTCCGTCTGTCTGTCCGTCTGTCCGCGGTTTAGCTCAAAAACTATTGGTACTAGAAAGTTGTACTTTGGCATGAGTATACACGTTAATGACGCCGAAAAAGTGGTAAAATAAAATTTTGAAATATACAATTATTTAGGGTACCTCCCATACATGTAAAGTGGGATGATAATTATTTTTTTTCGTTCTCCCATAGTGTGGGATATCGTTGGATAGGTCTTTCAAAAATATTAGGGGTTTGCTAAGACCGTTTTTTGATTAAGTAAACCGTTCGTGACTTATCAAGCTTTAAAGTACCAATTTTCGTTAGAGTCAAGTGTCCCCCCCCTCTATCAACTAGACGGTTGTAGTTAGAAATTCAAATGTCACGGCAGTAGTACCTACATATAACGAAATTTAAAGGAAAACTATCACACATAAGTGGGCTTTACAAGTTTACGAGTAATAGTCGACCAATCGTATTTGACTCGAAAATTTCGAACAACTCTACAGAAATGTCGATAGATGGCGCTAAGCGCCAGTTGTATCGTGCTAGCTTCTTGTGACGATTGAGTAGTGTAGCTCTGTGTCCGTATTTAAATTCAAAACACCGGCTATGACAAGTTTTATACAAATATCTAAAAAAAATTAAAACTTTTCGTGCAAAATTGTCGGATCAGGTGAGGATTTGCATAGGAAGTCAAATTAGTTAGGTAGTCATGTTTGGCTTTTATTTAGAGCATGGTACGAAACGATCAGTCAGCGAATACGACACGCACTTGGCTGTTATAAAAACTACGGAACCCTACACTGCGCGTGGCCCGACACGCACCTGACCGGTTTTTTATAAAAAAATTAAATACTTAATAAATTTAAATTAATTAAAAAAAAAAACTTTCTTAGTCTATCTTTTGTGTGACATTAGATAAGAAGGTGGGCTGGGAGAGTTGAGTAGAGAGAAAAGCGTTGCCAAAGCGCGCAAATTTCTCCTCTGACGAATGGGCATGCATTTTAGCTCAGACCTGAAACTTTTTTATTTTATTCATTACTAGCAATTTGGGTTGCATTCACATTACTACCAATCTTGTTATTCCCTCCAACTAAGCTAAATATGGTTGTGTCTTGAGTGGGGTGTGGGGACGGCAATGGGTGGGGTTCGAACCCGTGACCTCTCGATCACAAGTCCGACACCTTTGTTGGCTTCTAGTCTAACGGGATACAGCTAACTATTGGTGTTTTTATGGAGCGGCCACCTATCTAGCCTACAAAGCCCAGTAGCTGGGTAACGCGATACCCCTTGGTAAGACATGTGTCAGATTCTGGGTTCTGATCACCCGCAACGACTGTCACAGATGTACAAAAGACAGCCGGCACCAACGGAGGCGCGGAGGAAGTTCGATGTGTTAAGATGGTTTCCCATCCGCGGGCCGACCTCGGCGAGCGTCGCTGCACCTTGTAGACCGACCCGTGCCGCTGTTAGCATTCAGCCACCAGCTCCCGAGCTTACACGAATCGATATATATATACAAAAACGAATATAGTTAAGAAAAAAACGAGGCAGCTCACAGCTCGAACGAAATGTCAGTCGTCAAGCTAGATAAGTTTTTAACTAAAAATTGAACCCACTAAAAACAAACATAACACTACTGCTCTACAATGCGAAAAATAACCACAAAGATTATTTCCTTGGATATCTAATTCCGTGTGATATAGTTTTATAACATATTGTAGCAAGTGTATTCTTTGTTGGAAAACCTAAATAAATAAATAAATAAGTGACGACTTGTTATTGGAGGCCAATCTGTTCTTGAACTGTTTCTTTAGCTGTTAGTTTTTCATAGTAATAAATTCAAATTCACAGAGATAATTATAAATTATTGTGTGTAATAAAGAGTATTCTAACTATCTATCTATAATAATAATAATAATAATAATAATAAATCTTTATTTCCAGTTTACAATTTACATGTGGTTAGTCATTACTCACTAATAACAAAACATTTCATCTCATAAATTGTAGCTTTACACTGAGTTATAGATCACTGACACCCAAGCTAAGATTAAACTTGTGTTATGGGTGTCAGGGCTCTCAAAATTGGCATTATTAACACTAATTAAATGTTCGGAGTTAAGTTGTGTACACAATTTAGGCAATATAAACAGTAATAAAGATACCATACAAGCAAAAATTTAAAATAATAATGCAAATTACAGAAAATAATAATATTAATAAAACTTTCTGTGCAGTGTTATGTATGTGTGTGTTGGGATGGGTAAGTATGATCGTGTGTGAATGTGGGTGAATGTGTGTGATATGTGTGTACATGCTGGTGGGTGTTGAATTGTTTATGTAACTGATAAAGTATTGGTTGTAACTTGTACGTCCTACGGATACAGTATTTGTTCTACCTCCTCATAGTTAAGACTAATAATCCATTTACTGACCTCCCTTTTACATTTAAATTTACTAAGCTGGTAGATGTTACATTGCTTATTAACAGTGTTGTAAATACGACTGCCAAGAATCCTAAAATGTCGTTTTGCAAGTTTTGTTTTATGTCTCTCTATAGGACATACATTTGTTGTCCTACGCTTTGTCAGAAGATTGAGGTCCAGCTTTAAAGAAGAATGTTTGCGCAACGTACAATTTAGCACAAACAGCTGTCGCACGGTCATGACCTGGCATTCTTTGTACAATTTTATGGTACTGAACCGAAAATGTTTAAAGGTCATAACCTTGAGGACAGCTCTCTGTGCCCTCTCCAGTTGCATCATACTTGTCTTCACAGCACCGCCCCAGACCGTGATGCCAAAAGATAGCACAGACTGGCAAAGAGATAAATAAACCATACGCAAGGTTTCAACATCAGCACTATAGCGCAGATTTTTAAATACGGTTATCAACTTTCTTCTATCTATCTATCTATATCGGTTAATTTGTTGAACCTAATTTACTTGAACGAATTTGATTTCAATATTCTGTTACACGAGATTTGCTCCTGTAAAATAGGCCAGAACTAATGACATGCTAGAGCCGCCAGAACAATAGGTACACATTATAATTAAGAACAAAAGGAACACTAATAAATCTAAGTTTAGGAAAATATGCGTGTAGGTGTACTGTAACACAATGGAATCTGCTACACTTTACCTAAACGCATATAGACATTCTTACATTTGTTCATCACCTTTTAGAACTCTCGCATACATCAAAACAGACAGTTTAGTCAGTCTGACAGCAGATTACGTCCACTTGCGGCAATTTCTTACAACACCAATTTGAAAGGCAGCGCCACGCCGTTGGAACACAGTCTAGGAACTAATATGGTCTATACTCTATCTATCTACGTATTATGGTATAAATAGATTGATCCTCCTCTAAGATGTATCGCTCTTTCAATAAGTACCTACACATTACAAAGAGTACCTACATTATTTTGACGGATTGCTCCGCTCAGCTTCAATGGTGTGTTTGTTCTTCTTCTGTCACATGACTTAAAATTCCAATGAGACTTTAACTTCTGTTTACCTTCTTCGTACAGCGGGGTGGGTAGTTGCGATACGATCTTGGTGGAACAAACGACTACATCTATAGTATTCTTTGTGGCTGCAATCACGCCCCTCTCAGCGCTGTCTGAAATAAAACACTCATCCGTCACTGTGTACGTTACTAACCAGTACGCTTACATCTTTGTTTTATCTTATTATTGTTTGGAGCAGATTATATTGGCATGTCAGGAGTACTTTGAGAGGAATTTATAGAAACACTTCTATAAATTCCTCTCACAGTACTCCTGACATGCCAATATAATCTGTGACAACACTGTCGATCTATTCTTTTTGGGCCCCACTGCAGATACTCGTAATGCTTTTCAGAATCGTATTTATTTGATTTGTATTAGCGTCTATCTACTGTTGCTCTAGTAGTACTAAGGTGCTTAAATTCGAACAGGAGGTTCTTTCTTTCCCCAAAGAATAATCATTGCCATACAACGTGACGCCATCGACGAAAAGGAGTACTTTAACGCCTAAGTTTATTTTTGTTTTTATGGATCAATCAATCAATAAACGTTTATTTCAGACAGAGTCCACTATGGACTCTGTAGTATGGACTATGGACTCTGTGTAAGTAACAATATTACTTTAAATCTAGTGTTAGTAAATACATACTTAACATTACATCACGGTGTGGAGCTGCATCAACCTCTGTAGCATAGGGGAGTCCCACCGAACTGCGAATACACTGTTGGTACTGCCGCGGACTCATACCATCAGGGAGGCATCTATTATGTCAATGATCTATTGCGGATTATGGCAGCGAAGCCATTTAAATTTGCATCAGCCAACATCCCAGACGCACTACAACGCCTCGGCAGCCTCAGCAGTACCTTTCTCAGCGCATTGTTATATTTGTTATATTGAACCCGTAGTTCGCTGAGTGCCGATTGAGTATTATGTACATAGTTAGATTTAATAGTGTTTCCAAGAATACTTATTATTAAAGTTAGTACCTGGGTACTAACTAAAATGACACAACCTTCTTCATCTACATTTGGCCGGCACGTTGTTAGACTTACGTTTGCCGGGGTTGCGAGAATGTTCTAATGAGACACCGCGACTAAAAATCCGGTCTGTTCCTTCAGTTGGCCTCACGTTTCGGGGCCGCGGTATATCTTTAGAACATTCCCGCCACCCTGGACCGATACTATTGTACCTGGTTTCTTTATTTATTAAGCCCATAGCTCAAGCGTTTATAAGCTACTTCAGATCAACCAGTTATAACTAATTTATGTTACTGATGTAATTTGGTCATGTTTTAGTATCCGGTTAATAACTATACGTACTTGAAAGGACCCAGTCATATTGAAATCACAGATAGACACTTTATATCACTGATTTGAAAACCACTTGATCGCACATACATTGCCCCGACGCACGAAAACTATGCGAGTTTTTGCTCCTATACAGTCGTGGTCAACTAATTAGGGACATGCAAGATAGTGAAGAACAATAACCGGTTATGTACATACAAATATAAAACCCTATTGATTTCTCAGTAACTATTATTTGCATAATTTGGTCCGATTATTATGCTTTAAATGGCTGTAAATAAAAGAATAAATAAATAGAAAAAAGTATTTAATATCAAAGGTTGAACATGTATTCAATTTTAATGTATAATTCTGTAGCTGGACATTTAATTAAGGACAGTAAACTATAATGAAAAATAGAGTTAAACAAAACTAATAATCTGCAGTATTATAATATCTTTAACAGCTCCATTTTATTTCGTGTAAAATCAGTACCCAGTAGCAAAACCTTTGTTAGTAATTACCGCTTGACACCGATGTGGCATAGACATTATCAGTTTCTGGCATGTTTCGACAGGAATGTTTGCCCATGCCTCACAAAAAGCTTCATTAAGTTCATCTAAAGTTGTGGTACGATAAGTGGCTACTTTTTTCTTGATTTCGTGCCAAAGGTGCTCGATTGGGTTAAGGTCCGGGCTATTTGCTGGCCAATCTAGCACCGATACTGACTGACTGGTAAGAAACGACTTGACTGAACGGGCGGTATGTTTCGGGTCGTTATCATGCTGAAACGTCCATATAATAGGGAGATGCTCCTCAGCATAGGGAAGCATCGTTTCCTCCAATATTGCCTTGTATTGATGTTGGTCTAAGTTACCCTGAACTTTCCTCACAGGTCCCACTCCACGTCCAGAAAATGAACCCCACATTTTAATGTTTCCACCGCCATGTTTCACCTGCTTTTTTGTGAATCTTGGATTCATTTCCGCTTTTACTGGACGCCGTACGTATTGCCTTCCATCTGAAGAAATCAAATTAACCTTGGTCTCGTCAGAGAATAATACATGTTGCCATTGGGCGTAGGTCCAATGTCCATATTTACGTGCAAACGCCAAACGAGCATTTCTATGTTCTTTCTTCAACAACGGTACTTTGCGAGCCACTCTTCCGAACAACCCTGCTTCTACCAGACGTCGTCGAACGGTCCTCGCTGAGACACCAGCTCTTTCGTTTGTCCCAAACACTTCGTGTTTAATTAAAATAGAGCCTAGAAACGGATCTTTCTTAGCTAACCTGGCTATCATTCTATCTTCTTGCGGAGTTGTTTTTCTCGATCTTTTTGTTCTGGGCACATTTAAATCTGTGTTATTGCATCTGACATGTTGCACTGCATTGTATACCATAGTTTTTGAACAATTTAAATGTTCTGCTATCCTTCGGTATGGCCAACCATGCTCGACAACAAACTTCATGATAATTTTTCGTAGTGTTGGATCGCAACTTTTATTTTTACCCATTTTTCTTCAAAATATTTTTCAAAACTTAAAATAAATATCGGGATTGCCGCCAAAACTACCACGAAACAATAAGAGAAGAAGTAAACAAGTATTGAGATTCAAATTTTGAAAATAGAACGCAATATCTCAGTGTCCCTAATTAAATGGCCAGCCAGCATTATTTGAACAAATAGCACTACGATAATCTATCAGCTATACTGTAAAGAGGTTTAATGTTTAATAAGTTGTTATTGTTTGTATAATCGGGTACATAAATGACTAATTATACTTACATGTAAGAGATATGGAATATGGTTTAGACTCGTTGGAAAATAAAAAATAAATTCACAATTCGGTTTAACCAAAGAGTGTCCCTAATTAGTTGACCACGACTGTATATTGGCTACGATACACGATAACACGAGCCATTTTAGTTGTGACCAAGTATTAGGCCTGTGTGCATGCTAAACAATTACAAATTTTAAATTTTTGTATCCAATTTATAACGCATAATAATGCTTTCATGCACGTTGAAGTGGTGTGGAAAACATTCCCAGACATCTAGATACCAAATGGACGACATAACTATTCATCAGTAATGAATTAATATGAAAATTATTTATCATTTAATCCGATTATAAGCTACCGCAGAGGTCCATTTAAAATGGTGGTTTGGGTGGTCAAGGACAATATTGTGTCGCGCGTTGATGTCTTTTGGAAATGTCTCTTTCTAACATGAAGAAATTCTAATTCTTTTATCCCTGTCTTTTCATCTGTATTTTTATCGTAAAAATCTGTAACCTATAACGGCTGGATACGATATCGATAATTATAAAATTAAAATTTTTTGTAATTCAATTCAGATAGTTGTCATAAAATACCTATCTACATTAACCGACTTTAAAAAAAATGGCCAAGTGCGAGTCAGACTCGCCCATGAAGGGTTCCGTAGTAACTATAATAATATAGGTAATATAATAATTATGTATATTTATTTGACGAATAAAAATAAACTTAAAATTTCTTAAAACTAGCTTATTTATTTACATTTTTACAACTATGCTAAAAAACTTTGTTTTTCATAGTGTTTGTATGAATTACAAAGTTATATTTGTGGTTTTAGAAAATATGCTGTATCTCAAAAACTGCTAAGCCGATTTCGTTCAAACCAATTTTGGTTGAAAGTTTACATTAAGATCTACAGACATATATCTACTTTAGATTTTTCACTCCATTATTATAGAAGTTAGAGGGGGGGGACACACATTTTACCACTTTGGAAGCTTATATCTTTTAAACGATTGACTTTATGTAAAAGTGGTTCTAAAAACCCTTATATCATTTTTAAAGATCTGTCTATAAATACTACACACGCATAGGTTTCATGTAAAAAAATATTTTCAGTTCTAGTTCCATGTATGGGGACCCCCTTTATTTTAAATATTTTTATTTTTTTTCTTTAAAATAGAAAAGCGGTTTAAAGAATACATCTATCTACTAAGTTTCACATGTATAGTTTTAATAGTTTCGGAATAAAATGGCTGTGACATACGGACGGACGGACAGACAGACAGACAGACAGACAGACATATCGAAACTATAAGGGTTCCGTTTTTTGCCATTCGGCTACGGAACCCTAAAAAGGAGAAATTTCTTATAATTTTTCTTCTGTGTGACATGCATGTTTTCATTTTAGATTTTACAAGATTCCATATTAAAAAGAAAAGTGGATGGATAAGGTTACTAGGCAATATTGGTTACTAGTTTGGTTTTTATTGATATAATGTTGAGAAAAGTCAAAATAATATAAGATACCTATATCCAATCTTTCTAGGCTTCAAATAGTATGACGGAGTCTAATATTAATTAACTTGGACCTTTGCATTACAATATCGCCCTCGTTAGTTACTTTGGTTCCGTGGATGCGGTAATGGTCTCTATGAGATTCCCCGGCCCCGGAACTTAAGGGCAGCTGAAGGAACAGGGTGGGTTTTTAGTCAGTAGAAGTCTAACACTCCCTTCCACTTTACCTAGAGCGGGAGAAGTCATTCGATGATTTTCCCACTCAGAAAAAAGAAACAGGTTCCTTTGTTTCGATGTCGAGTCCACGGGTTAAGTGTATGTAGGAGGGAGGAGTCATTAGATAAATCATGTAATGGTGGTGAGTACCACCAAAAAATAATTATTACCTAGTGCCTGCTGAAGCTACAGTTGTTGACACATCTGATTTTAATGAAAATATATTTATTATAGAATATAAAATTAATATAAAAAAATAAAATATAAAATAATATATGGCCGGCTACATTGTCCATGCTCTGATAAAGCAAATAAAATGCCTAACTTGTATTGGAGCGTTGATTGGTGTTACAAATCAAAACGCCTTACAATTTCAATCAAAAAGACACTAAAACAAGTTATTGTACGGATCCACCACAGTAATAGAAATTTATCGTCGTTGTGAAATTTATATTAAAAGGGCGATCAACGAGAGTGGTTCGAAAGTGCTGTCTCAGAAATATAATTCCAATTATTTTATGAGATCGGTTTTAAAATCACTGATTGGGTATAATTTATTCCCGGATATTAATTTTCATCAATATGAAATAGAAACTACCAATCATTTGATTGAATTAGCAAGATGCATAATTCAGAAATATGAAGACGCTCGGTTATCATTTTTTAGCAAAAACAATCAGGACCCTAAAACTTTAATTCGAAAAACATTTACCAAATTAATTCATTTTAAAAATCAATAATAACAGCATACTTGTTTTTCTTTTTGTAATTGAGACTGATAATGATTAAATATTATTATGTGATTTTATTGAGTAATTTTATAATGTTAAACTTCATTTTATCGATATCGATAACTTTCCCTCAATCAAGTAGAGCAATCCCTAACTCGGCATATCTATGAAGCTTGACTTTGAACTGACCAATTGCAGTAGCGCATTTTTTCCTCGCCTCCCAACCCGTATTGGTGAGTTGTGTTCTTCAAAGAAATCGGCCTATAAGCTCTCTAGGTTAAATACTCTCTGCTTTATATACATGTATAGATATTATTAGATATCTACCGATTTACATTCAAATTCTCTGTAGAAAAATCAAACAAAAAATCTGTTTTCTTTCATTTCAATTTTCTATAGAGAATTTGAATTTAGAATCAGTATTTAAATTAAGCCAATGGTTACTTTTTAAGAATAAGACAATAATAATGATATTCATCCGCCCCAGTAATTCATAATTATTTCAACTGAATGAAAGATCATTATAGACGCTTTCCGTACGATCAAGTGTCCAGTACCCAATACTGCAGCGACGTGCATTCCAAAATCAAAACTAATTTCCAACTTATATATTACTGTGAATTTCCCATAAAATAAACTATAGCTGAAGACATGCATGAGCGCAGCATGTTTTAATTCAAGTGACTATCTGTCTATCATCAAGAACCCAATATATTTAAGCACAAACCAAACATCCATACGTCCATAGTAATATTATAAATGTGGAATTGTGTTTGTTTTCTGTAGAGCTGTGATGGCGCAGTGGATACAGGCATTACTTTCAAGATTTTTTAAATATTTTTATTTATTTATTTATTTATTAAACCATCCTTAACACTATCTTTACAGACTTAGACCTAATACGACAGTGTGGCTATCTATATTTACTTAAAACTAAATTGTAGTAAAAAAAAAATATTATTATATAAGATTAAAGAGAGAACTTACGATTAGAGAGAGAACATTAAATTAAAAAAACACATTCCTTAATTATATGTTACTACATTTAAGAGAATCTTTGCGAATTCACTCAAATTGCACGTAAATATATCAATCCTTTCATGAAGTTCGTTCACTACTCGTATTGTTCTGGTCAATGATGTTTTCGCCAGTAGATTGGTCCTGGCTACTGGCACGGCTAGCAGTGGCGGGCGCCGCCGTCTCCACACGTATCGGTCAGGCGCGCTCAGTTTCAGGTGCCGCAGCACACCCGGGTTATGTGCTACACCGCTCAGTAATTTTACTAAATACGCGGCGAGTGCAAAGTCCCGTCGTACCCTAAGCTCATTGTACCCGACCATGCCCATCACAAACAGTGTAGGGTACATTAAAGGGTAGAATGGATATACCCCGTACATTTTTGAATATAGGAGCCTAGTAAATTTATTTTGGACACGCTCCAATATGACACTGTACTTCGCTTCATGTGGAGCCCATATGACTGCACTATGTTCAAGATGACTCCTTACTAATGCATCATACAATACTTTAAGTGTTGTTATATTTGTGAACCCCTGTGACTGCCGCAGTACAAAACCTAGATTTCTGTACGCCTTCTTGCATATCTTAACGATATGTTCCCGAAACGTCAAATCCGGAGTGAGATAGACCCCTAGATCACGTACTTGTGTGACTCGTTCCATTGGTGTATCTTCTACCTTGTACTCATAGCGCAAAGGGGTGCGCGCGCGTGTGAACGTTATTACCGAGCATTTCGAGACGTTGGAGTAGAGTTTATTTTCATGGCTCCACTGTACCACTCTGTTTATGTCATCTTGTAGGCGCTCACAATCCGACTTATCCTTAACCTCGAGTAGCAGTTTAAAGTCATCTGCAAACAATAAACACGAGGCATGCCTGACCACCTCTGGTAAGTTGTTTACCATTATAATAAATTCGAGAGGCCCTACATTGCTGCCCTGGCTTACGCCAGACCTGGTATAATATGGTACAGACTCGCACCCATTGTAGTCAACATACTGCTGTCGATCTTTCATGTAGCTGGCAAAGAACTGTAACAAGTGTGGTGTACAACCAATTTCCGCAAGCTTCCTTAATAATACATCATTGTCGACGGTGTCGACCGCCTTTTTAAAATCAAAGTACGCAGCGTCTACCTGCACGCCAGCATCGACTGCCGGTACTACCTGTGCCAGAAGATTGGTGGCAGTACTGCGCCCCGGGCGGAATCCATGCTGAGCATCCGAGAGCTGCGCGCGCACTTGTACCTGCATGCAGTGCTGGATAGCAGACTCAAACACTTTCGCTGGTGTCGACAGTACAGCCACAGGTCTATAGCCACTGACATCTGAGCCTGGCTTCCCCTTAGGAACCGGGATTACACGCGTGATCTTCCATCGGGTCGGGAACGTTGCTTGCTTTAAACAGATGTTAAATATATGATGCAGTGGTTCTGCTAGTAGCCTGCCACAATCTCTAAAAATAAACGCTGGTATACCGTCCGGGCCTGATGAACGTTTTGGTTTGAGATTTATAAGTGCTTCCTTTACCTCCTGAATAGTCAGTGTCTGTATATGCACACGTGCACTAGTCACGTCGACCTCCTCCGCTGCCGCCCGGGCGTCAAGTTTCGGTGGTTCCTTACTGTATACAGACTCAAAGAAAATCGCGAACTGCCTAGCACACTCGTCATCGGTTAATTGCTGACCATTATGTATAATAGTTTGCCGGTTTAGTCTACTCCTTTTTGATCTAATATATTGCCAGAATGATTTGGGATCCTTCACAAATTGTCGCTGTATTTTATTCTTGTGTTGTTTGTGGGCATCTTCTTTTGCTTTTTTGACTCGTGCTCTGCACTTAGCGAATTCATTATAATCGATATCTAGTTTTGATTTTTTGAAAGTCTTATGATAACTAGCTTTAATTTTTATTTCTTTAACAATATCTGCCGTGAACCATTCGGGATATACGTACTGTGAATTTTTCCGGCTAATCTTTTTTTTGGGCGCACATGCATCTAAAATATGGTAAACCGTATCATAAAAAAAATTCAGTGTTTCTTCCAGATCATGCATCTCATACATTGCACTCCAATCAGTGGAAGTAAGCATAGAGTATAACAACTGATAATCGGCCTTATAAAAATTCCACTGCAGTCTTGTATTGCGTGTACTGTTATTGACGGCGTATTTTCATCATAGCCACTGCTCTCAACGCGGTGACGGAAAATATCGTAAATTCTGATCACATGTGTCATATACTAACCACCAGTATGCCAGCATGGTGGACTACGGCTCGTTCCATCTCATAGAGGGAGGTCTCTGACACAGCAGTGGGACCTTTGTTGGCTGATGATGTGTTTGTTTGTTTTCATTACAGGCCTGTGTTTGACCACAATATCACCTGATGGTAAGCGATGATGTAGTCGAAGATGAAGCACGCTTGTTACTTGACACTCGCTTGACCCCCAGGTTATAGCTATCAGGAAACACAGATTGCAGGAAAATCCACTTCTTAGTTGTACACACAATGAAAGTATTCGCTGTTAGAAACGCGAGCGAGACCGCGGGCTAAAGCTACTTTTGGGATAAAATTGCGTATACTACGAAATTTTGACAAAAGCTATTCATTATTATTCGTTTTATGTTCGGTGTAGATAACATAACTACTATGGTAAATGTTTATTCCACAGTATAAAAGTTAACTATTGTGAAATAATTACTAAAACTCCCGCCATAAAAATAAATTAAATATGACACAGTGGTCTTCGTGTTGGAATTTATCGCAGCAATTACTAGCGGAAGAATTTTGTATATATGGACACTTAGCAGCCATTTTGAATATGATAGTTCTAATAGCTGTTTTCCGTCTTGTTGCATCTAGTCCATCCGTAGCTGCCCTTCCCCAGCGACGCCATTTTCCGAGGATCTTATCCCACAGGGTGTGCCCTTAACGTGAAGGCGCTAAGTTAATTCAGAAGCCTTGGCTGGATAAAAGCAGATTATGATCCGATTCAGCCTGTCCCTAACTGCCCTCCCCCAGCGACGCTATTAGCCGAAATTTGTACCCCACAGGATGTGCCCTAACGTGAACCGCTTAGTTTATTTAGAAGCCTTGGCCGGACACAAGCAGATTATGATCTGATTTATCCGGTCCCTAGCTGCCGACCCCCGCGACGCCCTAAGCCGAAATCCGTACCCCACAGTCGCCTAGTTTGTAAGTAAAATTTAATAATAATTAATTAACGCCGCCACAGGCAAGTCCAGTGAAGCAGCTGACAACCTCATGGGCTGATCTGCGAGAAACCACACATAAACAGCCATTACAGTTGCACTACGTTACCGTTTCTTAGTCCATTCCTTCGTTTCGCCGACACGCTTTCACTGACATCTTTTCCTTAGATTTCATTCCTTCCACAATCTATTTATGTTTTTTTTTGAGAAAGGAAGGATCCTTTCTCTCCCTACATATAATTAGATAATAATACCTACATGTCTTTAATCAAAATTAATTATCTGTACATGAAAAATCATACTTAATAGCGGTTCGGAATATTTTGCGAGTAGCAAATTCATGCAGCAGCAAGCACAGAGGCGGCGCAACAAAATACTAACTTCACAGACGTTATAGTAAGTTTGGACTGAATCCTTAATTTAGCATAATTAATTGAAACTAAACAAAAATGCCATCCCTTTTTTTTTAGCGTGGTAAAATTATCAAATAAGTCCTCCCACCCCGGGCAGGGTGGGAGGGACTGTCAGACTTTTACTGACTAAAATCCACGGTGTTCCTTCAATAACCCTTTACGTACCGGGGCCACGGTAATGGGATAAGTCCCACGATCCCGGCAGGCTTCGGCCCTCTGCAGGGGGGGCCTCGTCATGTTGCTGACGCTCTTTGAGGCGCGCGTGGAACACAACGCGCCGTCGACGTCGATGGTCAGACAGCGAGTTGCCCTTTACTCGCTGTCCGCATGCCCGCGCCTACGGTGGCCGGAGATCGTCGGCCGACGTCCGACGCCGTGGGCGTCTACCACTGCGGCTGGGCTGGAAGGTGGACGCCATCCTCTCCCTCACGCGGCCCACCTCCTCCTTCGGAAGCATGACTGCTTCGCAGAAGGCCGCTTCCCACTCCCTCTCGCCCCGCAGCATGGCCTCGACCAATCTAGAGTGAGTTTATGGCAACTACCAAACTAACTCTGAATAATTAGATCACTGAGAATACGGCGGAGATAGGAAAAGTTATCAGTTGGCTGTGAATTGTTTGAACAACGAAGTTTGAATAATAAACATAAAGGGGATATTAGCTTTATTGGATGTAAGTTAGGGTCGTAGTTCATCGCACTAAACTATTTTTTTAGCAGCTCGTGACTAAATAATAAGAGCCGCAAGGGTCGATGTTCAACGTTATGCAACGCTGGTAGAGGTCAGTCCATGGATGGGTGTGCTCTATGCCTCGGAAAGTACGTTAAGCTCTTGCTACCGGCTGTCATTTGTACAACTTTGACAGCCATTAAGGGTAAGCAGAATTCAGAAAAACCGACACCAGTGGAGTAAGTATTAGTCAGCTACTGGCAGCTCTAATACCTAGTAAGGAGTAGTGTATTAGTCAGCTACTGGCAGCTCTAATACTCGACTGTATCAGTTAGACTGGAAACCGTTCCCAACAGAGTTGAGAAAAGAATAAGCAGATCATAATTTCTCACAGTTTCTGTCGTCTCAGTAAAAAGGTAGTTTATTATTATCATTATAATGGCGCATGTATTCTCTAGTTACAAGTCGCGGCACCAAACTTTAGCGGTGACCGTTATTGCGTAGAAGTAAAAATTAAGGTACCTGTGGGGGGCTAGCGGGATGAAGGGCGGGCGTGCGTAGCGCCGATTGGCTCTCCAGCCGCATTATGTTCCCCGCGCCGATACGACGCCCCGCGCACATCCCGTGTACAGTCGCGTCATTAATTGTATTGTTATTGCTGTTATTTTTTGTTGTTGTTTTTTTGTTAAGTTTGAATTTGTTTGTTAAATTAATTTTTTAGTTTGTTAGTGACTTTAAAGTGAATATACCTAGAAGAAATACTGTTTTGAAAAGACAGGCAAGGAAAATGGTTTATGACGTGATTGCTTTTTAAAAAACTTTTTACCAAAACATTAAACCTCGAGTCGAGTTAAAAGAGTCGGTTTAACTTTTTGATAAAAAGTTTTTTCTTTTTAGTTGGTCTATTTTTAATTTACCTAGTTACAAGAGCCTAAATGTCAACTTCTTATATTCATTTACAAAATATTGCTTTTCCCAATGCTGGGCCGTTAATTGTTGAGGAGTTCTCCTGGTACTTCACCATCAGCTCTACATCATCATATGCATTGTGACGAGCATAAAGTGCTTAACATCTATATTCAAGTAATCGAATAGCAATTCACTCAATACTTATTATTGAGTAGTTTCGGTGGCCATCTGTGGTGTTCATCATCAGTTCCACTTCCTCAAATGGTACTTTTTGAGAGCAACTGCACAAGTTACTATAATAAATACCCAAAACGTCATAGCTGTGCCTATAATATTTGAAAAGTTCCCTCAATTTCTCCAGGATTCCATCATCAGATCCTGACGTTTATGAAAATGGGACCAATTTCGAACCCTTTCAATCAAAAAAAGAATTTTCCAAATCGGTTCAGCTGTCTTCGAGTAATCGATGATCATACATTAAAAAAAATAAAAAAAATATATATATACGCGTCGAATTGATAACCTCCTCTTTTTGTCGTCGGTTGAAAAGGGAATCTAACGAATTAATTGATTCTTTGAAACAAATTAAAAGTGAGATTGACGAAGCTACAAATACTTTACTCAGTCATTCGGACAGCATCACTGTAAATTCGAGAACGGTTTTCTGTAGATTCAGATTCACTGTAGATTCTCTGATTCAGATTAGACTTAAATCTAAAATAAAAATTTTCAAATTAACAAATAATGTTTTTATTTTTATACTCCCCACAAAACTTGTTAAAAATTACATCTTAGGTACCTTGGACATTGGCATTGGAGATAAACTATTTATTAAAGTATAGGTAATATTATTTGCATGCGCGACAGTACTCATGCGCAGCTATCCTCTACATTTCGTTCAGCGCTAGACTTACTATTTGACATTACATTAAAATAATGTCATTAACGTTATTTAGCTAATAATTGTATTGCGTGCGCGACAGTACCCATGCGCAGCAATCCCCTCCGCGTATCGTTCAGCGCTAGACTTACGTGCCGCTACCTATAACACGTTTCAGACACTGCTCATTCATTTTAACTCATTAATTAACCGCGTCGCTAGTCAAAAGCGGGTGCGTTGCAGTCTGATGTCATAATTTGTCATTTGCGAAGTTCACTATTTCCATCATTGGAAATTAGGATTTATTCATACAGCTTTCATGAGTAATATTTGGCATGTTTTTGAAACATATCGGGGCTTCATAAAGCGATTCATAATTATTCTTGTTTACTGCATTTTCTTCTTAACTTTAATAATGTAAGGGTGTTCATAGCCTAGTTTTCACCTTAAAGCCTTCTACTTTTTAAATATTTTAATATCATTATTATGTTGCATCTTAATAGATGCAACATAATAATGATATTAAAATAGATATAACATAATAATTATATACTTTGTAGATAATCCTACAAAGTATATAATTACAGGTAGATATAGCAAATACACATGCATACGATGACTTTCAATGGAATTAAAAAATATGGTAAAAAATGTTTATAAGTGAGTAATTAAAACATTAAAGAAATAATATCGACTAACCGATTTGTAAACATAAATATTTTATTTTTATTAATTTTATTTTTACTGGCTCGAGTTTGACCACTATCTCATGTAATGGTAAGCGATGATGTTGTCGAGGATGAAGCACGCTAATCTAGAAGTAACACGTGCACTTGTGACTTAAACACCCCGAGGTTACTGCTATCAGATAACAGACTGCGGCAGGAAAGAAATGAACAAAAAGAAACAAGTTCAAAAATTGACATATGGTTTTAAATTTGTATGACGGTCCACAGTGGTCTGAAACGCAGTCTGAAGCATCCTTCTTCTGTCGCAGTTGGGTAAAATTAAGCAAAAATATCTTTCTTTTTCAATGTTTCTTCGTGTGACACAGGCTATGTAGCTTCATAAATAACAAGCGTGCCATCTCTAGGAGGCCGCCATATTGGAATTATATCACCCAACCAAACGTGATTCCATAGTTTCAGCTCAATCAGTTTTAGATTACTATTCTAAATTCAGTTGCCAGATGTGACCTATACATACTAATTAAACAACCACATACAAAACAATCAATTAAAAGCTTCTAGAAACGTTCTAAGAATGCACAGAGCAAATATTATTTTCAAAAGATTATTATTGAAATGATATTTATTTTTGCAAATTAGAAAAAAACCCAGCTACTGGGTTGTGGGGGTCAGCTGGCTCCATGTCAAACACTAATACTCAGCTGCAAACGGTCAGACTGGAATCCAACACTAACATAGTTGGAAAAAGGCTAAGCAGGTGATGATGACGTAGTAGGTACTTGTTGTAACAAAACGACCAATACCAAGCCATATATTTTGACGAAATTTAGAGTTTGTAGAATAAAAAGCTTGGCTCCACATTAGATCTGATAACTTTTGACAGTGTGAGCCATGTAGTCTCGCCTTGGCAATATTTAACATGTTTTGGTGGATTAGATATTACCTGAAATGTCCCACTCTTCGTATGCAACAGCAACATGAACGAAACAATTTTTCCTCTCACGTTAGGGTCGGTCCACACACTCATTAAGGCACGGCCGGCTTTTATCACCGCCTCACACGTAGGGCACAGTAATTAAAATCATCTGGGTCAGTTTAGTAGAGCAACTTGGCGGTTTCTTTTGGTAAAATTTTAGAAATTCAGTTAACTTTTAATGGTCCTAGGGAAATTTACGTTCGTTAAAATAAAAGGTAAAAAAAGTAGGATACACGCTACCATAATGCAAACTTATTGCTGCATTTAATGAGTACAACATTATTAACCTATTAAGGTTCCCACTGCTGGGCACAGTCTCCAGTCTATAAATCTAATGGACCGTAATCTAGCATGCGGGCCAAGTGCAAATTACTTCTGAAAATGTCTTCGGATTTTCGGTTCTCTTGATGGTTTCCTACACTGCTAAATTAATAATTACTACTGCTTCAACTAGTTTTCATCATTACCACTGCTTGCAAAAAGCAGTAGTAATGATGAAATTAAACTTAGTAGTTGTGGCTATCTTAAAATAAATACATAGTAAGTTTATGAATTCATGTTAAATAACTAATATCAGATAGTTCTCAGGTAAATGTCAAAACTATTTTTTAATTATTAAGTAGCTATATCAATAATTATTATACAAGATTGGTTACCTAATCAATAAGTCAGAAGCCAAATAATCTGATACTGGTCTTGCCGAGGGGTATCGTGTTACCCAGCTACTTGGTTACGAAGGTCAAATTAGCAGTCACTCCATATAAAACACTAATTTCAATTCATTTATTCCAAAAAAAATCCTTAATCATACGTTGGTATTGGTACTTAACAAATTACAAAGTTGGTTCATGAACAGAAGCTACAAGCTCAACACTGACGTGGAGAGCTTGCAGTACGATTCACGTACACACGATCGAGCCTGCTCACCCCACGATGTTTCAACTAATGCATTGATGCCATTTTCTCCTTCTGTCTGCAAAACTATTTATCAGACGCTTAGTAGCAGTGGGTACGACCACGTTAGATGTCGCGGCGTGTGGTCTCTATAATTCCTCGGCTCGAGGGATTGGGCCCGTGCTTGGATGAACAAACGGCATAACAATTTATGAATACGCGTGCACTTACTCAAAAAGGAATAGTAACGCACACCCAATGTAAATAACTGCTTATTCATGAATCAAGAAGGTATTGTGTGTATTCGAATAAATACTTCTCTGTTCTATTCTCTGAACAACACAAATAAAAAGTCTTCTGAAGAGGGTACGTCAACTTCTATGAACAAACTACGGTCGCAGCGTTGCCTCGTCGCGCTTATCTTCAGGAGCTTTAAAGCCATTCGCCCACGTAGCTTGCAAAACGTCAACACTCCCTTCATACTGTCACTCCGGCTAATTGAAAGTCTGTGAAAAGGGACGCATGACTGACGTCATTACGGGATGAAAGTTCAGCGTTCGCATGACGAAGAACCTCTGACAACTTAATGCTTTCATTATACACCTGTAGTGACATTGTGACGAGTGAAAGCTTTGATGATGGGTGCCAAAGTATTGTCAGAGTTAACGATTTATAAGGGTGAGAGCACCTCTACCGTTATATAATCTTTTCATATTTTATTTAGAAATTCTACAGATGAAACAGTGAGTAGCGATTTTTTTTCTGACTAGTATTTTTTTATTTGAAGAAGGCTGCATGGCTAAAATGAAATGGGTCACGTCAGTCGTATGCACGAGGACCTGAAGTTAACATGGATGGCGCCGCCGAGGCCAGCCCAGGAAGGGGACGCGAGACGACCTGGACGTGTACCACGAGGGCAGGTTTGAAAGAGTTCATGGAAGGGATTGGGGGAGGCATTTGCCTAGCTGTGGGACAGTGTAGGTTAAAAGAATATTTTAAAATATGCAATTAGCAATGTCTATCTACAAACCGACATGACGTCCGCTTAAGATGAAGTGTTCATCACTTCCCTTCGATACCATTTCACATAGCTTCAATTGTTTTCTTATATTGTATACAATAAATAAATTAAGCGTCATTGTCGCCATTATCAATCAAGTCTTATCTGTACTGGATGGAGGCTTAACAGTAAGCTTCCTATCTATATTAACGACCTGAGGCACTCAGCAGAAGCCCTACTTACGTAATGGTTAATACGATCTTAATTTGTTTCAATACGTTTTGTTTCGTCATTCTATAATATAATTATGAGTTTTAGTAACTTAGACTAAATTTAGTACTTATTACTATGCAAGTTTGCTTCTACATGCTATATACTATAACTAATATCATTGCGAATAAGTTCAGTCAGGACGTTTGTATGGATGTCTATGAGATCACTATGTTCATTGCTTTGTTTGCATAACCATGTATCATTTTGAATCACAGGAATCTACCCTACTCCAGAGAGCTAGAGTCAACATCTCCAAGTCAACAAAGTTAATATAGGATAAGCATATCTTCCATGTTAAATACGCTTATTATTTAACCATGGAGGAACTGTTTATATATCTGAACAATCCAGTAATCCAGTGATTGAAGAGTATTAAAGTGTTATTCAAAAGCAAACAAGCATGTTAGCATGGCTATAAGTTTCGGACTTGTGGTTGAGAGATCGAAGGTTTGAACTCCATCCATTACAATATTACCATGAACCCACTTCAGACACAAGCATATTTAGCTTAGATGGAGGGGTTACAAGATTGCTAGTAATGTGAATTCTATACACATTGCTAGGTCTCTTTAAAAAAAAAGGAAAAAGCTCTTAATAGCTCTCAATGCCCTGTAAGTATCTCTTTACTCTCTATTTACTCTTGACTTAAAGATGTTTGTATTTTAAAGAATACAAGCCTTCGACATCACTTAACATTGTACGAGTAAACACATAAATTCCAAATATTCTGTTAAAGGGTTCTATTCCACACGGCTATACATACCGTCCACGTTTGTCACAGCACAGACGCAATAACTCCTAAACCTGACAACAGAGATCTGAATATGAGGCAATCTATCACGAAAACTAATCACACCATGTCGAAACATGACGTATTGCCAAATATCACAAGATACAGGACTAATTATTCTCGGCAAGGTGTGGTTGTGGATGGCTGTGGTGTAGACTTGATTGCGTAATTTGAGAAGATTTAATTTAATGATGACTTCGTTGCAATAATGCGTAAAAAGTCTGCATCATTGCTGCGTCGTATGCGTGACAGCACCAACAGCGTCCTGAATGTGATTGTAAGTAAGACCGAGGGCAACTTGATGGGATACCTGCAGTGGATACCTGTAATGTATGTGTTGCTACCGGGTGCTTCCAGAGGACGGTAGTTCCTGGTCTTATTTCTTATATTATTTTATCTTAAGGTGTGTCGTAATTTATTTTATCTACGAATATAGTATATAATGCCGAAATAAAAAATTAACAAATAACTTCACGTCGTCTGTCAATAAGAGTTTTCTGATAAAATGTCTCAATCCATAGGCCGACCTTAACCTTGAACATCGACCGTGTGGATGTTATTGTTAACTTACAAACTCTACGCAGACACACCAGATACTGCCCTAGCATTGAGTAGACAGCACTATCATATAAAGGAATGCTTCACTCTTAAAATGATAAATGAAACATCTGCGGATAAGTACATGCGTTAAAGATACTTAAATTACGTCCCACCTGAAACGTTGATTACTAATTCGGTAATTCCACTCCGTATACTGTATAAGTAATCGATCGTTTCGCCAAAACCCTTCCCAGATCATGATAACCAAACTAAATCTACATTTTGCTTCAAATTGCTAACACGTGTGATCGTTTTCAGTACGAATTCTAAATGACTAGCTTTTGCCAGCGATTTTGCTCAAAGTCAAGTAGCAGGAGCTCGTCGCTAAATAATACTCTTTTTAGTTGTTAAGTCCTTAATTATTTTCTGTTATGGTGTACAATAAAGAGTATATCTATCTACTACCAACCGCACGGTTCCACCTTCAACATTAAGCAACGCTTACCGAGGTAATTAAATGGATGGATAACCAACATACCATACCGATATTCTTCGGTGCCTTTGAAACTACGTAAACGTTGGTCCTGTCTGTCATTTTTTTTATTTGCTAAAAGGCTCACTTTGACCGCCATCTCACCTGATGTTAAAAGATGATGTGGTCGAAGATGAAGCACGCTTACCTAGTAGTAACCTATTCACTCTTGACTCCAAGAGATATAGAAAAATCTGACACCAATTAAAAAACCGATCAACAGTAATGACTTTTCCTCCTATAATAAGAGCAAGCAAGGATCTACAAGGTATCCGTTTATTTAATTACCGTCTTAAACATTGTGAAATACCACATCGAACATACGCACAGCAACATGTCATACCTTGTCGGTAGTATTCAATAGATAACCATGTATTTATATTGTCAGGACATTTTACGATAAAGGACCAAACCCATGCGATCGACACACGGCTTTTACTCAACCAGCGTCAGAATGAAACGGATTTATTGACGGTGCAAATAAAATTTTAGGCATTCTATCATTTTATAAGTTGTAAATGTCTTCGACTATATACGTTTACGCGTCATTAACGATAACTTCTACAGTATTAGTAATATCCAGAAATACGAAAGGTTGCAGTCGTTACGTTGTTTGTCCTACTTACCCACGTATAAAATACCAAATCACAATAATGTGTATGGTGCAAGGACGTGGGAATGCATGCTACCATCATTCTTAAATGATATGCCTGTAAATGTTATTAAAAAATTAACTCTAAAGAACTGCTGTAAAGTGTTAAAGAAACACTTTCTTGATAGTACTACGATCTAGAAAGTGTTTCGATTCATAGTTAATAAGTGTTACTTTTAATGATAAGTGTGTATGTGTGGTGTGGCATCGAGTTGCCGCGGCTAGCATACCACAGATAAACCCTCGATGGTTTAGGTGGTATGTTTAAGTTTGTAAAAAATATACTCGCATGGTTTAAATAATAAACGATAAAAAAATATAAGAACTTGAAAACAGTATTTCTGTTTCAATATTTATGTATTTATTATTTGCTTGGCAGGAAAATTATAAAAAAGTACATTCAGGTTTTATTTTGGAGAATTCGAAGACAATTTACTCAATTTATTTTATTTTAAGACAATGTTTAGTGTTGATGCCGCCAAAAACTAGTTGGGAAGTGGGAACGCTTGCACCACCATCCTGCTTGCAAGCAAATACATACGTACATAATGCACACACAGAACGTGACGTAATGCAACATGCAACTCGAACCTATACGTAACTTGTGTTTCGCTCCTCCAAGGGGCATCCTCAGTAGATGTTGACCTTTGACCGCTCACGCCCAAGCGAAGAATGTTCAGTTAATGTTCCTTATTTTTCAGGGAGAGAGAAGAATGAAGAACTTGGCATCGGCGATTAAAAAAAAAAAATTAATTCAGGTCTGTGACCCATATAAAATACAAAAGTTACACATGTGCCATTGGTCGGCTTACACTATTATAAATACTGACCTAAAATATTCAGAGTTTATAAGCCCTAATGCACACATGTCTTCAAATCAACAAAAAAGATTCCAACGCTATTATTTATTAAACAAAAATACTTACTAAAATCATATAGAAACAATATTTAAAAAAAAATATTTTTCTTGCTTATGACAGTTTCTGAAACATTTTCCAAAAATATAGATTCATATTTGCATTATTATAATGAGAATGAGCTATTTACATTTTTCTTATGTCTTGGTAAACATAACAGGAAACTTATAAAGTGGGGCATTCATCTCACTAATGGCCAATTTATGGAAACGCCACTCTCGAGCCTGTCAACCAAAAATAAAGGCATGCCTCAAAGATAAATTGAAAAATACTGGGAAATCGAGGGATAAAAGTTAAAGCGTTTTATTTTTAAAAGTTAAAAGCGTTAAAAGCCTTTTTATTACACAAAGACATACCAGTTTTTATATTGTATTGGACCGCAATGTAAATGGTAACACATTTATTCCCTTTAGTTAGTAATGTCCTTTAGTCTGATTCGGTTGATTGCATTTCTTAAATAGGCTTTATCGACTGTCTATCTCGAAAAGTACTACTTACAACTAAAGGTTAGAGAGTAAAAAAACCTCTAAAGAGCACCAAAGACATACACCTAACTACATAGTTCTCATAATATATGGTTTGATCAGTATGGGTTATATAGACTTCAAAGAGAAGTTGACGTATGAGTTTTTTCGGTGTTTCTTCTCAGGATAGTCGGCTAGGAAACAGTCGCATCTATTTTAAAATAACAGAAAAAAATTAAATTTCCTTTGCCAGGAATTTCCACGAAATATCACGATTTTTGACACCGTACCCTCCTCCTTGTCACAGCTGGTCACACGAATGTGACCAGTGGTCAAATATCCTCCTCCCTAAAATCTATCATACGTGAGGGGGTGAGTAATAAAATACGACACTATAAAAGATACGAGAATTAACATTAAAGTTCAAGGTAAGTTTATTAAATATATGTCGACATTTTAATCATCATGTGCTTATACGTTTCCCAATTATGTGAGTATAAGTATCTTACATGGAGCGACTGCCTATCTGACACCCACAACCCAGTAGCTGGGTAACATGATACCCCTTGGTTAGACCAGTGTCAGACTTTCTGGCTTCTGACTACTCGTAACGACTGGCAAAGATTTCCAAATGCCAGCTGAGATTTTGTGAGACAAACTTTGTAAATACATCATGTCGATAACTTTAATAGTTTGGCTGGTCCGTTACGGTTTCTCCTCAGGGTCCTCAGGTATTCCAGATCTTCCATGATCCTGGTTTTAATAGTTTTCCCTTTATATGGGCATTAAACTCTATCTCTGTGCCAAATTTCAGCACTCGAAGTTTATGGGAAGTACTAGTTCAATTTTGGTTATCAGTGAGTTAGTGAGTATTTAATTAGCACAACTTTGCTTATGCATAAATTAGAAAATAAATAAGCTACAAACATAAAATTTTGAGGTTTAAGATTACTAGATGACGACAATTTCAGCGTTCTAAATCTATCCACGGTCCTCAAATAATGGACATACGCCGAAATCGTTCCAGAAGAGGATGGTACGGCAGTAGTTGCTTCACGCTCGACTCGGCGAGGGCATGCCGTGCCCCCAGATAATGTATGATTGAAAGAATAAAAAGGTTTACTACGTCCGAGTAGTGTTTTTTTTTTCAATCACAAAATCTGACTAATGAATTTTCTCCTCATCGCGGTCACTGTAGTTATGTTGTCAACAGTCTCAGCAACCACGGCTTCTTGTGCTTTAGCAGTACGGGTAGTTCTGACAGTGAAAGTAAAGAGAATGGGTTGAGCGCGCCTACTCCGAGTGTATAGCACGCGCACACACCCATATGAATAGATGTTTGTACGTGAAACTGTAGGGGACCGTCTCCCCGCCCGATCACCATGTTGGGCACGCCTATCCCTTGGAAAAAGCGAGCCAAATACCTGGGAGTGATCCTAGACCAGAACCTAAATTTGAGAAAGCATATAAAGTCGGTCCACTCGCGAGTCGCTTTCGCTCTTAGAAGGCTCCATACTGAATGCACGCAGTAGCAAACTCTCACTAAAATGAAAACTAAGCAATTACACCACGAGTATCCGTTCGATTCTCACATAGGTACGCCTGTTCGGTGTTTGCTCAAGCTAGTCCAGATCAGATCCATATGATACAAGTCATTCAAAACCGTTTTCTCCGAAATGCCACGGGTGCGTCCTGGTACTTGAGGAACGTGGATCTCTACGTAGACTTCAAAATCCCGACCCTTAAGCAAGTGATGAAACGCCATTCAGTGCATTACTTCGCCTCTGCTGAAAAACACATAACCCCTGATTGAACCCTGATTGTATCGGCCGCCCGATATTCAGCTTTCATGATTTCCCAGGTTCGCCGTCCGCGACACACCCTAGAAGAACCTGATGACCCCACTACAATCCGTCAAGAGAACAGTAGGGAAGCCAGTATTCTCAAGAAATTACACAGACAGAAAACGCGTTCCGTATTCCGGACCTGCCGACAGGGCCCATCGCGACGTCCGCGTACTCATAACAATAATCCTCCCGACCTTCGCCAAACGAGCCAGACCGCGTCGCTGAGCCAGTAGCAATAAATACCCTATTAATAATAATACGACCCAGCCTTTGCTGCTCTCCCTCAATCATCCGGCTGTGCCGAGGCCCGTACCCCACAGGGCCTTAGCGTGCGGTCATTTAAATGTAGTAATTAGTTTGTAAGCCCTGGCTGGATCCTTAATTTAGAGGTCACCACAGAAACGTTCGGTTAAGTAGTAACTAACCCTAATGTGCTGAAATAAGGGTGACTTAACCAAAAAAAAGGCGTATCGTTGCGCCGCTTCTTCACGAAACCTTCAGTATTGCGTCCGCGCTGAGTGAGATCTCCAATCACCTAGATGAAGCCAGCAGCACGCTTAATTAAACGACAGAATGTGATGAGATTAATTGACTGTTAGCCTTCCAGCCGTATTACAACCCAATGGCTTGGCTTGTGACGATGGCAAAAGACCGGTCCTTTTTTAAAAGGTGACTTCATCATTTGACAGTAAATGTACGCAAATATAATATAAAGAAACTTTTCCTCAACACATGCGAAAGGAGAGTTGAAAAGAAAGAGATATGTAGACATTATGTGTTACAGATGTTCAAATTTCTAAGCAGAGTGTTACTCAATAGCACTGGCAGAGCAGTAGAAAATGGCAGAGACAGGACACAAACGTTGCTTGCCTGTCTATCTTCTACAGACTGTACTTCGGAGAGTGTGCGCAGGAGCTCCACGACCTGATCCCTTCATCCCCCTTTTACTACCGGTCTACCAGACGTATCGCAGGATACCATCCACACTTGGTCGATATACCGTCTTGTCGTACTAAGCGCTTTTCTTCAACATTCATTGTGCGCACAGCCAAGGTGTGGAACTCTCTGCCGGCTTCTGTGTTCCCTACCACATATAACCCGTCAGCCTTTAAAGCAAGAGTGAATAGGCATCTTCTGGGCTCGCTCGTTCGATCTTAGACCTCATCTTACACTTACCATCAGGTGTGATCGAGGTCAAGAGCGGGCTCATTCGTAATAAAAAAATAAAAATAAAAAAAAAACATAAACATGTAATTATTTTTTTCTATTAAAGAATTGTAAACTGTTTTGCCAAATACATTACTTTTTTAAAATATAAGTAAGTACACGAAAACATTAGCAATTGGGTCTAATCTAGGCATAAACCTGTATTTTAGCCTTCAACTGAAACACAAATTCAAATATTTGGCTAAAAGAAGAACCAGTTTACTTTCTTTACTAACAATTAGCCAGAAAACTGTAGACAATCATCATCCTCTACGATGTTGTCATCGGCTTTCAGTCTAATCGGATTCAGCTGAGCATTGCTGTTTTACATGGAGCGACTGCCTGACTGACCTCCACAACCCAGTGTCTGGGTAACACTACACCACTTGCCAAAACTGTTGTCATATGTTCTGGCTTACTTCCTGTGACGACTGTCAAAGATGTACAAATGACAGCCGGAACACACGGCATAACATGCTTTACGAGGCACGAATGTATCACGATGTTAAGGTCACGCATCCGAGGACCGACCTTCGCAAGCGTAGCTTAACCTTGAAAATCGACCATGAGCTCGTCCAGAAAACTGTAGAAAAAGAAAATTATACATACCTCTGCAACACTGTGGTCTATTTGAATAGTTATTTTACTGCGTTTCAGTTACCTGTGCCTAACTATGTACCTTTTTTATTTTATTTTTTGGGGTGGGAAAATCATCGAATGACTTCTTCCACAGACGGTTGATTGCAATACCAATGAAAATGGACGAACTCGCGGAAATTGGAAATCTCACGGCGTAATAGAAATTTCACTGTCCAACTCCAGTATGCAGCTTTTTGAATCTCCACTAGTCCTTACATTGACGGGTATCTTTTATGTGGTTGGTGCGGATTTTCGGATATTGCCTGTGCCTGTGTTACGAATAAAAGTATTTAATTTTCAAATTTTCTAGTGTTTTTTCTGTACAACGTGAATTGAAAGGGCTGGCTTTTTATTTGGTCAAAGGCAGCATTGCCATATAACGTGTCAATGCTGTCAGTCTCTTGGGTACGTTACCAGCCGACAGCATTGTAGAAGAATTTTTTTACTCTTTTTTATATTTTAGTTTTGTTGGAAATGTTATACATTTTATTATTGTATTCATGTACAATAATGAGGAGCTCGTTGCTAAATAATAATAGCCACACGCGTCGGTACTCAAGGATAAGCAACGCTTCATGCCAAGGTCTGTCCGTGGATGTTGATCATCTTAACATAGCGAGTTTCCTCTGTACCTCGGAAAGCGTTGTAAACCGTTAATCCCGGCTGTCATTTGTACATGTTTGGCACTCGTTACGGACGTCAGAAGCTTGGATATCTGACGCTAGTGTTACCACTGAGCATCGGTTACGCAGCTGCTGAGTTGTGGAGATCAGACAGGCAGTCGTCGTATAACACTAGCACTCCGCTGCGTCTGGTTAGAGTGGAAGCCGACACCGACATACTTGGGAAAGCCGAAGCAGATGATGATACATGTACAACATTATTATATACACTTAAATAAAAACTCTTAATAAAATACATATACCTAAAACCAACAAAAAAATATGGCATTGAAAAAATCATACGCAAATAACCAGTGGACAGCGATTTATAGATACTGATAATGTGCTCAAAAACTAGCGGTATTAATTACCACGTCGTATAGCAATGCCTTAACTTCTCTGTTAGGTAAAAGCCAACAATTGTGTCACGGATTGGAAATCGATTATCATCGAACGATTATCATTTTAACAATATTTAACCTTTCTATTCAAAAATCAGGTTAAATGTCACTCAAAAGAAGCGAAAGTACCTGACTCAGCTGCCTGTGTGTCTCTATATTATCTGTCCTAGTCTTAACGGCTGAACGAATTTGGATGAAACTTGGCACAAATGTAGATACAAAAAAGATCATAGGATACTTTTTATTCCCGGAATTTCCCTTTCTTCATAGTGAAAACAACACGTTTTTGACGCCTTAATGCATAGATTTTCATTAAATGAAAGGATATTGACAGGGTTTGGACCAAATGCTGCCCAAAAATGAAAGTACCTCTAGCGTGTTCCTGGCATTACTCAATAAGGAAAAAAAATTTAAAAAATAATCACAGGGGTCATAATCATAATCATAATAATCATAATCATAATCATTTATTTGCTTAAAACATGGTATAAAAGATGGTAATGTTAATAATGTGAACAAACATGTTTTGCTTAATAGATATAAGCGTGCAAATACATGCAAAATGAAACTAACAGTCATCATGCGATTTTATGTTCCAGGAACTCCTTACTGTAAAAACTATTAGCAGAGAGCCATTTGTATAATTTATTTTTGAACATTCTTGTATTTAATGTTTTTAATTCATTTGGTATTCTATTGTAAACCTGGACACACATAAACAATAAACATACAGCTTTTATTATATTTCGCAAGCCTTGGAAGGACATCTAGCACGAGCCTGTAGGGGTCGCGCCTGCTGCGAGAATACACATTGCTTGCTTTCGCAAACAATTTCCTATGCCTCCATACAAATAAACAAATTTCAAAAATATAAAGGGACGGTAGTGGTAACAAATCAAGTTTTTTAAACATCGGCCTGCAAGATTCGTCGGGCTTAAGGCCACATAATGCCCTTATGCATCTCTTTTGTGAGACAAATGCTCTATTTTGATCAGTGCTGTTTCCCCACATAATTAAGCCATAGAGTAGCACTGATTCAACATATGCATGATATGTTGTTATAGACGTTTTAATGTTTGTTATTTTCCTAATCTGTTTCAGTGCATATACAAACTTATTAATTCGTTTGGATACTGTATCAACATGTGCTTTCCAGTTGATGTCTTGATCTAAGGTTACTCCTAAAAACTTCGTTTGCGTTACTTCGTGAATTTTATGTATATTCATTTTAATATTATGTTTTGCATTATTTGATTTATTAAATTGTATATAAACAGACTTTTTTAGATTTATGGATAAGTTATTTTCCTTAAGCCATTTTATCAATCTTTCAATAACATTATTCATTTCTGTCTCGTGGTCTTTAATATCATGGTTTTGTACTGAGAACATATTGTAATATATATTATATAACTTATTATTTTTCATTATATTACATTCTTTAGATGTTTACGCTCCAAAATATATTTCGTTTCACATCTAATAATGCCTCATCGCTTCTAAAAGCTGGTGCAGAAACATAGCTTTGGTTTCTGGCATAACCCATGTACCACAATATATACTCATTATATGAGAGCAACAGCCTACTGTCCATGTCCCTACGGGACAGTGGCAATAATATCCTAATATGGCACTTCGCCCCTCCAGCCTTCTATCAACTGCAATGTATTTAAAATAGGACTTACTTCCTATATGCCTAGATTTAATTCTGCCACGTACAATAAATGGTTGGCTGTCATTAAATATCCCTTCTAGAGGTGTGTTGTCCTGCAAAACTTCTAAAGCATACATTTCGTGGGCTCTAAGCTACTCCCCGACATATGATTTTGTTTGCTTTATTTGGTATAATTCATAATTATTTATTTGCATAAAACATGGTATAAAATGGTGTAAAATATAATAGAATGGTACAAACATGTTTAGCTAGTATGAAAACATAGCATGCAAAATTTAAATTTTTGAGAAAGACAGGCAAGGAACTAATGGATGTGAAATAAATAATGATCTATACAACTTGTTCCATCTGTTGCGAAGATATAGGCTGTGCACTACTTCCTACACTAGATGTGGAAAGGGCGGAAATTCTGTGAGAGCTATCAAACACTCTCTGTGCACGTAAATAGCAAGGCACACTAATTTCATCATTGTTGGTTAACTGAAACAATAAAAGTGAAAAGTTTAAAAAAAAAAATCACAAAAATAATAAAAACACAGATCTTAAAAGTCTACAAATGTAAGAACGTAAATTATGTAATGATTACGTTGGAATGTAATACGAAACACGGTGCGTTTAATAACTGCATGATGACTTATTTTAAAGTAAATGAAAATCTTTTCTAACTTTTAATTCCCATCATCTAGTGACTCAATATTTTTTATATAATCCTCTTACAAACTCTTATTTATAATAAATATGAACTTGCAAGTGAAAGTTACACTTCGTTTATTTATAAATAAACTGGGTCCATACTCACTATCCTTCTTTAAATCGCTAACACTCAAGCACGCCCCTTATGTGGCACATTATCCCTCAACCGAAGAGGCCTCTAGTCATCGCTGACGCCGTCTTTGGGAGGCCTCTATTAAAATCCGGCTAAGGGTGGCTTTCTTAAATAGTTTCGTATTGGGTATACATATTTTAGTTTGTAAAATTCAGTGGACTTATCCTTTCATTTTCTTCTTCTCATTCGCACGCTGTTATAAGAGTGATATATAGATATATTCTTTATTGTACACCAGAACAGAATTAACTAAGATTTAATAACTAAAAAAGGTTTTAAAATGACTGGTCTCATGGCTAAAAACGATATTTTACAGACAGCCTTTGGATAGATTTGACACAGAAGGAGAAAATAAATATGCAAGTAGTCCATGATGATATGATACCATTTACCTGTATACATTACTGCCCCCAATGTCATAATTACAGTAAGTCAAAAAAATTTAATGTTGGGAAATCGCACTTTTCAACCGACGACAAAAAGAGGAGGTTATCAATTCGACGCGTATATATTTTTTTTTTTTAGTGTATGATCGTCGATTACTCGAAGACGGCTGAACCGATTTGGAAAATTCTTTTTTTGATTGAAAGGGTATACTTCGAAATTGGACCCATTTTCATAAACGTCAGGATCTGATAGTGGGATCCTGGAGAAATCGAGGGAACTCTTCAAATATTATAGGCACACCTATGACGTTTTGGGTATTTATTATAGTAACTTGAACAGTTGCTCTCAAAAACTACCATTTGAGGAAGTGGAACTGATGGTGAAGACCACAGATGGCCGCCGAAACTACTCAATAATAAGTATTGAGTGGATTGCGATTCGATTACTTGAATGTGGATGTTAAGCACTTTATGCTCGTCACAATGCATATGGTGATGTAGAGCTGATGGTGAAGTACCAGGAGAACTCCTTAATAATTAAAGGCCCAGCATTGGGAAAAGCAATATTTTGTAAAAGGTTATAAGTAGTTGACATTTAGGCTCTTGTAACTAAGTAAATTAAAAATAGACCAACTAAAAAGAGTGAAATAAAAACTTTTTACCAAAAAATTAAACCGACTCCCAAAAAACACTGCAAAGTGAAAAATAACTTTAATTTCGGAAGTCGGTGCCAAAAAAGAAAATACAAAACTAAAGACACCGACTATCGAAATTAAAGTTATTTTTCACTTTGCGGTGTTTTTTGGGAGTCGGTTTAATTTTTTGGTAAAAAGTTTTTATGTTATGAAATGTTTAAATTGGTGTATCTTGATACCTAATATAGCAGATAGCGTAAATATTTAAACGGATAACAAAAGATACATGTTTGTAGATTAGTCCTCAATACAATTTATTTGTTAAATATTGATGTTTTTTTTTAATCTAATGAATTGTATATATAACTACCACTTCTATCAGCCCAACTAACACTATCTTAAGCGTATTTACAGTAAGTCGGTAAGATTCTGTAATTACATTGTTACAGTAAGTATATCTGCTTATTTATTTATTGTGAATTACACAAGTTATAAATAGAGTAACTATACTCACTGTGAAAGTGGGTAGCTAAAACGCCATATATAAATAATGTCAATCTACCGGAACATTAGACAATGTAAATTTAAGGATCACAATAATGTAAAAAAATATACGCGTCGAATTAATAACCTCCTCTTTTTGTCGTCGGTTGAAAAGTCATAACACCAGTAACACGACTTACTGTAATTATGACATCGGGAGCAGAGTAGAACATAAGTAAAAACTACGTACTCAATACATAAACAAGCTGAAACATATGCTAATGAATATTTTAGGAGAGAATAGAGATGTTATACTGTTTTTGAATGAAATAGGAGCATGTACCGTCTGTCGTGTGTGAAATGCCCTAAGTAACACTCAAATAGTCGGACAAAACATGTATAAAGGAGTTTATGCATTTATTCTAAGGAACCCTAAACCATAGCCATATAAACGAAAACCAATCAGCGAATAGCACATGGCCTTAAACGCTTTGAATTGCTTGTCTTATTTAACAATTCTATCTTTTATTGCGCCCCGATTGTAAACGTTATAGGTATCTTTTGAGATTCTGTTCTTATTCCAGTGTCCGCAATTTATTGGGGTTGGAAAGTATTTTGAGAAACATTAAAAGTGAAATGAGGTAACCGTTTATTTTTCTGAAGTTTGTCGTGAAGAACGTGAGAGAGCTAAGCATATATAATATGTAAGTGCTGGCACGTGTTTATAAAGGTGACAATTATCACAAAATTGTGAAATCAGTATTTACTCCAAGAGAGGAGGTAATTTATGTGAATGGACTTATCTTTGAAATAAATATAGCCGCGATCACGGTCGATATTCAAAGTTTAGCAACGTTTACTGAGGTCGATTCGTGTATAACACTTAACATAGATATCCTCCGTGCCTCTCAAAACGCGTTATGCCGTTGGTCTCGGCTTTCATTTGTTCATCTCTGACAGTCGTTAGCGTTACGGGTCGTCAGCAACCAGAAAAAAATACACTAGTGTTGCCAAGAGGTGTTAGTAGCTCCATGTATAACACTATTACTCAGCTGCGTTCAGTTACACTGGAGGCCAAACCGATATAGTTAGCAAAAGGCAAAGCAGATGATGATGAACAATATTACAGTGACACAAAACTATACATCATCTTATATTTATTGTTGATAGGCTCACGTGTGACCACCATCTCACCTGATGGTAAGTGATGTTGTGGTCGAAGATGAAGCACGTTTGCCTAGAAGTGAAATATTAAGGTAGTAAGTAGCTGCTGAAAATGTTTTTCCTGCAAAATATATTCCAACACTCATTTTCGTTTGAGACACTCTCGCAAGGAGACGCTAACTCATCTCAAATAATTCGAAACTACTTCTTAAGTAGCTGTTAGTATATTTTCAAGTCGCAACCTAGCGAGACAAGAAAAATCAAAAAACTTGTTACGTAACTTCAGTGTTTATTCAAAGAATTTTGTTGCGGAATGGTAAAATAAATCTGATCTTGGTGAAGAATAATGCGAACTTGAAGAAATTTTATCATATTCAATATATTTATTTTAACTTTGTGCTACTTTTTAATATTTATAATGGTTTGGGCAGTTTGAGTCATCATTGAATATAAGCACTTTTTTATGGGTCGATCTTCAAGGTTAAGCAAGGCTTGCCGAGGTCGGTCCATAGATGGGTGACTATCCGTTACCCATCCCCTTAGGATCAACCACTAGTCTTGGCAAGTGGTATCGTGTTACCCAGCTACTGGGTTGTACAGGTCAGATAGGCAGTGGCTCTATGTATAACTAGTACTCAGCTGAATACGGTTAGACCGGAAGGCGACCGCAATATTTTTGGGAAAAGCTAAGCGTGAAGATGTTTATAATCACTTTCCAGACCACTGTTTAAATCAGACGTTTTATGGTCTAATAGAAATGAAAATGAAGTCAAGGAAGTCTAAAAACATGTCATAAAAAGTTACTTAATTCTTGATTCGTTTAGTAATTAGATAACAAACCTACCTGTTTTATTTTGCATGTTAAAATATATGAAGTAAGAATAAATAAAATAGATTGTTGGTATATTTAACGAAAATGGAATGCTAAAAACTTAGTAACTATTCAAATATAAATAACTGTTTCACATTCATCAAAATAGCCGTGTTGTTCATTAAAACAAACGATTTCGTTTGTTTTCTAGAATTATTTTAAAGTTTTAAAAACTCTGGGCTCGCTTTGTTTCGCTTCAAAATTAGTTTGTTTTAATTTTGTTGCTGTTATTTCATTTTAATTGTATTTCAAGCTTTTATAAACAAGTCAAAATAACTAAGTACACTTTGTAGATACAAAGTAGGGTTAACAAATTTCAATAATATAATCTGTTTGAACAAGACTGTAAATTCTGGGCCTGTTATTGAATTAACTTTTGGTTTTAACAAAATCAGGTTTTGATAATTTTGTTTTTGGTTATAATTTGCCAGAATCAACTATGTGAAAGCTGTAAATTATTTCAAGGGATGGCTTCTACTGAAATAATTAAACTTAGATGATAAGGATGGACTACGTTTTTCTATCCTTAAACTTATGTGCATCTTAATATTGCAATTTACGGAAACATTCAGCAATATCCAGATGATGAAAATAACCGTGCCGTGTGTGTGAAAATAAATAACGCTTACAAAATATTGTGTAGTTAGCTTTACGCCTTACGAATCTCAAATAATACTTTTCCTTTACGTTTTTTAAAGAAGAATATCTTCGCCCATCAACAAAATATAAGTAATTAGATTCAGAACACGTTCGTATTTCCCATCAAACATAATATGGCTTTTTTACCAAATTACATACACACAAACAAAACAGTATTTGCAAAATGTTGCGCGCAAATCCTTTTCAAGCAAGCACAGCCCCTATTCACATGGGGCGTGGGGCGGGGCTGCTCAAATGAAGCTATCATACAGCCTACACTCTCATTTGGCTCACCGCGTGTGAACAGGGCCTAATTTGAAACCGTCTATTGCGGGTTTCACGAGTAGTGTTGATTTGATGTTGCCTCCGTACAGTGTTGATTAAATGTTACTTATCCACCTAAATTATTTGTATTACAACGATAGGTCGCTATTCAGTATGGATGAGCTATAATAATTATAAGCAATATTTATGTAATAAAACTTCATGCTTATTAGTACAAAGGCTGACTTAGCTTCTTGATTATCGATAAAATTTTTCTATAAATTAAAATTAGTATTTTAACTTCTTCTTGATTGTAATCTAGATTATTCAAAATTATTGTCAGGATGACAACCTAAATATCAACGACTATACAATTATACATACTCCTCTTTCTTTCTCTGATTGTTCCATAGATATAATAAACAAGATTGGTCCCTCGTGTCTGACAAACGTGGTCAGCATCAGGTTGCATCTAGAGCGAATGATCTGCCTCCACCGGTTCCTGTCTAGTGCGTCTCCTGACCTTGAAAACGACCTCGTGAAATCAGTGAAGGACGACGAGCCTTTTGTTTGATCGGTCTGCCTTGTTAGTCAACGGCCGTGCGATCTGTTCTCTTCAGTGTTCCCAACTAGGATATTTCTTTCGAAACTTTGTTCACCTATGCACTATAAGGCCAAAATACAATAGGATTTCTTATTGCCATAATATGATTCTAAGGCGAGTTTTAATTGATCCATTCCTGGGTAATGAAAATGACCTCCCTTCAGTCTATTCATTTAGCGCGAGTCCGCGCGTCTTCCCTCTAGTTCCTACGGAACCTCTCCAACTCGTCCTGTCTCCGTAGATAGATACATAAATACGCTTTATTGTGTACACCATAACAGAATTAAATTATAATAATAATAATAATATACCACAACTTTTCACACAGCGCCATCTAGTCCCAAACTAAGCAGAGCTTGTGGTATGGGTACTAGACAACTGATAAACATACATATATATTTCTAAATACATACATATTATAGATAAATTACACCCAGACAACGAACAAATGACCGTGCTCATCACACAAACATTTGTCCTGGGTGTGAATCGAACCCACGACCTTGCGCATAGCAGTCAGGGCCACTGACCACTATACCAACGGGCGGCCGGGCCTGTCTCTTTATTAGAACTTAACAACTACAAAGGGATGTAGTTAGTTCCGTTGGTATGCACTTTGAATATAATTGTTCCTTTATTTAACGAAATATAGATCTAGTGTTTGATGAACAGAATGTTATGTTATGCCAGGAGGCGTACAAATATGGTGGGGAAATCCAGCTGAGGATAACAAATATACGTATATGCTTGGAATTTGTCGCTTTTTACCCGGCAGTTATTGATAAGTTACAGTTAAAGGCTCAGTTACAGTTAATGGCAGATGATCGTGTCATCTGTAATATTGCATTTAACTGTAACAAATATATTGCTTTCAAAATTATTTTCGACTAGCTTTTGCCCGCGACTTCGTCCGCGTGGAATAGTTACTTTGGGCTAACGTTAAATTTAACCCCGATTTTGAAGCATTCTTCATTGGCGCTCCGCTCCTATTGGCCTAAGCGTAATGATATATAGCCTATAGCCTTTCTCTATAAATTGATTATTTAATTAAAAAATATTTTTTCAATTCGAACCAGTAGTTCCTGAGATTATCGCGTTCAAACAAACAAACAAACTCTTCAGCCTTATATTATTAGTATATAGATAGCTGTTGCCCACTACTTCGTCCACGTTTCCGTCGTTTTTCGTAAAAAAAAAGTAGCCTATGTCCTTCCTCACGGTTCAGTGATTTTGATGTAACAGACAGATTAACTTTCGTAATTTATTAGGGAAATATAATATGTCAATCTATAATACTGTTGAAAAATATCGCAATACCGAACCGCACAATATTATTGTTAATAGCTGTGCCCGCGACTCCGTCAGCGTGTAACTCATTGTGTGTTATTAAGTTAATGTATTGGTAATATTGTTTAGATCATGTTCACATGAGGCTTAAGTACCTATAGAACGAAAATACTTCAGCGCAATGCTTCCGGGTAAACTATGTTGAAAGTTGACCCGTCCGGCACGTGAATATAAAGATTTCTAGAACTGCTAACCCGGGAAAGAGCGACGTACAACTGACCATGCGAGAAAAAACTGACACCGAGATCTACTCCAGCAACACGAAAAGTCTGCCCTTGAGCCTTATTCATTGTCATTGCATAACACACCGATACTGGGAATTGCGTTCTTTTAAATTAGAATGGACAATTATTTGGTATTATGTGAATTCTGGGAATAAAAACGGTTTCTCCTGCACCGCAACCTGTTAAAATTTGAGCCTTGATTATATTTTGTTGCAACTGGGGTACTTTTAGCCGAGTTCCATTGCAAAGTTGTGGTGGTTTTAAATTTCGGAGCAGAATAATAATCAGAAAGCTTCAAACTGCTAAGCTATCGGGAGTTACACGTGTTATTGTGAGTCAACCATAAAAGATAGATATATGCTGTCGTGGGATATTTTTTATATAATTTTAAGGAGAACATTTCCGTCATAAATGATTTCTGTGTAGCTTTAACCATTAAGGTTGCACTCGCGACAGAAGCTTAAAAAATGGAGTAACTTCTCCCGTTTTCCCAATATTTCCCTTCACTGCTCTGCTCCTATTGATTGTAGCGTGATGAAAAGTATACTATAACCAGCTCAGGAGTATGAAAAATAATTGTACCAAGTTTCGTTAAAATCCGTCGAGTAGTTTTTGTTTCTATAACGGTTATACAGACAGACAAAAATTTTACTGATTGCATTTTTGGCATCAGTATCGATCCCTAATCACCCCCTGATAGTTATTTTGTAAATATATTTCACGTACAGAATTGACCTCTCTACAGATTTATTATAAGTAAAGATAGATATAGGAATAAGATTGTACCTCTGATGTAACGTTTTTAAAGTCGTTATCATAATATTTCAAACTAGGCCAAAACTATAACTTATTTTTCCACAAAATAGGTATTGTCACTAAATCGGATACAAGAAAAGCTATTTTCCACGTTAGCGTCAAGTTACAGTCGGGACAATGTTGGCTTAATGTGAGCACATCCATCACATAGACATTTATTACTTCGACGCTGTCTTTTAGGGCGGTTAACGACTCTTAGAACTTTTAAATGGCCTTAAAAGAAACACTAGTGCTTTGGGTGAGCATATTTACACATGAAATTCACCCGTTATTTTAAATCAACAACATATTAATGGTTTCCCATCCAGAATCCCTACTTTATCAACGATATTTGTTCAGTAAGTTATAACTTACGCCTTAAAAACCTTGTACGGAGGGAGTTCCGGATTTGTCTTTCAGGGGGCACTTCTATGTGCTGATCGTGTTTATTAAATCCTGATTATAGTGTGCTGTGCTATGGCTGACTGAGTAGAGTGTGCGATTCAATATGGGGGACCCATATTGAATCGCAAACTCCCTGGTCTTTGCTATAAAAATCTAGGTTCCTTTTCAACCGACGACCAAAAGAGGAGGTTATCAATTCGACGCGTATATTTTTTTTTTTTTTTTTTTTTTTTATGTATGATCATCGAGTACTCGAAGACGGCTGAACCGATTTGGAAAATTCTTTTTTTGTTCGAATGGGTATACTTCGAAATTGGTACCATTATCACCAAAGTCAGGATCTAATGATGGGATCTTGGAGAAATCGAGGGAACTCTTCAAATATTATAGGCACACCTATGGCGTTTTGGGTATTTCTTATAGTAACTTGTGCAGTTGCTCTCAAAAAGTACCATTTGGGGAAGTGGAACTGATGATGAAGACCACAGATGGCCGCCGAAACTACTCAATAATAAGTATTGAGTGGATTGCGATTCGATTACTTGAATATGGATATTAAGCACTTTATGCTCGTCACAATGCATATGGTGATGTAGAGCTGATGGTGAAGTACCAGGAGAACTCCTCAACAATTAACGGCCCAGCATTGGGAAAAGCAATATTTTGTAAAAGGTTATAAGTAGTTGACATTTAGGCTCTTGTAACTAGGTAAATTAAAAATCATCCAACTAAAAAGAGTGAAATAAAAACTTTTTACCAAAAAATTAAACCGACTCCCAAAAAACACTGCAAAGTGAAAAATAACTTTAATTTCGGAAGTCGGTGCCAAAAACGAAAAAACAAAACTAAAGACACCGACTACCGAAATTAAAGTTATTTTTCACTTTGCAGTGTTTTTTGGGAGTCGGTTTAATTTTTTGGTAAAAAGTTTTAATGGTTTCTACTGAATTGCAAAAAAGGTGATATTGTGTAAGCTTCGTTTTCTAAGCGCTGAAAATGCCGTCACTATTTCTTCACTCACATGGTTCTACATCACTCAATTTAGTGTCGTCATCTTTTGTGTCTTTCGGTAACTGAGGTCTGGGCGTTGGGTCTGGGTAAAGAAATTCAAGACACAACCTGCATCAGTTCGGCTTAGCCGTTCATAATCGATTGGCAAAAACATAATTCACTTTCAACCGAAGTGGATTATTATGTTGCAACTTTAGCCCGGCCATACATAGCGAGTCAGTTTGACCAGATTTTTGTCGACTTATTTTTACAACTTCGAAAGATTCACCACAAACTCACTAAGTTTTCTTTACTGAAGTGTTACCGAATGTAATGTGCCTGCTTGGTTTCGAACTAACGACCCGTACGTCGCACCTGTGTAGTAGGAAGTTAATGCTAAACAATTTCCAAAGTACTCGTAGTGATGCGAGTTAATTTTTTCGAATCTAACTATTTCTGTTTTAATTTATTATGGTCGGTTAAAGGAGTGCTTAATTCTTGTTAAAGTGTGGAGCAATACCAAAAGAACCTTGTCGCTTATCCCCAAATCCCTTGGGTTTACTCTACTAAGAACAGTCTATTACTGGGCTTCTGCGCTGAAAGATAACGCTGTTATTAATATTGTTTATTAAACTGAGTTAATTAGAAAGACCATTTTGCTATATGAGTTTAGAGACCTCGGGCTATCTCATTTATATAGACACTTCAGGGAAATTAGCTGAATATTACGTTATTAAAAGCTTAAGCAGCTTCTTTACTAATTTTTTACATTTTTTAAATTACAATGGGCCTATAGCCTACGCCTTGCCCAACACTACGGTTATGTTAAGTCTAGATAAGGTTCAAAACTATTGTAGGCTTATTGTGGTAGAATATACGTTTATTTTCCTGTCAGAGAATATGAGATCTTATCTTTTCTCGCGAATACCCTAAATGATGATAAATGCGTCGGGCAAACGCAGATTTACCGAGATTTTATCAAAATTATCCATCTCCTATCCATCCCTGTTCCTATTTTCTTTGATAAATAGGCTCAAAGATTTATAATTTTGTTCGCAGTTATCAGCGCTTCTTCTTAAAATGAGATCCTAAAAAGGTGGGGAAAAAAGTTATTGGCTCATCTGAAATATGCTACTATGACATTTCAGATGAGCCAATAACTCCTTTTTAATACATTTCAGTTCTAAGCTACTAGAACTTAAATTTTTGCTCGATTGATTAAAAGGCCAATCCCTTAATAAATGGTTTTTTTAAACGTAAGTTTTTTATTTAACAACAATGTCCTTAACTAGGTATTTCTGATTTAAATTCACTGGCATAAAAACATAGACTTTTAATAACTATCTGAAGGCGACAGAAACATTTGATTCGATGCAGGAATCGCAACCGCGACACGCAGCGCGGCAACGTAATTAGGTTTAATTTTGGCTAGGCAGAGATGTGATATGTGATGTTTTGTGTTTTACACTATTGTCAAATTTGCCTGGATTTCACTTGACTGGACAACGATCAGCCGATCGATTGGTTACCTTGATAAAGTTTGCATAAACGATTGGTGGCCCAAAAAACAATCAGTCGATAGAATGATTGACGGAAAAACTTTTGCAAGAAAGATCGTCTGCCTGATACTTATTTTTCACTTTATCAAAATCTCAACATGTTATTGTATCACGAATCACTAGTTGTTGCTATCTTTATCGATAAACTACTTTCCAGGGAAACGTCCTTAGCTCAACCCTCATATTTTCAACGATTCGAGCCCTATCGATTTTTAGAGACATAAATTTGGGCTAAAATAACACACTCCTAAGGAACGTTATACGAAATCTTTGCTCATACACAGCTCTTATCATACCTCAATTGTTCTTAACCTCTCGTACACATTTGAGGCACAGATAAACCTCTTTATTGCCTGGATTGTAGCGGGACTCGAGATTTTATTGCACGGCAAATGTTACACATCCTCTTTCAAGGGTAAACGTACCTACCCTTTGATAATTTCACATACAAGTTATTATTAAAATACATAGCTGAAAAGTTGAAATGGGGAATTTCAATTTTAGATGTTAGTGGAATACGGTGGAGAATTACGCATCCTCTATTGAAATGAAGGATACCTTTTGAGTTGTGTGATGTTTTAATCGAGTGAAAAAAGCTTTGATGGCACAATATAGGATTTGAGTAAGGTTTTTATTATACTTAGTACCTAGTGCTTATTGAAATATATTAGCTGTGCCCTCGATATCGTTTACGTGAGCGATTTTTCCCGTAAGTCTCGATCCCGTGAGAATTCCGGTAACTGCTTTATAATATTGGTACAGATTAGATCGCGATTTGAAGTCCGAATGATGGAGTCTCTACTGTATCCGATTCCGATCAACTATTTCGGGGTTCTCACTTCCAGTCTAAGCGAATGAATACAGATGTTGATTATTTTAAATAGAGTGACTGCCTATCTGCTCCTCCACAGCCGAGTACAGACGCCAGCACATGAAGCTACCCGAAACTGTCAAATTTTCCCAATCGACCTTGAACCTAATTACTTTAACGATAAAGTTGAAAATCTATTAAAGAAATTTGACAGATTGTTGTAGCTTGATGTGCTGGCGTCTGTACATGAGTAGCATGATACCCCTTGACAAGATTAGTGTCTGAATATCTGGCTCCTTAGTACTTGTAAGGACTGTGAAAGATGTGCCTACAAATGACAGCCGGCTTAAAGTGAATTTTGAAGCAGCAAATATTTTCAATATTTTAAGATGGTCATCCATTCACGGACCGACATCATCTAGCGATACTTAACCATCCACAACGAACGTTACATTTGTGACTATTACTAGACACGAGCTCCTCGAAAATATTCTTAGATAATTGAACAGACTTCATTAATAATCGTTACACGTAAGTAGGTACTACTAATTAAAGTTATTTAGTTGAAGCTATGCATAATTAATGACTAATTTGAAACTTTGTAGACGAGATCTATTCAAATATCTTTGTTATGTTAATTGCTGTGTAAAGAGTTGCTCCTATAGAGCATCGAATTAAACCAAATCACGAACATAGACGTCAAAGACATTTTTAATAATTGTTTGATACATGATATTTATTTTGAAAATTGATTGTTAAATAACACTTATACACATCTTTTTTTCGTAAATTTAAACTAGATAAGGCTGGTATTTCTTAACCATCTACCCTGAGAAGAAACACTGAAACTTACTCTAAAGGTAACGTGTCTTTTAACCCCAAACAATCTGTAATGGTTAAATCAAATGAGAATCTTGTAGGTTATAAATGACTGAGGTAATCTTTTGAGAAAAGAGGCATACATATTTAATAATAAATATACATATAATATATATAAATAATATATTAAAAAAATGAATCTATCCAGACAGTGCAAGCAATTGTCAAGTATGGTGTACCTTAACTTAGAATTTTAAGGGGCTCAACGATTTCATTACGAAACTAAAGAGATAAATAAATAAAATTATTCCAATTCCAGAAGTCGGTATCTGTGGTAATGTTGCCTTTGACTAGTTAATTTGCCTTATAACAGTTTTGCGCTATCCCATAGATATAATAATAATAATAAGCTAAGCTATAATAGCTGGCTTTGCACAGCTGGATAAAAATCGCCGCTGTCCGTTAGAGTGTGCAGGAGAAACCTAGGTAGCCGTTTTCGGCCTCTTGCAGAACACGACTTGGCGTATTTTGCGTCATGACTTGGGCCTGCACCCAAACAAAATTTAGCCAACCCAGGAGCTGAAGGTAAACGACGTGTGTTCGATGATGGGCTCTGGAGAAATTGGCAACTGACCCTAATTTTCATTGAAAAATCATCTTCACCGATATCGTGCGATTTGACCCCATTAGACTTTTCTTGTGGGGTTTTCTTAAGTCGCAGGTCTATGCGAATAAACCACAAATCAAAGTGGCCCTCAAATCCAACATAACCAATGCCATCGGTGAAATTTATCCTGATTTATGCGCCAGTCATGGAAAATTGAACATTTTGGATGCGCGCCAGCCAGAGAAGCCGCGGTGGGCATTTGAACGATGTTATATTTCACATAATGGCATCAACAGGCCTTTAAAAAAAATCGATAATATCTCACACACATTTTGTTTTATTTAAATTTAAAGTTAGGAAGCGCTTAATGAAAGACCCTTTACATTTAAATAAAACAAAAAAGACCACGTACGTCGTTACAATGTGCAGTCATTTGCTAAACTTGTTAAGCTTGTCCGCATGCATGCCTCGGAAAACACGCTGTCGTTGGTCCTGCGTGTGGAGAAAATTACTATAAACCAAAACAAGTGCTAACAAAATTACAATTTATACTGGATACGTTTAAAAGTTATAAAATAATAGTGCCAAGTATCTCCAAAAACCAACGTTTAGATGTAAATCAAAAGAAAAATTCCTTATAAAAACAAAACAAAGTATGTAAATCAATCAATTCATTCATTGTGATTACAGTGATAAATATTTGCAGCTATTCCGTATTACAAAAGTATTTGCAACTAGTATGATAAAATATATAATTCACTATAGTGTGTGCATGATATTTTATGTGCACAGGGCGATTTCGGACGTCTTTTCGCGTGACTTTGCTTGCGTAAAAAGTGTTTTCTCTAGTTTTTAGGGCCCGCTGCTGATTTACATGGAGCGACTGATAGACTGACCCGATTTCGTTCAAACCAATTTTGGTTGAAAGTTTACATTAAGATCTACAGATATATGTTTTTTTTTAGATTTTTGACTCCATTATTATAGAAGTTAGAGGGGACACACATTTTACCACTTTGGAAGCTTATATCTTTTAAATGATTGACTTTATGTAAGTAGTTTTAGAAACCCTAATATCATTTTTAAAGACCTGTCTATAGATACCACACACGCATAGGTTTCATGAAAAAAAAATATTTTCAGTTCTAGTTCCATGTATGGGGACCCCCCTTTATTTTAAATATTTTTTTCTTAAAATCGGAATGCGGTTCGCAGTATACATCTACCTACTAAGTTTCATATGTATAGTCTTAATAGTTTCGGAATAAAATGGCTGTGACATACGGACGGACGGACAGACAGACAGACAGACAGATGGACAGACATATCGAAACTTTAAGGGTTCCGTTATTTGCCATTCGGCTACGAAACCCTAAAAACAAAAGAAAAATAACTAATAACACAGCCAGTAATGTATTGGATTTCGGTTTGAAGTCAGAACTATGATATCATCAATAATTCGATTTGTCTACAAATGTTGTTCCAAGACAGCAATATATCCATATCGCACTAATAATACAATACAGTTGTAACTCAAAATGTGTGTTTTTTGAGAATCGACGAAAAATGTATTTCACTTCCTGTTATAGATTATAAAAAAATTAATACCATAAAAGGTTTATTAATAAAATTAAAGCAATTATATATTTCCCAATAATTAAAAAAAAAATACAGATAGTTAATTAATAGCCAATTTTTGAGTTAAGACTATATTGTTTGAAAAAAGTTTTAAGAAAGATGAATTATTTTTAGTTGTGTAATTATTGTTAAATCATTTGGAATTGCTACAATCTAAAGGTGACTTTTTATGGTTTTGAGTAACATTTTTAATGTTAAAACTATTTTTTTATCAGTTTTAAGTTATGTAGGCACCTAAAACACAATCACTTTCAATCGAGGGTTAGGAAATTAATAAATAAAATTGGACAATCAAGTAAAATCAGTCGAGAAAACTTTTATTCATATTATAAAACATATTTAAAATGTTATTTAAACATAATGTACTCTTTAAAACAAAAAAAAAACAAACTAAACCTTCCAAAACACAATACAATTTTTTTTTTGCTAGAAAAGAAACCGACTACAATAAACCATAAAAGCACTAAAAAGTTAAAAATAATACTATAACCTACCTATATTAATAAACATAACCTAACCAACGATTAAACTATAATAAAATTTGAAAACTTTTTGGAGTCAATAATGAAGTTGAAGAATTCAAAGGGAGCAAGATTTCTTCAACAGGTTCCTTGTTTTCCTTCTCCTGGTGATTGTTTAACGTTGATTTTGTCGCTATACCAACAAGCAATCGCCCTCGGTGCATACTTAATCTAAAAAAAAATTGTAATAAGTAAAACACCTTTACTATTGAACCTATGTCACCTAGAATGCAATAACTCGAAATTTTAAAAAAATACATTGTTAGTAAAGTATACCAGTGTTTACTTTAACATGTTCGAATGCGTGATTTTAAATGCTATGTTTAACCAATAAGTAATTGTTTAAATATTAAGAAATTATCACAAAAAAACAGCTAATACAAATTCTTCACCAATACTGTGTTATGTCTAAAATTACTTAATAAACCACCAAGAATGATGTACGTAAAAATATTATTTTAAATCGCAATTTAACGAATCAATAATAGTGTAACAACTACAAATACTTCAAGTATAATTATTTTACGTTTCAATCAAATATAATGTATTAACTCGAATTAATAGTTAAACTTTTACATACCTGATTCAGCAATAACGTTCCAATTCGAATTAATGCGTTCTAAAACACAAAGCGGCACGTCCCTCCTAGCCGAGTTTTGATCGTAACTAAAGATGATGCGATATTCGGTGGCAGATTATGACGGTTGGTCATCATGAACAATGACTCATGGTGCCATATCTTATTTGGTTTTTGTACTATTCCAACGACGGTATTATTGACGCGTAGGGAATTGAATTTTACGATTGAATATGATGTTATCTGAAATTTGAAATTTTTTGAGTTACTGCAGTATTGTATTATTAGTGCATATTCATTGAATTGGATAAAGTAGCACTTTTCACAACCGACGATTTTATTATTCATTGGACTGAGACAATGCGGAGAATTTACTTTGCGTTTCAACAACTATATTTTTGTCATAAATATAATCACCATATATCTGTTTGTTTCAACATTATACATACATAGAGGAGATCGTGGCTAAAATATTAACAGCCACACGAGTCGATTTTCAAGGTCAAGAGACCTTTACCAAGGTCGATCCGTAGATGGGTAACCAACTTAATATATCAAGATACCTCCGTGCCTTACACCTTTGCCATCTTGTACATCTTTGCCAGTCGTTATGGGTAGTTAGAAGCTAGAAAATCTAACACGTGGGTCTTGCCAAAGGGTAGCGTGATACGTACTAGATTTTATCTTTTGTGACGTTTTCCAATGTTATAAGGCAAAGTATTGGTTACGACATTAGATACATACGAGATGTTCTAACTGATGGAGAGGGATTAGTTACCCACTGATAAACCATTTAGGCCTAATCTTATTGTGTAATTACACAACACATTCCTTACATAATAAACTCTTTAGAGAGATCATAAGTAGTCGATAAATTGAGAATTTATAGTTACTTTTACAATATCACGATGAATTAAAAACCTATAATAATAGTAGATATTTATGCGCTCTGTGGCATTTTATAAATTAGTCGACATTACTAAGTACCTTGTTATGTCTAGTTAGCCGATGAGCGATTTGCTTGACGGTTTGGTCAAAATCGAGAGGAAGATATTATGACTTTCTAAACAAATATTTTCTAATAAGAATCAAAAGTTATTTTAGTAAAGATCTTATTTTCTATAAACACCAATCCAATTATTCCCATCATAACTGGAACTATAATAATATGAACTCATCTAAATTAAACACAAAAAATAATGTCAAAAATCATTTGGTCATCATTTTACTCATTTGGTTATCATCACCTTACTGAACTTCTTTATAATTTCGAGTTTATATAATGAAAGAACGCATTAAGTCCGCTAGGTAATAAACAGCGAAGACTTTCAAACTTAACCTCTTTTGCAAAAAAACTTTTTTCACCTTCAGGGGCGCCTCTTAAAGGTTTTTCCTCGTATCGGGTTGTAGCAAAATTGATACGTGTCGACTACCTACGTCTTTTCGTTACCCGGAGTATGTAATTAAGTGGTTAGATGGGGACAGACCCTGTTCACTTTATGAAGGCCTTTTGTTCAGCCATATTGGATAGGTTGACGCGACGTTCGACAGCCTGTTCGGTTTTGGGACAGTAAAAGGTTTTGTGTAGTTGGTTAATCAATGGTCACGTTTGTTTTTGGATTGTAGGTACAAAAATTACTAGTCTGTACAATAATTAACATTTTTGACATATTCTTCTTTTCATTTAAATCTAACTAAAGGAGTTTTATTTCAAAAACTGTTTCGGTTACATTCAATAATTAAGTGCAAACAAGATAAATGACCCAAAAAGAAACTACCATCATCCCGTGCTTCGTCTTTCCTCATCTATGTTGGGGTCAGTTTGCAGTATAACCGGATGCAGCTGATTACTAACGTTTTACGTGGAGCTTAATGCTTATCTGACCTCCACAACCCAGTAGCTGGGTAACATAATTCCCCTTGGATAGTTTGGCGTATACAATGAGTATGTAGTTTATTACTTATGTATTGTATATAAGTAAATAGTACATCATGGACTACCCGCGTATTTATTTTCTTCTGCTGTGTAAAATCTATCCAAAGGTTGTTTATGTAAGATCGCTTTTAGAGATATGGCCGGCCATTGTAATACTCTTAGTAGTTGTTAAGTCCTTATTTAATTCTGTTACGGTAAAAAGTAAGGATGATGATACCTGCATAAAAAATAGTTTCCAAAATATGTCAAAAATATTTAAGAAATATTTGCGACCAATTTAAAAAATAACAACATCAGAGACAAAACGCATCAGGTTTGTAGTGTGAGGTTTTGTTACGTCACTACAAGACGTTTCACGAATAAGTGACGTCATGTTAAACAGCAACGCATGGTAGATATGCATGTGCCTTTATTTTTGTTTACGAGGTTTAAAAAAAATACGCGACCAATATTTTTTCATTTAAAAAAGTATAATTTTAAAAACCTAACCAGTTGGAACAACTTTAACATATTTAACAAGAAGTGAAAAGTTTCTTTGTAATTTTTCATGTAGGTACTTGTGTTTAAAAATTGCTGCAGAAGAAAAATGGCTTTAGAAACCTAACTTTTATATTTATCATTACCCATAAAAATCGTAAAGCGGTTTACAGCATACCAACCAAATTTCAACTGTGTATTATATTCCGAAATTATTAGTACAATAGTTTCAGAATATGTATAGTTCCTTTGACATACGGAGGGACAGACAGACAGGTCGAATCTATAATGTTCTGTTTTTGCCACTCGGTTACGGAACCCTACAAATATTATATAAACACTAATAATAAAATTATTATTTTTAATTTAATTAATACAGATTAATAACAAAAGCTTCTAAATAGATAACTAAGCTAGCAGTTGCAATTAATCTCGCTTAATCATGCTCATCGTAAATCTGCCATCTGCAGTACCTGACAGATGCTTCGGGGTACAATTCCACCCCTCCATTGTTTCAACACAATTTGATTTATTACGTTATAATTTGGTAATAATAATGAAATATATGTTAAAATAAAAGGGAGGTGGAATAAACACAAAATTTTGTAACCATTGAGTTAGGAGGAAAAGGGTGATTGATATTGAATGAATGAATGAATATTTATTGAATCAAACTAACTTACTTACATTACACAGTATAGGAAACAACTTATGTACATATATGTGAACTAAACTTTGTGAACACTGGTACCCAAAGTAAGATTTAACTTGAGTTTTAGGTACCAGAGCTCTCGCATTTTAACAGGATATAATATGTAAGTCTATGATTATTTATGTCATGTGAGTCACATGAAAATACTCGTTACTTTAGACATTCTTATAAAATATTAAAATAAAAATACATATAAAAAGGAAGAGAAAAGAACAATAACAATAGTAGGTATTTAATCTAAAGACCAAACCATTTTTAGAGTTTTCTGACGCTTTAAAGGGTTGTGTATAAGTGTACATGAATATGGGTGGCGGAGATTTTGAGTTTGAAAGTGTGAATGTGATGTGTAGATGTGAATGTTGTGTGGTAGTATGTAAATAGCTTATAATGTAAAAGCAGATGAATGTTGATAAAACAAGCACGCTAGCGGATGGTTTTTAAAAGTTCTTCTGTTTCATCATATGTTTTTGTTAATAGCCATTCCGATACCTTTTTTTTGCACTCAGATCTCGACAGTGGATATATGTTACAGTGTTTGTTGGCAGTATTATAAAGATGCCCGCTTATCACATGGTGGTGCCTTGCGGCTAGACGACTTTTATGTGTCTGAGGTTTGCAGACCATATGCCACCTGCGTCTCTTTACAATATTGGCGTCGTATTCCAAGGAGATGTGTTTTCTCAAAACTGTTTCTAGTACAAAGAGCTGTCTGACACTCAGAACTTTAATGTCAGCAAAGAGCTGAGAAGTAGGATACCTAAAAGGCCTGCAAGCTATCACCTTAAGCACAGCTCTTTGCGCTCGCTCTAAAGACAATATGTGCGATTTTGCGGATCCGCCCCAAACTGATATACAGTAGCCTAGAATAGACTGACATAAAGCGTAATATACGGTTTTTAAGGTAACGAAGTCGGCAGAATAGCGAAGCTTTTTAAAAATATATACAACTTTCCTAATACGACAGGTAACATTAGTAATGTGCGATTTCCAATTGAGCAAGTTGTCAATGTATACACCCAGATATTTCACGTGGCTGGATCTGTCAAGGACGGCACAGGAACAGGGTTTGGATAAATCACGTGGTTCACAAGAGTGCGCATATAATAAGAATGTATCGGTGGCAGGTTGAGTGGATGAAGTCTTCGAAAAAGTTAGATACGTGGTTTTGTTCAGGTTAAGAGTTAAGGCTGCTCTCTCGAAAAAAGCTTGAAAAAAGCATTCAGATGAAGCAACTTTTCGTCGGCAATTACAGAGAAATTACATCTGAAAAAAATTGTTAGTAATCTACATGATATGAACCGTAATTTGGTTTAGCCACAATTTTTCTATCGGTATCACATAATAAGAAAAAAAATGCCAAATCACCTCCAAATCATTGAGATGAAACCATTTTACTCCTTAATTTCTTATCAAAAGAGTATAAAAAAATATACTACTGCTTTGCAATACAAATGAAAATGATTTGGTTTTGTTACTTTTTACAAATATGTATTATTTTTATTACAATAAATTAAAAATGCGTCCAATTAAAAACTGCGTTTACATCACCCCCGCACTCGTCCACAAATTCAGTGCGGGGCGCATCGTGTTGCTAGGTGGACCTACGTCGCGTTGCGAGAGCTCAAGCACTACGAAATAATATCGTAAAATATTACTGCAAAAATTAATTTTGTAAATAGTGGAATAACTTTTTAACCGACTTTAGAAAAAGGAGGAGGTTCTCAATTCGTCTTGAACTTTTTTTATGATGTTACTTCATTACTCGCAGATGACTGGACCGATTTGGAAAATTTATTTTTTTTGTTTGAAAGTATACATTCTAGTTAGTTCCATTGTCGTCACGTTTGGATCTGATGATGGAATCATGGAGAAATCGAGGGAACTCTTCAAATATTATAGGCATACCTATAGCGTTTTGGGTATTTCTTATAGTACCTTGTTTAGTTTCTCTTGAAAAGCACCATTTGAGGAAGTAGAACTGATGACGAAGACCCCAGATGGCTATCGAAACTACTCAATAATAAGTATTTCGTGGATTGCGATTAGATTACTTGAATATAGATGTTAAGCACTTTATGCTCGTCACAATGCATATGGTGAAGTAGAGCTGATAGTGATGTACCAGGAGAACTCCTCAAAAATTAACGGCTCTGCACCGGGAAAAGCAATATTTTATAAAAAGTGATAAGTAGTTGACATTTTGGTTTTTGTAACTAGATAAATTACAAACTGACCCACTAAATAGCGTGAAATAAAACTTATTATCAAAAAATAGAACCGACTTTCGATTCGTCAAAAAGTTTTATTTCTGATTCTTGTTTATAAGTTAAAGAGTATTCTATGTATCTATAAGTAGTGTTAGTGTTATAAACTCATAGTATTTTACAGTTTTAGTAGTGTTTAAATTTAGTTTGTAAAACATGGGAATAAGCAGAAACGAATGAAGAGAGGTCTAAAAATATTACAAACAAAAGGGTATACATTTATTATCAAGGTAAGTTTTATCAACATATTTCATTATAAACTATCGCTTTACTTACCTCGCATAAAAGTAGATAGCACAGAGTAAACGGACAGAGGGTAAGCTTCATACAACTGCGCTATGATAGGTACACTACTACAAGCAAGGCGCGTGTGTGCGCTTCGTCTGAGCGAGGCCTGGCTTGAGCCGATTTGCACCGGTTTCTCTTCGTACGGACGAAGCCGCCAGTTGAGATAGAGAGACAGAGTTAAGATAATGTACAAGAGAAAGAAGAAAACGAGAACGAAGAAGGACGAAAAGAAAACATAGAACAAGATTTTATATGGCTATCAAAATTTCTAAAAATAAATATATGTGAACACGGAGAAATAAATGAGGATGAAGAAGTTCAACCAACCAAAAGAATAAAAATACTTGGTGAAAGAAAGTTAAATTTCAGTGAATTTTAGTTATAATCTATTTGTTTATAAAAAATGTAACAAATAATATGACATACACTAGTAATAATTATACTACCTATCTACCTTACTCTAAGTTCCTACCTACATACCTACCTTACCTACCTACCTACCATTTTTCTCTTAATAGAAACCTTCCTCAGACTATAACGAATATTCGAAAAAAAAATCCGTATTGGTCCAGCCATTCCTGAGTTTTGCGCTTAGCAACACATTTAGCCATTAATTTTTATTTATATATAATTTAGTTAAAAAGATACATCAAGTTATTTACCTCATGTTTCGAGCCAGGCTGATCTATAATAGAGGTATAATTTCTACAGTACATACTCAAAGTGCATCTATATCAATAGATAATAAATAAAAACAAAATTTGACCACTTTTGATGCGGTACAAATAAAAATGAATTTAACTTTCACGATGACTTGACCTTCTGTGATTTCGATACTCTGTGCCGAGACTAGGCGAAGCGACGACGCATGCTGGCGGCGCAGGCGCGGGCCGAGCGCGCCTCTCTTTTCTGTTGCATGCGGGTAGCGGAGAGCTGCGCGGAGTGGCGCGCGGAGAGGGGTCGTTAGCACCGCCCAAATGGTCAAGGTTATTGGCATGAATACAAGCCTTAAGCGGTTCTTGGAAAGCCAATGCATTACACTACTTAAAGCTCGTTCAGCACTTTGAAATACCTCAGTCCAATCGTTTCCGCGAATGATCAAAGCGGTATCGTCCGCAAAAGAAAAAATATCGCAGAAGGGAATATTTAGTCTGCAAAGGCTATTAATGTACAACAGAAATAAAGTAGGACCCAGGATAGAGCCCTGGGGTACACCGAAATCCAAAACCATGTTGTTGCTTTCGATCGAGTCAATTTTAACTGATTGTGTCCTTCCAGATAAATAGTCAGTAAAAATACGAAGGGCGTATCCTCGAATTCCCATTTTTTCTATCTTCATTAACAAGTGTGGAACAGAGACAGTGTCAAATGCTTTAGTAAGGTCAAGGAAAATATCCAAACATTTTTGTTGATTATCTAGACATTCCACAATCTGATCCACAAGAGAAGCAACAGCATCTTCTGTTGACATTCCATTTCTGAAACCAAACTGATTAGGTGCCAGAATATTATACTTCACCAAAAACTGTGTGAGTCGAGTGTTTAAGATCTTTTCCAGGACCTTAGACAAGACGGGCAATACCGATATTGGTCTATAGTTATTTACACTGTCTCTGTCCCCACCCTTAAAGACAGGATGGACAATAGCTCTTTTGAAAGATTTGGGAAAAGTACCACTGGACATCGCGATATTGCAAATATGTGTAATCGCAGGAACTAGGGCTTTAGAGCATGTTTGTAGTAGTATTGTTGGAATAGAGTCCCAACCTTTGGCTGAGTCTGTTCTAAGGCCACATATTATAGCTCCCACTTCAATGTCATCTGTCGGCATGAGGACAAGAGAGTTTGTCATACTATATTCATCATGTGTCTGAATACTCCCCGATGCAGGACCAAACTTTTGTGCTAAGTCACTGCCTATACTAGAAAAGTACTCATTAACCTTATTAACAGACAAGAATTTATCGGATCCGATGCTTAATTAAACAAAAGGTTTTAATAATGCCAGTTTCCTCGTGAATTTGAAGTTTTCCATTACCGTTTAGAGAACAGTAGTGACGATGAAAGTTACACAAAGTAATGTGCCTGTCTAGGTTTGAACCCACAACCCGTAAGTCATGCCTGTAATCACTGGGCTACCACTGCTTTTTTACTTAAAGATAAAAAGAAAAGAAAACACAAATAAGGTTTTTAAAATAATAATAATATAATTTTTTTCAAATACAAACGAAGATATATTGACGATTTGTAAATGTCATGTTTTTATGACTATCGTCTCGAACTGTTTATCATTTCACTGAAGCTATGAGTCTCTTTTGATAAGAAAAGAGTTGTTTTTGGTAACCATTTATCTTCTGTTATATGGACGTTGTAGAAAAAATAGATGAGGAAAGAAATTGTTTTCCTCTTTTTGAGGTACACAATTGGCATTACATACAATAATTGGTCTACGCGGTGTGACCTTCACCTATTGTTTATTAAGAAAAGCTAATCTAATAGATAGTCTGATTAGGTTAGTGTCTCAAGCTTGCTGTCGGCGAGCGGGGCTAGCTCAGCGTGTGATAAGGACCAAGCCCGGATCGCTGGTGCGGCGTTTTCCACGCGCGCTTCAAAGAACAGTCAGCAGAAGTGACGAGGCGCGAAGGTCTGTGCCCCAGCAGTGGACACTTCATAGGCTGATAATATCTAAAAAAACGTATCTTGTGAATGTCTGTCAGAAAAACATATTCAAATTTAAAAAGTACCTTCTTAATTAAATTTATTCTATTTTCCTTTTTGCGACCACCTGTTAACACGTTTGCGTGTGACACTTATAGCTACCTACATGCGCTTCGCTATTCTCTACTTTTTGTTATTAAAAATATTACTAGCAATGTGGGTAGAATTCACATTACTAACAATCGTGTTAACCCTTCCAATTAAGCTAAATATACTTGTTTCTGATGTGGGCTCACGGCAATAGTGTTATGGGTGGGGTTCGAACCTGCGACCTATCGCTCACAAGTCCGGCACCATTAGACTGTTGATGCTTCTAACTCTACGGGATGAATTCTTATACTGTGGCTTAATTTAAAGTTAGTGTAATATTGATTGTAACTGGCTTATAATCCCGTCCGAGCCGTTGCGTAATATACATTAAAATGGCGTGTGGACACAGATTACTAAATAGTTATGAATTACCCAAATCACAAAATTAATTACCTACACCTTATTGCGTAATAAAAATATAGAGCGTATTTCATTAACTGTCAATGCATAGAATAATTTACTAAAAAGGTTCTCGGTAAACACCTGTCATGGAACATATTTTTTTTTTAATATTCCTGTTCGTTTCTCATTAATTGAACGAGATAAGTTTCTGATCTTGCCGAATGTTTGCATGAAAACGTCAAATTAGCCTATGTAGTAATCTAATCTATCTCTGTGCCTAATTTCATCTAGATCGATTTTGCCATGTCGTCGTAAGTAATAAACATTCATAAATCCATCACTAAATCTAAACCTTCTCATTTATTATATTAAGAATGTAAAAATTATAATACGGACGTCCTGTGCTTGAAAAATTACCCTAATTTAAACGCGCCAATCTCGAAAGTACTGGGTAGATTTGGATGAAATTTGAAGTAGGCTGAAGCTTGAGATAGGTTACATAGGTTATAGTATATATAGACTTTTACCTGACTGCAAAAGAAGAAGGGTTACTTATGTTTTTAACGTAATAAAGTCGCAGTGAGTGAAGCCCCCGCGCGACCGCTATTGTCTCTCAAAACCATTAGCTCTATGTACTCCTTCTTCATATTAACTTTAACTGTATATTCATATTAACTAAATTTCATACCCCTCTAATCATGTAAATTTTGAAAAAAGAGGTACCTAAAAAGTCTTTTTTTCACGTATTTAATATATGCATGACATTAGATTTATCGAGTATAAATTAAAACTATGACCCAGACATGCTTCTAACTTAAAACTCGCAGGAAAATTCTTATTTCACCACAAATAGTTTGGCAATTAAGAATGGTAGTGATCCATGATTTCACGCGCCAATATACCCAATCAGATGGGCGCAGGCGTAATAAAAGTTGCTCCAAATATTCGCTCTGAAGCCAATAATGGTAGTCGAATTGTTGTTTACTACATATCGACCCTCGGGCTTGGTAAACAAAAGTTGAATGCCAGGCTGAAAACAGCTCAATAGAGCTATTTTTGCTGAAAACAATACGATTTAATCGGTTTTTGTCCGCATATTCATCCGATATTGGGACTACCGGGTTCGATCGTATACATTTGAAATGGCCGCGGCAGTGGTCTCGCGAGCTACGCGATGAATAACTGTTTTAAAACAACCAATTAAACAAAACAAATAAAAACCGCGTTCATTGGGTTACGAACCAAAATATTCTTGTTTATACATTTTTTATAGTTATTTATTTTTTATTGGCTATAATCTAACCCGAGACATCATGTTCAGTAGCATGCAAGTCATCACTACAAAAATACAAACCTTTAACTCGTTATACATCATGCATGTAACCACTGAATGTCGAATGAAAACAATTTATATTTGCAATTTTTTTTTTAACAGAGAACTATCAATGTGGGGAGAATTCATATTACTAGCGATCATGTTAACCCCAATAGTGTAACGGGTGGGTATCGAACCCACGACCTTTTGATCACAAAGCCGAAATCTCAGCCATTAGGCCATTACCGCTTCCTGCTTTCACGAATACGTATTTCCAAGGAAAGCAATTTATTTTTCTGGTAATATTGATACATATCTATGTACGCTTCGCAATATATAGCTTCACAAAACCACATACATTATCAACATTCCAGATCAATTTCCCGCCAACCAAACGCTCCCCTCACATTGTTTCGCCGCCATATTTATTTCCTATTGTTTCCCTTCTCGTATCGTGTATCGCGTGCGCGTCACGCGGAATGTTACAATATTGCTATTAATACTTGAATATATCTCGCTGGGTACATCGCCTGTCAAACTGTCAAAATTGTATTAAATATTTTATTCATTATGAGACTCCTCTGAAACAAAACATTCAAACGTACCACACGTTAGGTACCTATGTGTTATTTGCAGCTGGTAATTTTAAACAACTAGGTATGAATTCGTTTTTTGCGTGGGTGGGTTTTCCCGCGCAAATCCCGATCCTGTGGGACTTCCGAGATTATTATGATCATTCAGATCCGGTCAGTAGTTTTTGTGTGAAACAAACATCAATACATCTATACATCGATCCTCACAAAATTTCACATTTAAAATATTAGTAAGATATTATCAGTGCGACGAGATATTATGGCTGACCCGCAAAACTCAGTAATTGCTTGCGCAAGTTTTATTTAATTTATAATTTTTCTACTGTGACATTTCGGAACGCGCCTCTAATGGTAAAATAATTATATGATGATGATGGTATAATAGTATGATGATAACAACATAATTATTATGTTGTTATCATCATATTTCCGAACGCATCTTACATATTAGAATACAGATTCTTTCTTGACCGCAGTTTTTGAGCTGACCAACCATATCTCTTCCCTCCTATACAATTCCCACAAATCAGAGAAGAAATGTTCACCGCACGCGCCACTAATTGGTGCATTCAACGCCAGCCAATCACCGTACAGATACTGTGGTTCGAGAAGGTATAATTACTTCCGCCATGTTGTGTCAAAACGTCTTCATCAAAAACCAGCCGTGAAGAGCGCGCCTAAAGCCAGCAAAATTTTAGAATTCACCCCCACTCTCCTATCCGCTCCTCACATCGAATACGATCGCGCGTGTACCTACGCGCTCGCTCGACGCGTATCTTCTGTAGTAAGTATACGTATAATATTCAGATGAAACAACTGTATTCAAAGTATGACTGCGTTATACAATATTACGAAATGTTATTATGTGTACGCGAATAATACGTAAATAGTAAGTTAGTAGGAGGTGACTATACCACTGATACTGAACACGAATCAATATAAAATCAATACCAAAAGGTAATGTTATATTATGTATAATATAATATTATTTTGGCGCGTGATTTTGGTGTGGCGTAAATAATGATAAACTTATATCGTCATATGCCCATGGATGACCAAATTATTGATATTTTTAATATTTTAAATAAAAATCGTACTTACTTTTACAAAATTAGGTACCATTTCTAAAATTGGTGATATTTTTTTCATTTTGTTTTTTTTTTATATCAGTCCTGAATATTTGTATTATCAGATCAGTATCAAGTTTTTTTATTACATTCTAAATCAATATTGAACAAAATACTTATTCTTAAATTTTAACATTTTTTTCTACGGAATTACGCAATTTTGGGCCCCTGTATCTATAGTTGCAAAACTTCTGAAAAATTCGGAATAATTCCGGAATACTTCTGGGAAAGTTTCTTTAAATCAGAATTATTCAAAATGAATTTAAATAAAGCCCTCTGTGCGCCGGCCGCTGCCGCCGCGCTGCGATGGCGGTGCGGGGTGCGGTAAGAGGGGAGATGCTCCCCTGAGAAGTTTTCCCCCCGCGAGAAAGATTCGTACCCCGCAATCGAATGTTTCCGAATATTTCGCCCGAATAATTCAATCGAAATTAACGTGTTTGTTTGTTGTGTGGTGGGTGGGTTAATTATTGTTCAGTGCGAGACTACGTACGATACAAGAGTAAAATATAAATGTTTATCTATACTAATATTATAAAGCGGAAAAGTTTGTTTGTTTGTTTGCTTGAACGCGCTAATCTTCGAAAGTACTGGGTGGATTTGGATGAAATTTGGTATGGAAATAGCTTGAAGCTTGAGGAAGGTTATAGGCTACTTTTTACGCGACTGCAAAAAAGGAGAGTTATGTTTTTGCCGTAATAGAATCCACGGGAGCGAAGCCCCGCGTGAGTACTAGTTTTATTATAAATGGGATTGATTAAGTATATGTTGATATTTTTATAAGTAGATATGTTAGCCTGCGATTAACAGGATTTTTATTCTTTTGTTTCTAGGTAGGTACTCTACTTTATTTCGAAATTGAATGCTATTTTTATAAATGTCAGTAGTTGAATAAAAAACCAGGCCTAGCATATTTTATTTGTTTTTTGAAAAAGGGCTACCTATGTTTTTGGTTAGTTTGTATGTAGCTCTGTACGCATCGCGAGTATTCGCGAGTCGCATAGGTAGGTATTAATCATTACCTACCTACTTAACGCGTATAATAGCAAAGCCAATAAAAACAATTAAAGGCAAACCTTGCAAGCAAACACGTTTTGATGCGGTTTTTAGAAAAGTATTTGTTATACTTAGGTAGGAGCAGGTTTTGGTATATTAACTGACTTCAAAGGTCGATTTTCCTGGTTTCTTTTGGCAGTTGAAATATTCCCAAAGTTTCGGAATATTTCGGAATACTTCCGAAGTATACGACGGGAATGATTCGGAATTATTCCCGCCAGACTATATCGAAAAAAAATGTACTACACTGCGGTGGCTCATTATTTTAGACTAGCTTTTGCCCGCGACTTCGTCCGCGTGGAATAGTTACTTTGGGCTAACGTTAAATTTAAGCCCGATTTTGAAGCATTCTTCATTGGTGCTCCGCTCCTATTGGCCTTAACGTAATGATATATATAGCCTATAGCCTTTCTCTATAAATTGACTATTTAATTAAAGATATTTTTTTCAATTCGAACCGGTAGTTCCTTAGATTATCGCGTTCAAACAAACAAACAAACTCTTCAGCCTTATATATTAGCATAGATAGCTGTTGCCCGCGACTTCGTCCACGTTTCCGTCGTTTTTCGTAAAAAAAAGTAGCCTATGTCCTTCCTCACGGTTCAGTGATTTAGATGTAACACACAGATTAACTTTCGTAATTTAGTAGGGAAATATAATATGTCAATCTATAATACTGTTAAAATAGTAAAATAATACTGTTATAATAGCTATAATACTGAAAAATATCGCAATACCGAACCGCACAATATTATTGTTAATAGCTGTGCCCGCGACTCCGTCAGCGTGTAACTCCTTGTGTGTTATTAAGTTAATGTATTGGTAATATTGTTTAGATCACGTTCACATGAGGCTTAAGTACCTATAGAACGACAATACTTCAGCGCAAAGCTTCCGGGTAAACTATGTTGAAAGTTGACCCGGCCGGCACGTGAACATAAAGATTTCTAGAACTGCTAACCCGGGAAAGCGCGACGTACAACTGACCATGCGAGAAACAACTGACACCGAGATCTACTCCAGCAACACGAAAAGTCTGCCCTTGAGTCTTATTAATTGTCATTGCATAACACACCGATACTGGGAATCGCGTTCTTTTATATTAGAATGGAAAATTATTTGGTATTATGGGAATTCTGGGAATAAAGACGGTTTCTCCTGCACCGCAACCTGTTAAAATTTGAGCCTCGATTATATTTTGTTGCAACTGGGTTACTTTTAGCCGAGTTCCATTGCAAAGTTGTGGTGGTTTTAAATTTCGGAGCAGAATAATAATCAGAAAGCTTCGAACTGCTAAGCTATCGGGAGTTACACGTGTTATTGTGAGTCAACCATAAAAGATAGATATATGTTGTCGTGGGATATTTTTTATATAATTTTATGGAGAACATTTCCGTCATAAATGATTTCTGTGTAGCTTTAACCATTAAGGTTGCACACGCGACGGAAGCTTAAAAATGGAGTAACTTCTCCCGTTTTCCCAACATTTCCCTTCACTGCTCTGCTCCTATTGATTGTAGCGTGATGAAAAGTATACTATAACCAGCTCAGGAGTATGAAAAATATCTGTACCAAGTTTCGTTAAAATCCGTCGAGTAGTTTTTGTTTCTATAACGGTTATACAGACAGACAGACAGACAAAAATTTTACTGATTGCATTTTTGGCATCAGTATCGATCCCTAATCACCCTCTGATAGTTATTTTGTAAATATATTTCATGTACAGAATTGACCTCTCTACAGATTTATTATAAGTATAGATAATTGCCTATTTAATGCAAATTCTAAAATGGTATAATAATAACCAGTATCTTGATAAAGTAAAAAGTTATTGCTGTTCGAATCTTAAAGGAGAATTTTTATACAAATTTGATTTCAAAATTAAATTACTTTAACACTGCTGTTACTAATTTTAGACTCAAAGAGAATGAGAATTTCCTTAAAATTTGATCACTATGGGTTTGTTGACACCATAAAAGACATTAGTAATTAAACAAATTTATTGAAAAAGAAAATATACAAGATGTTCGAAGTGGGCTCCTTCAGCTGCTATACACGCTCTACACCTTCTTATGAAGGACCGTCTCAATCGGCGCGCAAATCCTGCCGACGATATTTCGTCAGCAGCCGAACGTATGCGTTGTCGCAGCTGTTCAACTGAAGTGATTTCTTCTTTATAAACTACCTCCTTTAAACAGCCCCAGTAAAAAAGTCCAATGGGTTTAAATCTGGCGAGCGAGGTGGCCACATTCTGAAAATAAAATATTATTTCAAAACAAATTCCTTGTTATACAATCACGTCCACAATAAATTGATCTACAAAAATAGGGTTTAAATACCTAATGGGCATACTTAAATAGGTTCGTAATCGATATAAATATATTTCATCGAACAAACACGGATACCAACTAAAAGCTTGTGTTTATTTTGCATATACTATTCTGCCCGCGTTACCTACGACTACGAGTGACCATAGAAATATTAAATAAGAAGTGGTATAGGTAGATAACTTTTTTTTATATAGGATACTCGCAAGATCATTATTGTTGTCCATCCGTGTATCTAGATTTTTGAATAACATAACAAAATAGCAAAAGTAAATAGCTACCTATTATGAATGTAATTTATTACCTATTATCCTAATAATCTAATAAAGTACCTACCACGAATTTTTGATATCGTCGTGTCTGGGTGTTGTTTATCTATATTATGTATGTATTTAAACATGTATTTGTCTATGTATATCAGCTGTCTGACACCCATAGTACAGGGTCTTCCTAGTTTGGGGTCAGATAGCCGTGTGTGAAATGTCCCTATATATTATTATGTCTAGTTACCTACTCGGCCCACGAAAGTGCGTAGGTAAACGAATTTAGATCTTGTGTCTCTCAAAATAAAATCTAAAATCACCTGCATAAACTTTCTCGAAAGTATAAAATGTATTTTTATTTTTTCAGTATATAACAAACAAGTAACTCACAAACTTACCTTCGACAATTAGCCATCCTGTCAATTTGTAAATTTTTTAGTTCTCTTTTCAATGTTTTTTTTTGTTTCCCATTTCACTATTTAGTTCGAACAACAACAACAATTACGATTGAAATGATTATAACTCGGCGCAGCTAAAACACTTGAGCGTAGTCCTCTCGTCTCAACAGAGCGGTAGCGACTGATGTGTGAAATAGAAATATGCTTGAAGCTCCCGCAACGAGCGACGGAAGATGACTTCTTGCGCGGAATAAAAACGTAGTATGCGCCAAAAGTGTTTTATCGTAATAAATCCAAAACTAAAAGGAATTACATAAAATGCCTAAGCAAAGCCTTTACTCTTGTTTAAATATAATTATTTATCAAATTTTTGTCGCAATAGGCATTACCATTTCGAGTACAAAACGGAAAAACATGAGAATTAGAGGTTATTTCGTGATTTTTTTCTACCAAGGAAATGTTATTATTTTATGTTTTTGATCAGAGAGAGCCCTTGAAAATATGATGTAGTTATTCATATATTTTTATTTTAAGATTTGGTCTGGAATTTTTCATGTAAAATCAAATAGAAAATTGGTAATTTTGCTTTATACGCGCTCTTAAGTTACCACGCAAAGACAAGACCCCGCGCCTTGCTGAGATAATTAACCGCTAATATATCTATATATCTAAAAACTATCAACTATTCGTGTTGGCCGTACACGCGTGTGACGAAATAAAGACCAAAGTGAAAGTGTTCAGCCACTAAGAATAAAGTGATTCATCCCACGTGCTACATCCAGAATATCCAAGTAAGTCCCTCACAACCTTTCTTCATACCCTGGTCAGCTCATTACTGTGTGTGGTCAATATTTCACCGCCAAAAGTTGCACCCCGCTAAGGTCCTTCGAGAAAGTTCTAGTGATTCCCCCGCTTACCGCACCAGTAATCGCGAGCAAATCATGAATACACACAAGATTTTGGTATAATAAACCATTTATATTTATTTAATAAAAAACTTTATTACCAAAAAAAGGAAATGCCAACCTGTGGTTAAAGAACGGAGTTTCCACATAAAATGAACAAAATGGCGATCTGTTAATTAGCAACCTTATTCCGGTCCATAGACAACGATGCTATCAAGACTTTCTAGAAAAAAAATCCGGACCGCTTGTCTAACGTTGCCATGGTTACGGGCCGGGGGGAAAAAATCCGACCAGCAATGGCGCGAATCGGCCCTAATCGGCCAATATTAATACAGTGGTAGATTAGCCTAAAAGCGTGGTGATGTAGCGAGTTACTAAGATATTTCGTGAGGGTTGTATGTATAAGAAGTTCCTACTATGCAACAAAATACTAAAATGCTGGGCTGGTAGGAATATTTAAAAAAGTCTAACTTCTCTTTTTAGAGTTTCTAGGTTTTTTCACCCGTCACTGAATTTATTCCGTAGGTTTCATATCGCACTACAGAAAATAAGAATTGTGAAAGTTTGGGTGCCTGTAGATGGAGGATTAGGTTTAAAGATTTGAGCCAATAAAAACATAATACACGGTTAAAGATATTTATTCCCTGAAATATTACATATTCACTTAAAAAGAAAATATAAATAGGTTAAAAAATGTTAATTGCCAGTTAACGTAATCTTAAAACGAAATGTTGGTTTTACAGATCTCATTACCGTGACCCCGGAACGTAAAGGGCTATTGAAGGAACACCGTGGATTTTAGTCAGTACAAGTCTGATAGTCCCTCCGGCCCTGCCCGGGATGGGTGGACTCATCTGATGATTTTACGACGAAAAAAGAAAAATATATGCAAAAGCCAAGTTGTGCTAATTCGACAGTCAGTGACTCACTGATCATCAAAATAGAACTAGTACTTTCCATAAACCTAGAGAGCTAAAATTTGGCACACGGGTAGGGTTTAGTGCCCCTATAAAGGGAAAACAATTAAAACTAGGATCATGGAAGTTCTGGAGTACCTGATGACCCTGAAGAGAAACCGTAACAAACCAGCCAAACTATTAAAGTTGGTTATCGACATGTAGTGTTCACAAAATGTATTAACCCGTGAGAAGGCGCGCTATGAGCAATTTGCTCACACAAAAATTTAAAGCAAAATTTTTTGGCGATACCGACGCCCTAACGTCTCAAGCGCCTAGGTACCTTCCTAACTATTCATCCCCTCCCCCGTGACGCAACTCTCGTGCCGGCCAGTTCTGTTGGGACCACGCAGTTAAGTGTTTGTGGAGTCCGCGTACCATGATGCGGTAATTTGCTCATCACGCGCCCATCCGTGTAAGTATTTATTTTTCCAATTAAAAAACTATAATTGTATTTTCTAGATTATATTATTTTATTTATTTAATATTTATATTAAATTGGTTAATTATTACGTAAATACTATAAAGTAATATTTTAATAATAATATTTTTTGTTTTTACCTACAACACACATGTAAAATGGGTGACCGACGTCAAGCACAAATTTGTTCCACGGCTTTGTATTTTCTAGATTATATTATTTTATTTATTTATATTAAATTGGTTAATTATTACGCAAATACTCTAAAGTAATATTTTAATAATAATATTTTTTGTTTTTAGCTACAACACACATGTAAAATGGGTGACCGACGTCAAGCACAAATTTGTTCGTGGCTGGAAGAGGATTCTGGTGATGAAGAATTGGATGCGGATCTTGAGAATGTAGAACAACATCGTCAAAGCTAATACCAAAACTTTGATTGAAAGACGTACATTCCTAAAAGAAGTAGCGCTTGAGCTGGTAAAACCTCATATTTCACGCCGAATTTGCATGGAGAACATATTGTAAGATCTCAAGTTTCTAATGAAGCGATTTGTGTCGGCTCCTAGACCTATTTCTGAGACTAGGCCAAGCGGATTCTTTTCTATATGTCCTAGACGTAGGAATAGATGGTCAAAAAAAGCTTGCACTTTGTGCAAGCAATTATTCTGCACCGAACATATCACATATATGTGTTTAATGTGTTTCGAGAGGCACAGTTGTCCAAATCTCATAGAAGAGTAATTTTTTTAAGTTTTTGCTATGTAAGATTTTTTATTGTGATTTATATGAAGACTGTCATAATTAGAAAATAAGAATTAGTTGATTTGTTATTTGTTTTAGAAGTTGCATTTATGTCTCATAGTTTTAATAAAAATACTTATTTTCTTACCTATTAAACCTTGTTTTATTCATATAAATCCACTATAAGTCAGTAAGTACTTTAAAAGTAGAAATATGAGCATTTAAAGTAGTGTGAGCAATTTGCTCGCGCGCGCCTTTCCATGTAACAAACAGAGGCGCGCCTTCTCACGGGTTAAGTGTGGTTAGACCTTCCTTTAGAAATTAAAATTTTGAAGGTCTGGCGTATCTGATGAAGAATCCTAAGAAACTATGGGAGTTATGGAAATGCGCCTCGAGAAAACCTATTCAGTGTGTTGAGTCCGTTCTGTTGATGTACATGAAACTAAAGTCTGATCTGGGGGCACAGCAGTGCCCTCACCAAATGGAGATAAGGAAAAACAATATCTAGTAAGAAAACCTAATAATGAAAGGTCTGGAGTGTATGACTAAGAAACTGATCAAGTAAAAATAGCTTTCTGCAAAAAAAAAGTGAAATCCCACGAAAAACATCCTGTAAAAAACTAACCAAGTCTCGATGGAGCTACTTGATCCCTGTAAAAAGTAATGAAATCTCTAAGCAAAGCCAAGCCAAGTCTATGGTTTTTTACAGCGATTTCTTTATTAATACAGTTAAATTTTATGTGACCGGCCGTTGAACATTCTTTATGTACATTTATTTGTTGACACATTCAAGTCATATTAATAACACATTCGTTTTTAACCGACTTCTAAAAAAGGAGGAGGTTCTCAATTTGGATGTTTGTATTTTTTTTATGTTTGTCAGCGCATAACTCCGTCGCTTGTCAACTGATCTGAAAAATTCTTATCTTGTTAGAAAGGGTATACTTCCCAAATGGTCCCATGGAAATTTTATCGAAATCAGACAAGCCATTTCTGAAAAATCGACAAAAGACTAAAAAGATCATCAACGTAAATCGTTGATGATCTTTTCGTTTACTCTGCATTGCGTTTTTTGTTCGCGCATAACTGCGACATTTACGAACCGATTTGGAAAATTCACTGACCCACTAAAAAGCAAGAAAATAAAAACTTTTTTGCAAAACAAAACTTTTTTATAAAACCAATAACACCGACTACCGAAATTAAAATTATTTTTGGCTTTGTAGTGTTTTCATACGGAAGTCGGTTTTATTTTTTTGTTTGTAAGATAGGAAAGGCTCGTGACTAAATAAAAACTGTGATACGGATCGATGTTCAAAGTTAAGGAACGCTTGCTGAGGTCGGTGCGTGGATGGGTGACCATCTTAACATATTGAGATCATTCAGTGCCTCACCAAGCACGTTGTTCCCGGCTGTCATTTGATAATAATCGTTACGGGTAGTCAAAAGTAAAAAAAAAATACCTCAGTCTTGTGTATCGTGCTACCCAGCTACTGGTTGTGGAGATTGGAGGCAGTCGCTCCTTATAAAACACTAGTATTTAGCTTTAGTATTTAGCAGAAGCCGAACCCACCATTGCTGGGAAAAGGCTAAGCAGATGATGAGTCGTTTTTGTTTTTTTTTTTCATAAGGAAAGGAAATGGTGTGTGTACAAGAAATCTATTTAACTCCTTGTCTTGATTTGGTTGATATTTGTCGACTCTACGTCATCGTTGTTCGCTGGTCTTGTAGTGACAGTATGCCGTATTTTGAATGAAACGCCACACACAATACGGAACTTTTCAGGACTTTCCACTTCTGGTTATTTTTTATGTATTTTAAAACTTTTGTCCGCCAGAATTTTGCCTCAATGAGAAAAAAATATTCACAAGCTATGTTTTTAATGAAAATATACATGCGTAATAGAAAAAAAATCTGAACTAATCAGTGTATGTTTCACAGTAGATATCCATTTCAAGTTTTTGTTATTTTCAGATACCCTGGCGGTCAAAAGTGCATTTGGTATAAAGGCTCGCACACTAACGAGACGTCACAGCGGTAGTCGCGGCAGCAGCATGCCGCGCGCCGGCGCACTCCTGCTGGCGATAGCGGCTGTCCTACTCGCCGCTCAGTGGGCTCATGCGTCCTACATCGATCCCGGTACACTACAAATAATTTATTTATTTACAAGTTTCTATCATCGTAAGACTGGAAGAAGAAATGTTCTGCCGTGCTATACTTTTAAGCACGATGTGGTGTCACAAGCCCCACCTTGGAAATTTGAAGTGTGAATTTGATCTTTGTAAAGAGTTTGGATGTTTTTAGGGTTCCGTAGCCGAATGGCAAAAAACGGAACCCTTATAGTTTCGACATGTCTATCCGTCTGTCTGTCTGTCTGTCTGTCTGTCCGTCCGTCCGTATGTCACAGCCATTTTATTCCGAAACTATTGGGACTATACATGTAAAACTTGGTAGGTAGATGTATTCTGTGAACCGCTTTCCGATTTTAAGAGAAAATTTTAAAAATATTTAAAATAAAGGGGGCTCCCCATACATGGAACTGAAACTGAAAATATTTTTTTTTTTATAAAACCTATACGTGTGTGATATCTATAGACAGGTTTTTAAAAATGACATTATGGTTTCTAAAATGACTTTTTCATAAAGTTAATCGTTTAAAAGATATACGCTTCCAAAGTGGTAAAATGTGTCCCCCCCTCTAATTTCTATAATAATGAAGTGAAAAATCTAAAAAAAAACCATATGTTGTAGATCTTAATGTAAACTTTCAACCAAAATTAATTTGAACGAGATTGAGTCAGCAGTTTTTGAGATACAGTATATTTTCAAAAACGGCAAATATAACTTTGTAATTCATACAAATACTATGAAAAACAAAGTTATTTGGCGTAGTTGTAAAAATTGTAAATAAGCTAGTTTTAAGAAAGTAAGGTTTGTTGTTTTTTTTTTTTCAAATAAATATATTAAGTATGTTATATTTATTATAGTTACTACGGAACCCTTCATGGGCGAGTCCGACTCGCACTTGGCCGATTTTTTTTTTTTTACTTTTTTTTTATACGTACTTGAGATAACACGTTTTGGTGTCCCATATAGACACTTCTATTTCATTTACATGCGTGATAGAATATAGATGGATATAGTTTGTCATAACGCATTTGTTTAATTTTATTATTCGGGTTCATCTAGCTAAACTAAACTTAACACGCAAAAAACCATGACGTGTAAAAGTATTATTTATAACCTATTTACCAAATAAATATTTCATTTCATTTCATTATTAGCAAATCCTATCTTTTTTTCTTCGAGTTCATTGATTGCCTCTAAGGGAAAGAAGCTTGAATTTAGCTGACCCGGCAAACGTTGTTTTACCACTATATTTGTACCAAATATATTTGTACCACATAAAATATTTAAAAAATCGGTCAAATCTTTCCAGAGGTGTTATAATATACGATTTTTATAAATTTGATAAACAGCTACTCTTAATTGAAACCTCTACACCAAAATAAATAAACCGAAAAACTTAAAAAGAATGTTAGTTATCGCATTCGAATTTGTATATTCTTCACCAGGCTCAAAGACACTAACGAATTTTTTATTCTAACGAAATAATTTCTTTGCCGTAATTTAAATCTGCGAAAAACAATGAAAAGTTAATGAAAATATCTGTTTTTAGAAGATGATCCATAAAATACGAACTTGATAGTCGCCTACTTTCATATTGTTGACTACGTTACACAAATACTTCGAGGAAGTTAAAAAGAATTTATGGGAAAACATCATTGAAATGGAAAAATAAACCTAATTATCTTGGTGAATTCCAAATATGTGAAGGAACCCGTAATGAGGACAATTTTCGTTGCTATGAATATTTTGTTATGAAATATTTCATAATAAAGTAGCCTTTAAGAAAAAAAACGTAGCTACGTTCTCTTTTAAAAAATGCCAGATTTGGGAGTATTCTTTACACAAGTGTGAGAGTAAAAACATTTGTTTGAAAAATGCCATCATTTGTTCTTAAATACAAAGTTTATTATAAAAAGAACCAGTACACAAGACACGATGTCAGCAACTCCTTTATTAACGAAGTTGAACAACTTTTTACATTCACTTCATCAATCACGCCTCTCAGCCATCACTACGAATCAACCGTCCTTTTTTGGAGACAAAATTAATTATTTCACTTTTCAAATTGTTTTACTGTGTAAGCAAAAATGGACGTTTCGGGACTTGTTATTGTATTATTCACCAGCTTGTCCCATTACGGTCAAAAAGGGCTCCGTGTTTATATCATGACTCTGTTATTCAAGTTGGGATTAGTTTGGTGATCAACAGATTATAATATTGGTGGGATTAAAAATTTGCCTAGTACGACTCAGACACCCCCATGAACGGTTCCGTAGTAACTACGCAAAATAACTTTGTTTTTCATAGTGTTTGTATGAAATAAAAGTTATATAATTGCTCTTTTAGAAAATGATATATATCTCAGAAACTACTAACTCTGTCTCGTTCAAACTAATTTTCTTTAAAACTTTTTATTAAGATGAACAATCAACAAAATTCCGTTTTTTTGCCATTCGGCTACGGAATCCTAAAAATGATTATGTGTTGACATTTTTATAGCCCGTTATAATGTTAACCAATAATAGCTATATTTCTTACTAGTACTCACGCGGGGCTTCGCTCCCGTGGATTCTATCACGGTAAAAACATAACTCTCCTTTTTTGCAGTCGCGTAAAAAGTAGCCTATAACCGTCCTCAAGCTTCAAGCTACTTCCATACCAAATTGCATCCAAATCCACCCAGTACTTTCGAAGATTAGCGCGTTCAAGCAAACAAACAAACAAACAAACTTTTACGCTTTATAATATTAGTATAGATGATTTTGTATTACCTATGCGTATTTGGTTAGATTTTTTAAGAAATATGTTTGTTTATAGAAATTAAATATGTCATGTTAATTTTTATGTAGAAGATAATAATTTGTCGTATTTGCCAAAGGTTCCAAATAATTGATTGGTAGAATAACAGTATGTATTTTCTACAGACTTCTTTTTTTAACATTCGGTTGTCTGATTGTTTGAATGGGGCGTGCAACTGTCAAAGTGGCGCCAGTAGCACACTTACCAATATCAAAGCAGTTTCTCTATGGAACAGTAATGAATTCCTAAATTAGAGACAGTTATTGAGAATTTTTCGATTAAAGAACATGTATTATGTTCTTTAATCGGAAAATTGTACAGAAATCAATTGAAATCAATGAAATGCAAATAAAAAATATTACCACAGATAACCATAGATGATACAGATAATTATGTAATATCTCACAATCTAGCTAACACTGACAGTGACAAAGGTTCTTACGGTGGTGGCGCCATCTGCGATTAGCTTTCACTTGCACGCCCCATTGATAAGGTATATCTAAGCTTGAACTACAAATTATAAAAAGGTAAAGTTTGTGAGTTTGTTTGAATTAATCTCTTGATCTACACAACTGATATTTTAAATTCTTTCACCAATGTATCAACAACATACACTTACATTATTCGACAGCGTCGTTGGTCGAGTGGTCGCAAGCGCGACTGCTGAGCACGAGGTCTCGGGCATGATTCCCGGATCGGGCAAAAATTGGGATTTCTTGTAAAGAATTTTTCAATATTAGTTCTCAGCTATCATTTCGACATTTTTGACTGTCGTTACGGATAGACATAATCCAGTAAATCTGATACTAGTCTAGTGAAGGCAGCTACTGGGTTGTGGCTGTCAGACAGGCAGTCGCTCAAAGTAAAACACTAATACTGAGCTGCTGGTGGTTAGACTGGAAGCCAACCCGACATAGTTGCGAAAAGGCTGAACAGATAATGATGATACAGTTACATTATTCATGAGTGACACAGACAACTTTATTTGCTGGAAAGTACTTTTGCTGCGAACATAAGCAAGTAATGTATTAAAATTATCACACACACACACACACCACACTACTACATACATTCCCATGCATCGTGCGCCGGTATAATATGTGTAGTTCTATTTGAATCGAGTATAGGAGGGTTAATAACATTTTCAACACACTTGCTCATAAAATGGCTCTAATTTCACCGCAATTAGGCACATATGACACCTGTAATCAAACTGTGACTTTTTCTTTACTATTATTCACAAGTAAGTTATAGGTTTTTTTAAAAAATTGGTTGAGTTGCTTTGTTTTAAAAAAAGTTTCGAAACAAGAAAGATCGTGTTCAATAGTACAAAAAAATTAATGTACCTACCTATTGCTTGCTAGTTTCATGCAACTTCGTATTTAAATAGATAAATTTCAACTTGTACGTTTTTAATAAATACAACTTTCACTCAAATATAACTTTTGTTTTTTTTTCTGTGATAAAGAAAACTTTGAATTACCCATTTTGTACGTGGCTAAAACGCTATCCGAGAAAAGCCAAAAAAGAAACCTCATTCTTTTAGTCTATGGCCGATCTGTTAGATGCGCGCGCATAGGAAAACTGATTAATTTTTCCCGCCATTGCGAAAAAAAATTCACAACTCGTTTTCACTGTTATATTATTGTATTATTTTCTTCACAAGTGTGTTGAAAAACGTCGTATGATACACGTGTGTATTGATGATTACCGTCCTCGGCTCTCTTAAGACCCTCACCTAACGGCTCGGTTCTCAATGGCGCCTCAGCGGTAATCACTAACATTACACACTTGTACCATAATGTACTATTCTTAAAACCAACAAAAAATTAAAGATACTTAGTATGTTTCTATGATAAATCAAACTCAGCATTCATTGCATGTAACATCGCTCTCTACTCACGCTATTGTGAATTTGCGCCGTCCAGTAAAGATATAGTTTCAAAAAAGTTTCTATATATTCGGTGATCTTATATAATTATTCGAATATTGAACCATTTGCGTCATTGTTCTAAAGCTTTGGTTTCCTAGGATAGCGGTGGCGTCAAATAGCGGCCGTAATACAGCGGTGGATGACGTCACTAGAACGTTGTCTATGTAAACAAAATGGCGCGGTTTCCTAGAGAGCGGTAACTGACACCGTAACGTCAAAAAGTGGTGCCGCCATTTGCATGACGGCCGTCTTGTCGGTGTCAGATTATTTCGTGAACGTTTCCAAAGAGAATGTAATACACTAGATAGCGATGAAGCAGACAGTGTGATAAAACGGCCGTGGAACTTTCCACATGTCGTCACCGTAAAGACGGCCGTCTTTTTGCGTCCGTAATATTACGGCCGCTATATGACGGCACCGTTTTCCTAGGAAAACAAAGCTTAACGAACCATTTTAGTAATATCTACTTTTCAAATAACCTCATAATAATATTTTCATTGAAAGCAATAGTTATATACACTAATGTAAACAGAATTGTGTTCATAAAATAGGTACACCTTTTATAATCATAGTAAAAATACAAAGGCAGGAAATGTGTACTTACGTCTTACATTTTCTTCCACTGACTTTTACCTTTTTACCAACTATCTAATAAGTACTAAAGTGCAATCAAAGTAAAATCCATTTGAACAGGCTCCAAGTGAATTTTCAATAATATCTATCTGATTGAGCCTAAGCCTTCTTATTTTTAATACTTAGAGTTTTTTCTCAAATAATAATGTACTGGGATTTTTCTAATAATAACACAGAGATAATTATTTGAAAAATATCACTACTTTACTTTACACAAAGAGTATACAACGTATGTACCTGCTTAAATAGCTGAAATAATAATTAGCTATTTATGTTTTACTAATCCTACATTATAGCCATCGGATCTGGATGAGATTGGCACAGGAACGTGGAGCTTCGCACAAGGAAAGATATGGAGGGTGATGATAACGATGAATCTACGAGTATATATACACATAAACATTATTACAGTTAACTAGTCTATGAGATCTCTCCCACATCGCTGTCATCCGGAGATGTGCACAGAATACTGGCAGCATTGCCACGTTCAATAGCAATACTAATTCTTTGAGCAGTTTATGAGCTAGTCCTCTGGTCTGGCTATCCAAGAAATGTTCTTGATTAGGAGCCATGCACTCGGATCTCGTGACCGTGTTCAAAAATATGATAATCAACACGATTACAATAGTTAACCACCATTTTTGGACCGCCGCAGTCGCAGCAGTGCTTACCGCCATAATAAGAACATGTCGAGATGGCGCAAAGATGTCGAAAAATAACTCTTGATGTCTCTGGCTACCATCCTCGCCCTTCACTTCAATTAAAATATTATTATATATGTATGAGAGAACACCGTCATAGGTATAATACAAGACATTACAGGATGGGATTTTTGGGCTGCCACATTGGATAAGGTTTTACTCAAAATGTATTGTAGTAAGTACGTTTTATCGCAATATAATAAAACTCACCCCTGAACAAAATATAATAACCCGAGTAAGACGCAAACAACTCTAAATATAATCGAAGAAAGAGAGCATCGGAACAAAAATCCACTTATCACCCTTGTTTTCACCCCAAACCCTCCCAAAAGGGACAAGCGACATAACTATAGAAAAATGTATAAGTAAAACCAACAAAAGGAAAATCCCTCATCTCTTGTGAGTCTAATTAAAAAGTCCATACAAAAATGTAGGAGAATATTCTTATTGTCACGTAAGGTACTATATTAATTCGGTTTGGACCGCATACCTATGTTGGTATGAGTAGGTAATCGTGAGTCCTAATCCTAATGCTCAGCCAACTGGCTCTCGATAAGGTAAAGATTTTGAGGAGTCTTATTAAAATTTCAAAAGATTCGAGAGCCGGGTTGAGACGCGTAATAACATATATTATGTGTTAGAACGGGATTGGAAGTGATAGGTGATTTAAAAAAAGGGTTAGGGACCTGAAAAGCTGTTTTCGTTTACTCGTATTCGATCTTTTTGCTTGGGTAAAACAATACAACCTTAAAGGTTTATAAACGTGTTGATGCAGCGCAATCAGTACTGACTTGCCCCCTGAAAAAATATTCAACCAAAAATATTGTCAAACATTTCATTAATATCAAAAAGAACATTATTTTCTTAGATTTAAATCAAACACTAATATTTAAAACCTGGCCGCATCGATTCTTATGTACCTTTGAAAAGACAAGGCTTATCGTCTCCCATCCCTATTTGGAACTTGGAACAGACAGACAATCAATATTTTAATTAACGAAGAGATAATTGTGGAAGCAGACTGTGGACACATCCTCGTATATTTCAAGTAAGATATCTATCGCTTCTTATTTGTTATCTGACGTTATAATAGAAAAAAAATCTGACCATTGAACAGATTGGCTGCTGCGCTGCGTGGTGCGGGTTCGATGCTTGCACCGGAACAAATGTTTGTCTGGAATGGCTTCCAGTGTAACTAGTTACTAAGTTAGCTAAGTTGCAGACCTACAGAAACCAGTAGCTGCATATACAACGTGTAACGGAATCCCCATCTATCCAAAAGGACTGAAGACAACATCTGGTATGGCATCTCTATGCAAAGTTTCAGCTCAAAATAAGTGCCTCACAGAATTGACCCCAAATGATTGGTTTCATATGTTTCTTGAATACCAGTAATAACAAACGTGTCACAGCACTATGACGGTCATCACTTTCCACGTCCCTTGCCAATAAAACGATAATTCTCTTCGTTCTTCTTAATTTGAAAAATTCGGTTTCTGGTATCAATGTATTGTGCTCCACACATGTACACATCGGATTAGAAAACCCTTGCCATATCGTTTATTATAATCCAAAGAAGCCGTGCACTTGGTATGTATATACCCTTTAAATTACACGTTGTACATCATTTTCAAAAATATATATATAATTGTCCGTCTAATAGTGACCTACGTCCCAACTTACCTACTAATAAGTATTATACATACAAAAGTAACTCCGTCTGTCTGTTACACATTCACGACAATACTAAACCACTTATTAAAGTACTGTACAGTACTGAGATATATTAGACCTGGTATTCACTTAGAGAAAGCATCCCGCTTCAACTGAATTGCTGCAAGACAAACAGACACATTAATTACCCTAAGTATATTAAAGGTTCTCGTTATTTTATGCGAAAGCTCAGTGGGTACTCTAAAAGCATAATATTTAACCATTTGCGACACGAAAATGTACTTAAATATTTTGGAACCCAATCTGGTACTCAGTAATCGGCTTTCAAAAATCGAATTTCAGAGCTTAGCAATGAAAAAGCTCGCAAGAGGTTTTAGTACATATGTCGGGATAACATTGAAATCTCTATCTACGTTCTTGTGGGTTCGGTGCAAAAGGCACCCTTTTCAAGGCGAACTACATACTAAGATTCATTGAGTCGATTATAATCTCGGTAACATTTACTACTCGGCCACGCTTTACGCTTCAAAGACTGTCCGTAAATAGGTTTAGTGTTGGTGAGTTTTTACGTAGTTCCACTGTCCTACTAATATTCCGAGGACTAACTAATGTTGTGACGATGCAAGAACTACTATAATTATACTGTGATATTCAATTCTGATTAGTTATTCATTTTATATACTATCCCGCACGCCGCTTGTGACTGAATAATAATAGCTGCACAGGTGGACCCTATAAGCTCCTAGACAATCAACACAATTTAATTAATTAAACTATTTAAAACCAAACAATTTACTCCTTAATTGCAACTTCATACGACCGTACAAATTAGAAATTAAAGCCTTATAAAACGTTGGCATACATTAAGTTCGTATGACTTGTTGCAGTCGCAAAAACGTTTGCAGAAGCCAGTGTTTTATGACATCACCGAGACTTTATCACGGTATTGTAGGCCTTGGAGACGAACGACGTACAGAAGGACGACTCCTCACATCGAGATTGTACCATAGAATATTCATTTATTTGCTCAGAATATAGGTATTTACAATAAGGTGGTTACAATTATTTAATGGAATCCTTGGACATTCTACCAATTTGGCATGCAAATGTTGATGCAGTTAGTTAGAAAATCCGATAAGGAGTAGTAACATTAATTAATAGAAGTACAGTTAAATTCGGTTTTAAAGTAGTTATTGATTCCTGTTTTCTGGAATTGTATAATGAAATTTATATTATTCCACGTATTCCGTAACTTTTGCTAAAATAATACAACCCTAGCTTAAGGTTTTTCACGTTTACAGTATAAAATCTGCTTAAAAAAGTATCGTCCAAGATGTCACTCAAAAATTTTAATAACAATAAGATTTCCTGTTTCGACTAACGGACGGACGGACGGTCGCCTTATAATTCACAAAGAAATACATGAAATATGCTCATGATGACACATACGTACATACCTATAGTGTAGAAGACTTAATCTAAATCAATTACATTGTTTGCGCGATGCGATTCATTTGGCTGCGCCAAAAGGGTCTACTTTTTTTAAATCATTAATCATAGGCTCGCGTTTGAACACCATCTCACCTGATGGTAAGCAATGCTATGAAAATGAAATACGTTTACCTAGAAGTACTCTTTACTCTTGACTTGAAGACCAGTTCAGTAAAATTTCACAAAACTAGAACAGGAGATATTCCTAGTTTGGAGCACATTTAAAAAAAAAAAATCAAAAAGATTTCTCGAAAAGTAAAAACCAAGGAACGCTTGTTGAGTTCAGTCTGTAGATGGGTGGCCATCTCGTTTTATATGAAGATTTCATTGTGTCATTTGAATATCTTTAACAGTCGTGGAAGTCAGAAGTTCGACAATTTGACAATGATCTCAAGGAGTATCGAATTGCACAGCTGCTGGGTTGTGGAGGTGAGGTAGGCAGGCGCTCTATGTACAACACGAATACTAAGTAGACAAGTTTGTGTGTGCATTGCTTTGTACCTACCGTACCGTCATTAACAAACGTCGATGACTACATTCAGATTTAAAAGATCGCTTTAAACCATATTATACCAAAACCGCTCAACATGACCAGCCAAGAAGTAAAGAATATGACTTAAGTTCACTTAAGCGATTTTGAAAACCTGAATATGGTCATCGACATACATACGAACAAAATACCGCAGCACTGGAAGTGTCAGACTGAATAAAAAGTCACCTGTTTTTATTCAGTCTGACACTCCGCTCCACTCCTCCCAGAGCGAGAGAAGACAATTGCTGAAAAAAGGAAGATTACATACTTAATCGGCTGTGTGAGTGAGTTCTGTCGCTGTATGGGACTAACCTTCTGTATTACTCCGAGCTTTTGATATCGAGCCTATATCCACACTGTATTAAGCATGTAATTAGATTTTGAAAGCACAGCTTTGTTTTATTAAAAGGTAATGTTTTATGCGAAGTTAATTAAAATGGTGTCATAAAAGGGTTTATATTTACATGTATTAAATAAATGACTGTCAAAGTGTTTTTGATGTAATGAATACTAGGATAATTATATTAATATGTTTCACGTAGGATGAGCGAATATTGTCAGTTAATAGACTAACCTTATCATTGTACATACATAATGGTATCACTTTTATTGAATTTAAAGAAGGTTGTGGCTGAAATAAAATCACCCGTGCAGGTCATTCTTAATAAGGTTTCAATTGAGATTCCTCCATAAGCAAATTAATGCCCACATGTCATTTTAAATAAAGCTTTAACAGTCATTACGGGAAATTAAAAGCCAAAAAGTCTGACACCAGTCTTGCCCAATGATACACAATGAACAGATAGAGAGTCGCACAAGTTAAATATTGGTACTTATCATAGTTGAGAAAAGGTTAGGCAGACGATGATCCTGTGGGGACTGATGATGAACATGATGTCTCGCTGTAGACACAGCGTGTGGAAGCGGCAGTAGGCCCTTACTGCGCTTTGTTTTGCTGAGACCGGAATGGTGTCATCATGTATACCTACTTCTCGGCCAAGAAGTTTGAAGAATGAGGTTTAGAATAACTCGACCTTAAGCGTCATACATACGTAGCATGTGTACATAATCACAATATAATGTTCGCACTGTTAGGACACAGGCCTCCTCTCTATTAAAAGTAATGGGCCGTAACACAGCACGTGGGCCGAGTGCAGCCTGGCTTCGCAGGTCTTCGGATTTTTGGTTCTACAACATGCCATGCCAAGGTTTTCTCATGAGGACGATCCTTCACCTTTTTAAGAGCAGTGGTGATGATGGAAATTAATGTGTCTGCCTGAGTTCGAACTCATGACCTCATAAGTCGTGCCCTCAACCACTGAGCCACAACTGCTTCCCTGGAACGAAACATCATACAAACTAAACTCACCCTAAGCCTACTTACCACAACACGTACAATACCGACGGCCAACTTCAATGCGCACGGTTAGACCAGACTTTCAAAATCAAGTTTGTATTTGCGAATCACATCTGAGTACTCAGCATAGTTGGAAAAGGCAAGGCAAATAATTGTTTAAAACATTATTTAAAAGGTTATTCTAAAGCTTTCAAGGATAAGGAAGTTACTACATCCTTCCACAGTTTTCAATAGGTAGTAGTTTTAGAAGCGCATCAAGAAATTTAAGACGAAACTTATACATTTATGTGAGATCCTTCGAAGATATACAAAACCCCTTCAGTTCTCTAGGGGTATACGTTGCATTTACCAGAACGTATCTAAAAATAACTTCACTAGCGCCTCGCTTCAGAAACATTCTATAAATATATGATTTACAACTCGTCCGTGTACTTCAATATACTTATACTTAGCGGTCCTTAGGGAATTTTACGTAGAGTGAGTTTCATTATATACCAAGAAATGTTGCTGAGTTTTTTTAACGTATTTTTGTATTATTAGAACTTAAAACGAGATATTTTCGATGTTTATTGTTTTGAGTTTGCGATATAGCGGCATTGTTGAAAGCGTTATGATCACGAATGATCATCCAAAACATAAATATTTCGTTTTATGTTCTAATGATACTGTTAGTGACCATCTAATTGTAAGAACTTTTATTTTTTAATGTTAGCAAACATCATCTCATGATCATCTGTTTAGCCTTTTCCGAACTAAGTTGTGGTCGGCTTCCAGTCAAACTTAATGCAGTTACATACTAGTGTTGTACATGTAGCGTCTGCCTGTCTGACCTACACAACCCAGTAGCTGGGGATCACGTTACCCCATGACAAGACTTGTGTTAGATTTCCTCTGCAACCCGTAACGATTCTCATAGATATACAAATGATAGCCGGCACCGACGGCTTTGCGTGGTTTCCGAGGTAGTTATTAAAAAGCTTGCAATACTATTTGTATATTGTCTATACAATTACACATAGCCAGTATTACTGGGTCAAAATCATTAAGGTCGTGAATGCTAAGAGTGGGTCTGTTCCTAATTAGAAAAATTACAAGTTATTATCATCATAAAAAGTTTATATCGCTTTTTCATCATTGAATTCAGTTTAAAATATATTAGTATATACAGCGTTGATAAAAGCGAGTGGCATTAAACGAAACCACATTTGCATTAAAAGAAACCACATCAAACATCGCGGACGCACTGCAGAACCGCGGCGACCGCAACACCATTAGAAAAAACATCGCCCCGCACTAGGAATTTCTATATCGCCAGTGCATTTTAATAAACACCCAAACCCAGGACAATTATGTTTAGGCCATATAATAACATGAAAGTATTTTTATTTGCAATCAAATTTTCTACAAAATAATGGAGCATTAAAACATTTGTTTCGGTGTAGGAATCGAGCCCGCGACACTCAGCTCGGCGATCGGCTGCCACCGCGTCAACTGTGAAGTAAAATAAAATAATTTATAACTTATTGTTAGATTTTATTAATTTTTGTTAGGCTGCGCACAACTATACTGTACGGGAATTTAACCCGTTTAACGAAGCTATTAAGAGCTACAATAGCAGGTGCAGAATATGAGGTGTTAGTTTAAGTGTAATTTCGCCACATGTGTAAAAGGCGAATGTCCCAACCTACTTATTAAGTTTGTAATTAGTCTGTAATCTCTCTTTAAAATAACATAAGTACCTAAATAAAACATTAGTAGCTGGCTGGCAGATAGCAGACCACATTATTTACACCTTGGTATCTGTAATCACTGCATATTCAAAGCTGTTTCAATACCTGTAGATAACTTTTGAATTATTCAAATCAGAACATGCCGCGGCAGGTTATTTTAGGTAAAATATTATTAGACACACGGACCGATTGTAAAAGTTAAACAACTCTGGCAGAGGTATATCCATGGATGGGTGACAATCTTAACATATTTATATTAAATATTCCTTTAACTCTCTTAAAGCACGTCAAGCCGACGATCACTGCTGTCATTTCATTTGTACATCTTTGTAGTTGTTTCGGGTAATCAGAAGGGTAGTCTTATGGGGTCAGATGAGCAGTCTCATGTAAGTATTGGTACTAAGTGAGTGTGTGTGTCTCTAAGTTGCACCACATGGGACTCCAGCTCTCACGGCACCGGATAGAACCTATGCCTGCCTGCCGGGGTTTTTTTTCCGGGCAGGTACTAAAACCGAAGTACTAAAACCGAATAATCTTGTTTCATTGTTATAAAATGATAAAATTTAAGTCATAAACATGGAAAAATTATGTACCTACCGTATCTGGTTTGCAGGACGAAAACAATTACGCAAGAGCGAGTTGGATTCGCATACTGAGGGTGTTCTAACGATACACCGCGGTGCCGGACCGTAAGGGAAACTGAAGTAATACGGTGGATTTTCAGTCAGTAGAACTCTGACTTCAAGTATAAGTTCAGTAGCACCGACATAATTATTGTAATATGCAAACGTTTTCAGAACTTTTCCTTTATGTGCTGTAAGACGTTGCTTCCTGCCAGGTCCCAAGATTCCATGTCAACGGGAAGTACCTAGGTTTTGATTCATCTTTTAATTACCTCAACTATAAAAAAGCATTCGATATACATATTTGTTTTAAATCTCTTCAGAATTATGAGAAAGAGATTCTTGTCAGACAGGTCGCGAAAAGGGCAGCACTTATCTGACCTCCAGAAAACAAAAATCTAAGGAATACTGGTAAGAATGTTGTCAGACTTAATGTTTTTTTAAATACTGTCAACGACTGACGAGATATTAATATTACAACTGGGAAACGTCTTAACGTGCTTCCCGAGGTACAGAGGAATCACGATAATTATGTTAGGTTGCTAACATCTAAGAAATGAAATCGACAAGCGTTGCTTTGCTTGGACGTTCTATAAGCGTCCATGTTGGCTTATGTAAAATAAAATATTATTGATTTTGAAAATCGACCAGCACCTTCTTCCCACTCTGGTAGGAGTATGAGACTTCTACCGGCTAAAAATCCGCCTTGTTCCCTCAGGCCCTTGTGATCCACGACCACGGTATCTCCTTAGAACATTCTCGCAACCCTGGCAGATTGACCAGGTAGTTATTATAACAGCTCAGATCCTAAAGATATAACATAAAGATGTCGGTTAAAGCATGAAGAGGAATCTTAAGAAACTCTCTCTGAGCTTTACTAACACCCAAGCGGGCGCGTAGGTATTCATATTAAACGGGAGCGGTCGGTCGTACCTTTAAAACACCAACGTCACGGTTGACGCTTTGCTTGATCGGTCGGTTGCAGTTCTGCTACTCACTGGTTCGATTCCCACACCGGAATGAATGTTTGTAGGTATAGTCTACAAATACTTGTTCTAGATCTGAGTGTTTGTAAACAATGCATCCACAAAACAGAAAAAAATCTTAACCGACTCCAGAAACAAGCATATTTATACTATAATATTAGTAGTTAACATAAAAACATAAAAATATTACCTAGTTAACAAAGTATTTAGCATGAAGTTTAGGACTAGTTTGCTAGAAAATCAGTGTTATCGTCAAGGTAATCGTTAACAGACAGACGCGGTGTATTCCTTTCCACGCATGCTACGCAAAATAAACTACGGCATTAGCAATATGGGTAAAATTCACATTACTAAAATTCTTGTTAACCCCTTCAACTAAGCTAAATATGCTTGTGTCTAGAGTTCACGGCAATAGTGTAGTGGATGTGAACCCGCGACCTCTCGATCACAAGTCCGACACCTTCGCCGTTAGGCTACTGACGCTTATTGGATCGACCACTTTAAATTACTTAAAATTATTCCACTTTTTAATGGTGAGATGGTCACCCATCCACGGACCGACCTCGGCAAGCGTTGCTTAACCTTGAACATCACCCCGAGCTACTGTTATTATTTAGTCACGAACTCCTCTATTCCTCCCTAAGCTTAAATATTGCTCGATATTTCCTCATCATACTACTTTATCGCCATCGTTATGCCCTAGGGCGATGTCAATCTTGTTATTAAAAGGTCGGAAGCCTTCGAACTGAGACAAAAAGTACTCAGTAACATGTGCTTTGATTTTCTAAAGGGACCCGTGACATGAATTCTTAAAGCCTTTGATAACTACCGTAGAAATATACACAGACTGATTTTTTCAAGTTAGTGTGTAAAAATCACTTCCTGCTGGAAAATACTCAAAAGAATCTCCGATTTGGTTTTTGATGAAAACTAAGACTCCATGGTTGAAAAATTGGTCTTTTTAGTTATCAACCGAACTTTAAAGTAACTTCTGATTTCATACAAAACATGAATATGTAATTAATTGGTATCAAATTCTGGGAATTGGAAGACTAAAGGAAACAGTTCATTTTCATCAAAAACGCCGTATTTTCATAAATTACCTATCTAGCTATTAGAACCGAAACTAATTCATAAAAAATAAACTATCTTTTGGTTATTTTCCGCCATGATTCATACTTTCAAATTGAGTCATGTACACACCTGAAAATTCATATTGTATATTCGACATTTTATGTTTCAGTATTTACGTCTGTTGTGTGGGCACATCGTGATTAGAATTTTAAGTGATTTCTATGGTGTATGGAAGCTATATTGTGTATGCTATATTTTCCCGCACCTCCCTGGCCTATATATGGTTTTCAGCGATACTATGACCGATATAATTATTGAAATAAGCAGATAATATCAATTCTTGAAACAAACACTGTACCCATTTTTACGAAAATTACGCAAACGGAGAGCTATGAAATTGGCACAGGTTATGAAATGAAATGAAATGAAATATTTATTTTGTAAATTGGTTATAAATAACACTTTTACACGTCATGTTTTTTTGCGTGTTAAGTTTAGCTAGATGAGGCCGGTATTTCCTAACTGACTCTGAGAAGAAACACCGAAACAAACTCAGAGGTCATAGTCTCTTTTAAAGTTCAGACATTTGTATTTTTATATGAGAAGCATGTTCATGTCTGTGGTATTTTTTTGAGAAAATAACCACGCAAATTTGAGCGGACCTGTCCAGACACACGGTGGGTTGAAAATCGGCTTTCATAGACTTAGGCATTTTATTTTGCAAGTGCGAGTTTTTTTGCCGGATATCACTTCTATTAGTTATAACAATATACAAAAATGACACCAGAATTGATTCTGCACAGAAACGAAGGAATTATAATTTTTTTACGAAAATTTTGTATGGAGCTAGTATGAAAAATCGAAATATCTCTAAAACGGCAGCGATAACCGTAATATCCTTATAGGGGGTTATAGTACTAATTATTTATGATTTTTTGACATACGTTACATAATGGTTGTAGATGCCTTTTTTTTAAAAAAATCGTCAAAATATTTTTATTTATTTTTACATATTTAAACGTTCCTTTTAGTGTTTAAGTTGAAGAATTCAGAGCTTTAACAACTCTTATCATAAAATAGCATCACCCCTATAGACCTGAAGGACTAGACAGAGGTGTGTAGTGTCTTGTTGATCTTGTAAGATTTCCAACAATACCAAATAGTTGAATATCAGTGTCAAAGTGCCCATGCTGTCGCTTCTTTTTGAAAGATAGGGGAATGAAATTGTTAATTGATCATACCCTAAAAGTATGATTACAACATAACCGGACACATAATAATAATAATATCCTTATAGGGGATTATAGTACTAACATTATTTATTTTAACATATGAAACTGTTCAAAACGATCCATGAACTGTGTCAAAGTTAAGAACATCGTTAGGGAGCATGCTTTTTCCCCAAATATTAAGAATATGTGAAAAAAAAAAGACTGTATATAAACTTTTTATTGATAGGTAATTTAAATAAAACAGAAGTAACAAAAATAATATCTAATAAATTCAATTATACAAAATACATATTTGAAACTATAATTTATGAAATTATTAACTAAACATATTGGTACAATAAACTAACATAAATAACAAAAGAACATAAAGAAAAATAATTAAATTTTACAAATTTTCTTTACAACTTTCGTTGTCGGACTCCAATTCCGAGTCAGAATCCAGATCGGATATACCTACAAACTCGAACTCAGTTTCCGGAAACTGTATTAGGTCGAGAGTTTCAGCAAAAAAGGTTGTCTTCCTTTTGGCATCTAACTTCGGCCTTTGTGCACTTAGAAAAGGATCCGAAGAAACAACAAGCATATTTAGGATATCTTGATTAGAATCTTGCCTGCTTCTTTTCCGCGAATGATGTTCCCGGAACCTCCTAAAATCTTTGTTTCGAGACTCTGAGGCTTCTTCCGAGAGAGTCCCAATCGGGACAATATCATTTTTTTCGATTATGTCAGCTCCGTGTATTAATAGTTTATGTACGGTTGATGACATGTAGTACCAGTCGTATAATTCCACGTACTTTTCTGCTGTTTTGCGAGCAAAATCTTTAAATTTGATGACATCGATCTTCTCACCAGATGTTATTGCTTGCAAAATAACAGCAAATCTTTTTATCAGGTTTTGATCCAACCCAGTAATAGCTGCAGTTTTATTGGGAAACTCGAAAAACTTCCTTGCGGTATTCCCGTCATTGGTAGTTCCCGAGCCTTGTTTTACTATATCAATTAACAGATTGAGCTCCTCTTTAAATTTATTTTGAATGTTTTTTTTTCTGTTTTGTAACATATCTTTATGCTCATTACTTCTTGCTGCCCACTGTTTGAAGTCAAGTCTGTACGCAATGTGTAACAGACATTCCATGCAATTTATACGGGCATGTAGGGATGATAGGCCAAATTCATATATATCAGAACACACAGTTTTTGATGTTACAGCATCTAAGTGGTTCATTTCTGTTGGTTTTGCTAAGCACAGGTAGCATGATGCATTTGATCTAGCTTCAGAAAGGTACGTGCAGACTTTTGCGTCGATCATTGTCATCATTAGTTTATGAGTCACCCTGTTACTATTAATGCACTCTGTGGGGTTAAGGGCCTCAATTTCCTCATCCATTTTTCTTTTGTTATCAATGACAACTGCATGGCTTTCTTTTACAAAAGTGAACTGAACCGGACGAAAATAAAAAGTTGAGCATGGTTTCGGGTTTGTCCATATAGTATTATCTCCATCTGTCAGTTTCAGTGGCACCAAGGAGGTCATGAAAATGCTTGAATCATCATGCTCGCCGTCCATTTTCTGCTTGTATCGGCTTTGATTGGAAGCACCATCAAATCCCCACTTCGATATCAGCTTTAACTGCTTATTTTCCACATTATCAGAAAGACTTTGAAGAATCCGCTTCACCGTGATGTCAAGTAAAGCTTGAAGTGTAATTCTAGCTGATGAATCCGTAACTGATACTGATTGATTAGGAGGGTAGCGTGCAAGCTTAGTTTGTTGCAGTTTATAGTAGGATGGGTAAATATCCTTAGCACCTTCCCGAATGGCAGTCTCTCGCAACGTAATATATTGCCACTTTGAAAGCTTAAGTGAAAGAAGCAATCCAAGTGCTTTCTCTGGTGTAAATATTACTGTTTTCTTAATGCTTTCCTTGATTTTAACGGCAGCTTCTGGATTTTTGATCATATAATTGATTACAGATGCGATATCTTCATAACCTTCTTCTTTTAAACGTGCTGCAGCTGCATATGCCAATTCACAGGAATCCTCGCCTATGTGCTCACTAGATCTTCTCTTTTTCTGTTTGCTTCCCAGATCTTTGAATGGTTTTCGGGACCTTTTTGTCATTGTTCCAACAGTCGATGATGTCGAAGGTTCTGGAGAGACTGAGCGTGCTCTTGGTATCTCATCAACAGTTGGTTCTTGATTTATTAAAGTTTGCACGCAACTCGACCAATCAATATTTGCTTGCAACCACTCTCCGTACGTATTTCTAAACTTATCAAAGAATCGTTTAGATTTCTGCCACCTGTTTAAAGCAGCTCGCGTGAATCTCCGGCAAAATTCTTTGAGAGTTACTTGATCTTCGGCAGAAAGGCAATCGCCTATGCGGGACACAATTGCACTAAACAATACTTCATGATTAAATGAAGCACACTCACTTTTTAGAAGAACAAACAAATCTAAGTTGGTGATTAAACTTTCCATTCTAAGATTTTGTAGTCGCAAAGCAAATAGTTTTAGTGTTAGCAGTTACACGGTTGTGAACAATCTAAATTATGGAACAAAATTATAGCCCTTTTATTGTATAAAGTCAATAATTAGTTAACTACCCTCATTAAAGTTATAAAAGATATGATAATAAAAATTTATAATCGTCAAAAACATTTCGTAGAACTCATAGTAGAACTAATCAACATTAGCAAATCACATTAGCTCACTAATTATAAAAAGGTGAATGCAGTTCTTAGTTGGTATTGTTGCGAGATATTTCAAATCATTTAATCACTTAATAGGCTCATTAGAATCAGAAGACTACAACCATCATTCTAATTACTTAATTACTTGTCATCAGACTCATTAGATGACTACACAATATGTTATTTTGTATTTTGAACGTATGCAAGGTTTTAAAATTCCTTTTGTGTCGATATTATTATGTGTCCGGTTATGTTGTAATCATACTTTTAGGGTATCAAAGGGTATCAATTAACAATTTCATTCCCCTATCTTTCTAAAAGAAGCGACAGCATGGGCACTTTGACACTGATATTCAACTATTTGGTATTGTTGGAAATCTTACAAGATCAACAAGATACTACACACCTCTGTCTAGTCCTTCAGGTCTATAGGGGTGATGCTATTTTATGTTAAGAGTTGTTATAGCTCTGAATTCTTCAACTTAAACACTAAAAGGAACGTTTAATATGTAAAAATAAATAAAAATATTTTGACGATTTAAAAAAAAAAAGGCATCTACAACCATTATGTAACGTATGTCAAAAAATCATAAATAATTAGTACTAAAACCTCCTATAAGGATATTACGGTTATCGCTGCCGTTTCAGAGATATTTCGATTTTTCATACTAGCTCCATACAAAATTTTCGTAAAAAAATTATAATTCCTTCGTTTTTGTGCAGAATCAATTCTGGTGTCATTTTTGTATATTGTTATAACAAATAGAAGTGATATCCGGTACAAAAACTGGCACTTGCAAAATAAAATGCCTAAGTCTATGAAAGCCGTTTTTCAGCCCACCGTGCGCCGCCTTTCGACGAGAGCAAGGACCGAGTGCGCGCGCGTACTAATTTATTTATTAAAATCTGTATACCGCTCGGCTATCCTGAAAATTAAAGTAATGTAACTAAATTCGTCCGTTTCACTCATTATCATCCCCAACATTTGGCGACCGTGTGCAACAAGAAACTGCAAATTGTGGCGAAAAATCTGCGGTTCGGCGGCGTGTTCTCGAACAGTCTGGAATGTTCGAACCGGCCGCGTAGAAAAACACCGCTGCACACCGCTCATAGCGACCACCTCAGACCAAATAAATAAGAAGACAGAACTCTGCGAACAGCAAAGTGAGGCCGGCCAAATTACGTCTTGCCGTGTACATACACAATGACACGCACACACGTACAACGAAACTACGTCTTGACTTGTCAGTCTAGCTATCGCAGCTCGTGAGTGTTTATCAGTGAAAATACCGAATTGTGTAGTGAAAGGGTGTACGAATTACTCCGCAAAAGATAAAAAGCTGGATGGAATTACATATCACACGTAAGTTATTTTGCAAACCCATATTTTCAATAAATCAAAATAAAACTTTGAGGTTATTGCTTAACACAAGTGTTGTCAGTATGAAATGTTTTCGTTTACCCTATTATTGAGTAATAATGTAAGACGTAACGTAATGTTACTCGTTTCTTATAGGATAGTTATCAGTGTATATATTTTAACTGACTACACAAAACGAGGAGGTCCTCTGTTGATACGTGATATCTTCGCCGTTTGTGAACCAATTTTTATGATTATTTTTTCTTTAAATAGGTTAAATAAGAGGTTTAAGAAATCTTTATTTCACTTAATATGAGAAATGTTAAACTATTGAATACAAAAACGCAAAATGTAAACATACACGGAACGCGCGCTACTAGATGTGGTAAATATTGTACTAAGGTGCGCTCACTTTATTTTTATTGTAGGTATGTAATTTTAGATGTTTCTTTAATATTGTCATAGATTTTGCATTTTTTATGTTAATTGGCAGTTTATTTATAAGATTGTATTAATTATACTGTAAAGGCGTTTGTTACCCTTTCATACTTAATAGTACCTATTATTCCTAGATGTGGTAAATATTGTACTAAGGTGCGCTCACTTTATTTTCATAATCTCACATACTAATATTCAGGTACACAAACCTCTGTATTAAGTCCCAGTGTTGAAGATTTAGGACTAGTGGAACTACCAGACTACTTCAACGTTTTGGCACTTTAAATTTGTAGGTAAATATACGTAGTATATATTTGATTTTAATCCAATAAACAAACAAATAAAATATGATTTAAATAAAATAAATTGGATAAATTAAAATAAGTTTTATTTCTGAAACATTTTTCCATTTCCTTTCTCCTACCGTCACTACTTTTTACCAACAACTCACCAGGGCACCAGCAGTCTCGACATAGATATCGACGCTGACGCAAACTTTTGATCGCTAATTACTAACGAAAAAAATCGGTTACATCCAAGATGCGTTTCTCGCAAGCATCGTTATTGCAACCGAATTTTCGCAAGATCGATCGAGAATGATCGAAATTTTGCGACAGCGTCGTTATCTATGTCGAGACTGCTGGCCCAGTACACTTCTTACATCATGTTATAACGTTTTTAATTTACTAACTAATAACGTTATTAATTAGTAAATAAAAGTAGTTATTTTGGGGGTAATTTGAATTATCATGGCAACACCGGCCCACGCACCACATGTTTAGAAAACCGGCCTCACTTTTATGTTCGCAGAGTTCCGTCTTCTTATTTATTTGGTCTGAGGCGACCACCTGCAGCCATGTACAACTGTGGCGAATGAAATTGCTGGAACACAAGGAGGCTACTGCTACCTAATTTGAAGATCTACCTGGATATAGCGGGCATCGCGTCAGGTGGTCTATTCGAGGGAAGTAAGCTCGTTCCTATTCTATTTTCCGTTCCCGATTTCCGCTTTATTTGTGTGTAAGGAGTTTTCTGATTTCTCTGGTGTACAAGGGCAGCTATAACTGCTAGCATAATCGCATTGTGGTCATTTAAATTGTATAGGTTATACCTATAACGATATACCTATTATCATAACTCATTAAATTAAAATTGTGAGTATAAAATAGGCAACTATTCATGTGCAGCATGTTGGTAATCGTGCCACAGCGTTCGCTGATTACCTACGCATAAATATCTACCTACCTATCATTAACTTGTTGGTCAGTTGGTATGGTTTCTTTCCTGTAATCTCAGATTATAAAGCAATATAATTTGAGCTTGTAATAAAATCATAATTCCGTGTCTCGTGCACCAATTGCACAGCTTAACGCCTTACACTGCATCCGTGCTTCAAAGAGATTTGCCTAACAATTTCAGTAAATCGTCGGCTACGCCTGCGCCTCTGCCTTCCGGGTCCCGTCTTCATACGACACCGCGTAGCTACCGGGGCTGCGCGGCCGCCGTGAAATAAGTAGCAGAGCGGCCATCTTGCCGTGCGGCGGGCCCTGCCGTGACACCGCGTGGCTGCGAGCTGCGCCTGGAGCGTACATACCTACCTATAACGACTGTTTGGTTTGATGCACATTTTATTATCTAGTTCATTGTTTGTTTGTTCTCAGTTATTATAATTATTTAAAGATGCCGATCACGGAAAAGGATGAGTGTAAAAGTGAATTAAGTGAATTAATTAGGAAACGCGGTAATATTAGAGGGTATACAGGAGATTCAAAAACTAGACATTAGTGATCTAAGTAGTGTCAATATAAAGGAGTTAGGTAGACGTTTGGACAATAGTCAAGAATTATTTAGACAGTTCAATGAAGTTCAAACATTAATTGAAAACAGCTGTGATGAATCCGCTATGGATGAACAAATCACGTTAAGAGATGTCATAGAAACAAAGTTTATTTCAGTTATGTCGATCATTGAGGATATAATAGAAAGGCAAGGCTCTGAAAAGGAAAAATTTGGTGATGCATGTAGTAACAGAGGTTCTCATTCAGGTTGCCTATCACATGGCCTACAGTCAATAAAATTGCCAACAATAAAATTACCTACATTTAATGGTTCTTATTTAAAATGGCCAGAATATAGAGACACTTTTCAATCTTTAATTCATTGCAATGAGTCAATACCAGGCATCAATAAGTTTCACTATCTGAGATCCTCACTAGAGGGTGGTGCCATTGAAGTTATCAAGTCGTTAGAGTTTACCTCTGAGAATTACAATGTAGCATGGGAGTTACTTTGTAATAGATATAATAATAAGAAAATCCTCATTAACAATCACCTTAAAGCATTATGCAGTATTGAAACCCTAACTAAGGAATCGGTTAAAGAATTACGCAACTTAGTAGACATTGTTTCAAAAAATTTAAGAGCACTCAACACTTTAGGGCAACCTACTGATCATTGGGACACTTTATTAATATTTATGATTACTGGGAAGTTAGATACCAGTACGGGCGTAAAGTGGGAAGAACATAGGAATATTTTACCTGACTTGCCAACGCTTAGTGATTTTTTTTAATTTTCTACGTAGTCGTGCGGATATTTTAGAGACTACATCAGACACCTCACAACCAAATAAAAATTATAAGGGGACTTTTAATAAAAATAATCATACCAATAATTGGAAAAATAAACAACTTGAAAGATCTAATTCACTTGTCTCTTCGGTTGAGAACTTTGTGAATATTTGTGTTTATTGTGTAGTGAGCAGGGTCATCGCATTCACCAATGTACTAAATTTAAAAATATGAATGTACCAAGACAGACTTAAAGAAGCATCTAAATTAAAATTGTGTTCAAATTGTCTGCGTGAGGGTCACAAGTCATTTCGTTGTCGTATGAAGAGTTCATGTAAGTTTTGTAAACAAAAACATAACAGTTTATTACACGTAAATAAACCTCAAATTAGTAATAGTACTGACAAAGACCTGATTACCGCTACACCTTCAACATCAACTCAACCACTACCAGTATCATTGTCTGCTGTCTCTGTCAGCCAGGTTCTGTTGTGTACCGCTATGGTAGAAGTAGTAGATGGAAATACTCAACAGACATACCTTGTTCGGGCACTATTAGACACAGGCAGTCAATCTTCTTTTGTGACAGAAAATCTGAAAAGCAAATTAGGACTATCGATTAAAACTACAAAACCCTTGAGGATTTCAGGTATTAATAATGTTTCTTTTGATATATCCGAGCGCTGCAATGTAAATATAAAATCGCGATTAAATTATTTCAATATTAATATAAATTGTCTAATTGTGCCACAAATTACAGGAACGTTACCGAGCGCTCCTGTAAATATCCAGGAACTTAGTTTACCCGGAAATATCGTGCTTGCAGACCCAAGGTTCCACTATCCCTCTAATATTGATATTTTACTAGGTGCGGATGTTTTTTGGAACATTGTAGGGACAAAGCGTATTTCATTGGGTGTAGGTAAACCTATCCTACAAAATTCACAATTTGGATGGTTAGTCAGTGGCCGTTTAGGAGAATGTAGCCTAAGTCACTTGACATGTAATTTCACAAAGGAAATTCATAATGACCTTAAAAAGTTTTGGGAAGTTGAAGAAATTAATGTTGTCAATAACACTTCACTCCAAGACAAATTATGTGAACAACATTTTTGTAGAAAATATGAAGCGTCTTCCAAATGGTCGATTTTCTGTTAAAATGCCATTCAAGCAGATTCCTGAACAGGCACTAGGCAATTCTTATTTCTTAGCGAAAAAACGTTTTCTTAACCTTGAGAAAAAATTAAATAATAATTATCAGCTCAAACAAAGTTACACTGCATTTATTGAGGAGTATAAGAACTTAGGTCATTTGCAGGAGATTAAGCCTCATACATTTGGATATTACTTACCACATCATGCGGTATTGAAAGAACAAACTGAAACCACAAAGTTACGTGTTGTTTTTGATGCCTCTGCCAAAACGACTTCAGGAAAATCGTTAAATGACATTCAGTATGTAGGTCCAGTGGTACAAGATGATTTACTGTCGATTTTATTAAGGTTTAGAACTTATAAGTATGTGTTAACTGGGGATATACAAAAAATGTATAGGCAAATAGAAATAGATCCATCTCAGCGACATTTGCAATTAATTTTGTGGAGGGATGATGATTCTCAGCCTATTAAGGTCTTGCAGCTTAACACTGTCACCTATGGGACAGCATCTGCACCTTTCTTGAGCACTAGGAGCCTTGTTCAGTTAGCTCGCGAATGTTCTAATCCCATAATTTCTAATATCTTAGAACATGATATATACATTGACGATTTAAATACTGGATGTCAGTCAGAGAAAGAAATTAAAGAAATATATGATGAGGTCACTAAAAATTTATCTTCGGCTTGTTTCCCTCTTCATAAAATACGCACAAACTGTCCCAAGGTGTTACAAACAGAGACCACTTCTAAAATTCTTGATCTGAGTAAACATTCCACAGTTTTAGGATTAAACTGGTCACCTTCACCGGACATGTTACATTTTATAGTTGACATGGATATGAGTAGGAAACTTACTAAACGTACTATTATATCATTAACATGTAAAATATTTGACCCATTAGGTCTACTATGTGCATGCATAATTAAAGCTAAAATAATTTTACAGCAATTGTGGAATGAAAAGTTAGGCTGGGATGATCCTGTGCCACCCCATATCGAGAAAAACTGGGTAAAGATATCAGAGAATATAAATAATCTATCTAAAATTAATTTACCTAGGAATATAGTATGTGATTTCGCCATGTCAGTTGAATTACATTGTTTCGTAGATGCTTCCCAGGAAGCGTATGGAGCCTGTGTCTATCTACGGTCAATTGATAAGGAAAATAGGGTAAATGTTAAATTGTTGTGTGCGAAGGCGAGGGTTGCACCTCTGAAAGCCATGACCATACCTCGCCTTGAATTGTGTGGTGCACTACTTGGTGCTCGGTTATCAAAAAAGGTAATTCAGTCCATTCGATGTCATAAGATAACACAAAAGGTAATATGGACTGACTCAACAGTAGTACTTGGCTGGATTAATGCACAACCATACCTTTTAAAGGCATTTGTAGCCAATCGTGTAATTGAAATTAATGAGTTGACACAGGGTTTCACGTGGAGGCATGTTCCCACTCACCTCAACCCGGCAGATCTTGCTTCTAGAGGTATAGATCCTCAGCGTCTGCAGGTTGACCCCTTGTGGTGGGAAGAACCCTCCTTCTTAAAGGAGGGGTCACCTGCTTGGCCACAGCAACCTCATAAGTCAGTGGAATTACCTGAGTTAAAGGTTCATGTACAAACTAAGGTGGCTCTCGATGGCAGTCATAATTCTATAATTAATTTTAATAATTATTCCAAGTTTAATCACTTAAGTCGCGTGTTTGCATTTATATTGCGGTTTTTGCATAACTGCAGGAACAAAACTAAATTATATAATTCACTACAAACTAGCGAAATAAATAAATCACATACCATTCTCTTTAAAATGTGTCAAAACGAATCGTTCGATATAGAGTTGAAACTTCTAAGTAAAGGTTTAGGAATACCTAAGAAATCCAAAATATCTAATTTTAATCCGTTTCTTGACTCTGAGGATTTATTAAGAGTAGGAGGCCGTCTTGACAATTCAAGTTTCGATTATAACAAGAAACATCCAATTATATTAGACTGTAAACATAGACTTACCCTTTTATTAATGCGAAATGAACACCAACGTTTATTCCACGCAGGTCCGCAATTATTATTATCTTCTGTGAGAGAAAGGTACTGGCCTGTAGGTGGGAGGGCCTTAGCGCGCAAGGTAAATAAACAATGCATTGTATGCACTAGATTTCGTGGTAAGACTATACAGCCTATAATGGGCAACTTACCATCGGCTAGGATGAGGCCTACTTTCCCTTTCCACTCGACTGGTACTGACTTCGCCGGACCGTTTCAAATCTCTAGTAAAAAGGGAAGAGGTAATCGAATAAATAAATGTTACCTCTGTCTATTTGTTTGCTTAAGTACCAGAGCGGTTCACCTCGAGCTGGTGAGTGATCTTACTACAGCAGCATTTATTTTATGTTTGCGTCGATTCGTGTCGCGCAGAGGTAAGCCTTATGAAATTTGGTGTGACAATGGCACTAACTTCGTTGGGGCAAACAATGAACTAGGTAAGGTGCTACGCTCCAGTCGTGACTCAGTCATTGATTACACTACTAACGAAGGCATTTCATTTAAATTTAGTCCGGCCTATTCACCGCATTTTGGTGGGCTCTGGGAGGCAGGCGTAAAGGCAGCCAAATATCACTTAAAAAGAACAGCAGCCAATGCTTCCCTTACTTTTGAGGAGTTGTCGACTCTTTTCACACAGATAGAAGCAATCTTGAATTCTCGCCCTCTTTCCCCTTTGTCTTCTGACCCCTCAGACTTAAACCCTTTGACCCCCGGGCACTTCCTTATCGGACGGCCACTGACGTTGGTGCCCTCTTTTGCAGCAGAAGACTCCAGACCGAAGTACCACCTCATCTGCAAACTACGCCTCGAGTTCTGGAAGAGATGGTCGCGAGAGTTTATAGCGGAACTCCAGCAGCGGTCCAAATGGAAAACTGAGTCTATTGGTCCTAGAATTGGGGACATGGTATTGATAAAGGACCAGAATCTGCCTCCGCAACGCTGGCGGCATGGCCGCATTACACGACTACACATGGGCGTAGACAACACTTGCCGTGTGGTAGATATCTACACATCCAAGGGAACAATCCGCAGAGCCATCCATTACATCGTCCGGCTGCCGGATGAAGAAGAACCTGAGGAACCTGTTGAAAGTTAGCTCTTTCAAGGCTGGGAAGATGTACACGCGCACGACGTACCGGGGGCCGCGACAGAGGTGCGGGGAGCAACGGACGGCGCAGGAGCGCGGCGCGGGGCGCCGCCAGCCACCGCCCACAGAGTACATTTTTATATACTGAGATAGAGCCGTCACTCGAAGATTTCAGGGCGCCCTCTGAGAATAAGTAAGAACAACAATGGATGAAGCATATATATATATATATATACATATAGCTACCTACAAATCAGGGTACCACTGCATAGACCATCGTATTTAATTCCTTTTTATTTAGTACTTAGTAATTTACGTTGATTTACAATAAAATAATATAATTACACCACCAAATACTTTATTAAAATCTTCTGTTACAATATTTGATGGCCATCTGAATTTTATCTTCCATATTAAGTCTATAATCGTTTTGTGATCCACACAATAACTTAGAAGTATCCTTAGGTACACACCAATTACATAAGAATATATTATATCTTAAATTTCTTGAATTATTTGCACTTATTGACTTATTATTTGACAAATTATTTGACTTTTTAATCGTTTGACATTTACGCAGTGTTGCCAGGTGACCGTCTCGCGTTCTCCCCAAACCTTCCCCGAAATCCCCCTAAAATTCAAGATTGAAAAAAAAAAAACCCCACAAATGGCCATTCTTTTTTATTAATGATACAATTTTATACAATTTCAGCAATAGCATCCATGACTAAATTAGCCTCTTCACTCGCGTTGGTTGCAGGCCGTACATTTTTTCTGAGTTAAACCTGTTTAGCATCTTTGAACTGGGTTGAAAATGAACACATCCTTCTAGCAATGTATATCTTGTTCTCAAGATGGATTCGGCAGTGTTAATGGCCAATCTCTTTCGACGTTTGTCTTTAATAATAGCTACTTGAGAGAAGGCTCTTCCCGCAACTGCGATGGAAAAAAGTAACGACAAAATTCCTAGTGCCAATTTGCTAACGTTTCCACGGGTATGTTCTATCACGAACTGCATTTTTAACCGACTTCTGAAAAAGGAGGAGGTTCTCAATTCGGATGTTTGTTTGTTTTTTTTTATGTTTGTTCGGGCATAGCTCCGTCGCGTCGCTTGCCAACCGATTTGAAAAAATCTTTTTTTGTTAATTTTATTGAAATCGGCCAAGCCGTTTCTGAAAAATCAACAAAAGTCTAAAGAAATATTTACATTGATAATCTTTTCGTTTACTCTGCATTGTGTTTTTTGTTCGCGCGTTTTTAGTTTTTTGTAGTTGACGTTTTGGCTTTTATAACTAGATTAATTACAAATTGGCCCACTAAAAAGCGCGAAAATAAAAACTTTTTTGCAAAAAAATAATACCGACTTCCATATCAAAACACTACAAAGCCCAAAATAATTTTAATTTCGAAAGGCGGTGTGAAAAAAAAGAACATACAAAACCAATAACACCGACTACCGAAATTAAAATTATTTTGGGGTTTGTAGTGTTTTGATATGGAAGTCGGTTTTATTTTTTTGCAAAAAAGTTTTTTTGAAATTATAAACTTCAACCCAGAACTCTTCGGTATGTTGCATGGACTTCCAAGTTGTACGATGCAAATCATTCCATTCTTGCACCACTAAGTCGACATCATTCACGCCCCCCGCGCGGCGACTTCGGAGCCACTCGGCTATCATCGTGCGCAGCATTTTGTTTTCGTGTGTGTGCTTTCACAGATTAGTTAGTGGTTTGATCGCGTTCAGACATCGATCTATTAGTGATTGATGCGTTCAGATAATATATTTTATAATCACTACGGCTAGCCGCGGCTTTTCCCAGATTGTGTTAAAAAAATCCCCCAATTCCCTCCACACCCTGTTTTCGTTTGCCAAATATTCCCCCAAAAATATTGCCTCCAATTCTCCCCTCATTACATTAAAAACTCCCCAAATTTGGGGGGATTCCCTCCAATCTGGCATCACTGCATTTACGCAAGTTTCATTACCATTTTAGTTTAAAATTAAATATTGTTAAAGAAAAAATAGGATTGCGTAATTAGAGGATTTTATTAATTTGAAGATACATGTGTTAATATATTATAAAAGGTGTAAAATTTAAAAGGTGTCCTAATATCCCTAATATTTTAATTTATATAAAATAAAATGGTTATTAGTTAAAGATAATTTAGAATATCTGAGTAAAACGGAGAACAAGTTTAAGCTAAATGTGTAAATAATTTGAGAAAAGTGCCATCTATAAATACGTAACTTAAACGTTGCATATTGCTATACGAATAAATTAAAAATCAATTGAATTGAGTAGGATATCTCCAAAAGCAGAAGCCTACCTAAACTAGTCGGTTATCATTTTGTCACTTTTGTTCTAAGTTATAGCACCGTGCCGCCGCCTTTCGACGAGAGCAAGGACCGAGTGCGCGCGCGTACTAATTTATTTATTAAAATCTGTATACCGCTCGGCTATCCTGAAAATTAAAGTAATGTAACTAAATTCGTCCGTTTCACTCATTATCATCCCCAACAAAAGTAATGGCAATAAGGTGTACGTGTAACCCGGTATTTTTTCTTTTCTCTTTATTCCCCTTCTTATAAAATTAACTCCTATCGTAAAAGTATTGAAGCATCAGCTGTCATTTAAAAAATCGATATTGATGTTCATATACTTAGCTATTTATTACCATGTTTTATAAGGGTTTATGGGATACGATCGAAAAAATACCGTGTGTCTTTTGTGCTAAGGTAGCTTTTCTGTTATGCTATACAACCTCTCTGGCAACGTTTCAATGTTATAGCTAAAGCCTACATAATCTAACAAATAAAGTATATCTACGAATTGTGACACATGATGACAAAATTATAATTATTGTTAATTAGTTATGTCCGCTACTTCGTTCTGTTTGTTGTTACTTTACATGGGTCTACCTACTTACCTAGCCAACCCAGTAACTGGGCAACACAATACCCCTTAAAAATACTAGTTATCAGACTTGTGACTTCCCGTAAAAACTCTCCCCACTCTGCTAATATGTCCAGACGAAGAGCGAGTATGAAATGCCAGCGGCAGCAATCAGTAACTCATGTGATTTTTTTTTTCATTCCAGACATAAGCATATTTATGTCTGAAATGGGTCCACCGAAATAGAGTGAAATGGATGGGAATCGAAGCCGCGACCTTTCGATCACAAGGCTGACTCCTTAGCCATTAAGCTATTACTGCTTAAAAAAAATGCAAAGGCATGGCAATGCCATTTGTATATTTTAGACAGTTTTTACGGGAATTCTTCATTTAATGGGAAGTCGAAAGTCTGATAACTAGTATTTTTAAGGGGTATTGTGTTGCCCAGTTACTGGGTTGGCTAGGTAAGTAGGTAGACCCGTGTAAAGTAACAACAAACAGAACGAAGTAGCGGACATAACTAATTAACAATCATTATAATTTTGTCATCATATGTCACAATTCGTAAATGTATACTTTATTTGTTACATTATGTAGGCTTTAGCTATAGCATTGAAAGTTGAAACGTTGCCAGAGAGGTTGCATAGCAAAATACAGCAAAAATCTGAAACTAAATCTGTCTGTTGCATGTTCATTATACATCCACTTTCATTTTTAGGGTTCCGTAGCCGAATGGCAAAAAACGGAACCCTTATAATTTCGTAATGTCTGTCTGTCTGTCCATCCGTCCGTATATCGCCATTTCATTCCGAAACTATTAAGACTATACACATGAAACTTGGTAGGTAGATGTATTCTGTGAACAACTTTCCGAATTTAACAAAAAAATTAAAAAATATTTAAAATTAAGGGAGTTCTATGTATGAGGAATACATAGAACTGAAACTGAAAATATTGTTTTTCATGAAACCTATGCGTGTTTGGTATCTATAGAAAAGACTTTAAAATGACATTGAGTTTTCTAAAACCACTTTTACATAAAGTCAATCCTTTAAAAGATATACGCTTCCAAAGTGGTAAAATGTGTGTCCCCTCTAACTTCTATAATAATGGAGGGAAAATCTAAAAAAATCTAAAAATATAATGTAGATCCTAATTTAAACTTTCAACGAAAATTAGTTTGAACGAGATCGAGTCAGCAGTTTTTGAGATATATCATATTTTCTAAAACCACAAATATAACTTTGGTAATTCATACAAATACTATGAAAAACAAGATTATTTGGCGTAGTTACTACGGAACCCTTCATGGGCGAGTCTGACTCGCCCTTGGCCAATTTTTTTTCCTTTTTGTTCAACATTGACAGACTCGTCAAGCACGGCACCGACGAACGGATCTTGTCAAAAGGCCTTCTCGCATCCAAGGGTGGTAATTGGGTTACCCGCTCTAATATTAATTTGTTTACTCATGCCATTTTGGCATGTTCCCGCCACATACTTCGGTCAATGGCTGGCAACATAGTTCGAATTTTTTATTTTTTGTTTTTAGCGCCAAAATTACGATGTTTGGCACGTAGGTTTGTCATATAATTTAGTCATAAAATATTTTGTGCAGAGGCTTTTTGAGTTTGAAATTGCGTGAAGGCCAGAGATGCGAGTTATCTGTTATAATAACTTACGGTTATCAGCGACGTTTTGTTTGCACAAATTGATCATAAAAAGTAGTGTTTGTCGAACATTTTATGTTTCTATGGACTTTAAAAGGCACATAGATCTAGTTTAACTTAAAACGGCGAAAAATGATGTGTGAATCAATGACGTATTTAAGTGTGAATATGTTATTTATATACAAATTGCAATAATAACATTTCATCATTGAATGGCATTTTAATGAAAGTAACTAAACAAACATATCTAACGTACCTATATGTATATGCCTATGTCATAAAAGGGATAACAATTCTCATTTTATTCATATATTTACTTCAACATAACACGATTAAACGCCCACTTTACTATTCGAAGACATATAAAATAATAAGAAACTATGTAAATTCACACGCCAGTCATATACTCATCTCATAGTACTCCAGGTATATAGACAATATCTGGTTGAATTTTGACTTCTCTTCGTCGCCCACTTCATTGCTGAAGGGCGTGCCCATCCTGTAAAGTCTTGGTGGAAGAGCTGACGAGTTGTTTTCACGCCATCCTGTCGTGGGCTTGCCTGAGCGCAGCCATCACAGTGACCCCCATGATCTCCTTTACGGATTCAGACTAGCGGGTTGGTGATTGGCTTCGGGTTCCTTTTCCATCTACTTTCCCAACAACAACCTGTTCGGCAATGTTGTCTGATGCAATATATAGCAATGTGGCTGAAATAACAACGTATACCAATTTAAATATAAAATTCCTCACAAAACTAACTCAGCCGTTCACTACACATATTCTAAAAGCCGCCAAGAAAAAGCAATTTTCATAGCGCTTTCAAACTGACACTTATGCACTTTCAATCTTATAGAGCTACGTATTACAAAACGTGACTTTGAGCAAAGCCAATACTCTTTGTAGAGTGTATTGAGTGTCTTTCAAACCATATGAGATTAGAAATAGCGACTTTACTTGCATTATTTTCGATACAAGCCGAGCGTGCACTCAAAGAATTCGATTTGCGCAAAAATTGTTGCTTAAATCAGAACGTAAGTTGCATCGGCAGTGTGGGTCAGTCCCTAAGGGGTATCCAACCTATTTACATAAAACTTAGTCAGTAATTAAATGTATATGGACTAAGGGCTATACCTAATGATCTAGAGGATGGTCGAATAATAGCCAAATAAAATAATAGCTTCAGGAATACCCAAGCGGTTTAAATATATATTACCTAGGATACTACATAAATTTTCGAGCCGATAATTCTCAAAACTCTTAGAACGGATGTCTCTAGTGCTCATGGCCTTTTAAAAGAAAATTTTTAAAAAGCTGGTTGACACTTCCCCTGATTCGAGGGCTAGGTACTTACTATTACTACCGGCTGCTCGACTCGCATTACGAGGGTTCCATACAAATATATCTAAGAAGTGCAACAGCTAGCCAATCAAAGATATTTCCGCCTTTCCGAGTGACTAAAAACTGGTTCCCAAACATGTAAATATATGTATTATATTAAAATAAATAACACAACTTAAATCAACACGAAGAAATAACCCCCGAAAAATATTCTGCAGAAGCGTCGAAGGAAATTTTTTCTACACCAAAGCATTAGTATGCCGCAAGGTTGACCAAATTACGCCGTCCAAACTACCCTACATTTGCGGTAAATTGGGACATGTGTAACAGGCTTTAGGTGTTCCCTTTGCAAGTTATTTGGAATTGTATTAAACGTAGGTATGTCCTTGGGTCCTTACACTTCTGAGCAATGGGGACGGTTGTGACCTGAAACAATTTATGGCGATCTATTTATCTGTTAACCCCTCTATAACGGGCGGGATTTTTATTGGCGCGATCAAACGTGGCCGCGGTCATGCTGACCCAAATGGTTAGCGTGACCGCGAGAGATAAGGAATTTATTGTTGATCCTGCCCTAAAAAAAAACCCACCCTGTTCCTTCAGCTGCATGAGGCTGATTATTTTTTAATAAAAGTTTTCGTGTCAAAATACTAAACATTATTACATTGTTTCCTTTTTCATTTCCTTCTACATTTTTAGCCAAGGGCCTGCAGTTACACTTAAGTTTGGCCGGCTAAAGATAGAAAAAACTAATATTAACACCTCCTCGAAGTTAGACCTAAGTTTAGCCGGCTAATTTTAAATTTATGTTCGCACCCACGTTTAGCCGTAACATATGTATATCAAAATGTCGAAAACATTCGTCAGCGCCAATTAGTTTTTGAAAAAAATATCTTTAGTTTCCTACAAACTTTCAATCTTTATATCCTAAAAAATATTGATATTATTAACAATGTACCTATGAACATTATTTTCTAAATACGTGCACTTTTCCATTTCCTATTAACTACGTATTTTCTCATAAGATCGTTCCTGAGGCACAAATCTTTTACCTCCACCCTTGACTATTTCAACAAAAACTTAACCCCTACTAGTTTCGACACTTTTCTCCAAATAAATCAGACATAAATAACGGGGAACAGTTGGAAAGCTCACCGGATTACCTACACCCAACACTTCGGCATGGTTCACCACGAAATATGCAGCTACAGAAGGACAACTCCATCCAACTAGCGAAAACCCACGCACTCAGATTTACTCAGTCTGGTGGGCATAAGTACATACTACAAAACACGCGTATTCGACCTGGAGGGTATCTGCAGGTTAGGCTAAGTTGTATTGGACAAGTTTTGTCATCTGAAGTATCTTTGATGACGACATGCAGCGAGCCGCTTGGGATTTTAAAATGACTGCTAAAGCATGGGTGTATTAAAGGCATCTACGTAACTACTTTGTAAATTATTTTTGTCTGGGAGAAACCTAGCAAAGGCACCTGGATTTTTACCTCACCAAAACCATCTTGGTGATCGGCATCAGCACATACTATATACATCGGTACATCTAAAAATACCACTCAGGAAGACGCTCTGTGCAATACCTGCTTGGGCACATCCTAGAGTAATGTCTCTATAGTGCTATACTATTGAGATATTTTCCTCTAGGATGTACTTTACCTTCTGGAGTACAGTCTGTCTGGAGTATCGTATGTTGTATAGTCTATTTTTCTTATAATAAGTCGTTTGTGCATCGTGAGTGCATGCACCCTGGCGTCTTTCATCATGCTCCTGTTTTCGCTCATTGAACAGAGTCGGATTTCTGTTTATTTCTATTATGTGGTGTCATGCTCGACAGCTCACGAAATGGAGTCGACAGTCCATCGTTGCTACTTGGCGACTTCAAACTAAACTTTACGGTTTACTGAAGCATATTTTAATGGGCAGAGGGAAGGCGTTAAAAATGTTGTGATATTTGTAAATAGGGTACCGTGCTCAAGGCATACCTACCTAGGAAACTAGCCTCTGTGAGTGGCTAAGCCCGTATGTAATGCAAAAAGTATTTCACGGAATTTTATCACAGGAATATTTACAGTATTCTATAGTTCAATAAAAGATGAATAACCTTATACCGACCCGCATCTTATCATATTTTTGTTTATTGGAATAAAATAAATATATTTACCCGTTTAAAGTATTAAACCGATGAATTTTGTGACTTTTTTATTCATCTCTTTCCACGTGCAATTATTGCACCTGCCAAGCTACTTATACTTCACCAGCCTTGGTTGACTGATAGAGTATGCCTCCTGTATTCAGCTTGCCTATAAAAAAAGGCCATTAATTTTAAAATAATAAAACAGCAAGAGGATTAGTGGAGAAACTTCAAACAAATATCAACTAGGTACCTAAATGATTCATAAGTCAACACAATTTAGATAAGTTATTTTCATGTTTAAATTTTGTTCCAAAGTCTCTTATTTAAGACAATATCTAACTCGACTACATAGCGCAAATCACTGATCTGTATCGGCTAGCGAACTTTCTCGGGCTTGTTCACTAAATGGATCGGATATTAATGGAAAGTAATTTCGTTACCTAGCGCTTTTAGCCTAATTTCATTTGAGTCGATTCCTAAGGATTAATTTTGTAAAATTGTAAATATTTCAACGGAAAATCTTTACTTATCACAGTTTTGTATAGTTTTAACGATGTTTAATTAATTAAATGGTTAATCAAGAAGCTTCTTACTCACGACCGTAATAAAAAGATTTTAAATTTACGAATTTAGTAATTTTCTGAAGTCATTCAATATTTTTCCTTACTTTTTTTACGGCTATAGATTTTTTTCCTATAAAGATTAGGTACTAGCAATGTGGGTACATTTCACATTACTTGCAATCTTGTTAACCCCTCCAACTAAGCTAAATATGCTTGTGCCTGGAGTGGGTTCACGGCAATAGTGTAATGGGTGGGGTTCGAACCCGCGACCTCTCGATCACAAGTCCGACACCATATCCATTAAGCCTTAGAATAACAACGCATAGAAGAGGCGTCTAGAACAAAACACGAGCGATTTCGTGTGTCCACTTTATTTTCTTTGTGTGCGTGAGCCGAATGTGTCTACGTTCTTCAAACGCACTCAAATATAGCTTTCAGTGATACCATTACCAGTACCATTACCACAAAAATGGGAAAACGCACTATTATGTTGCTGGATCAAGTCAAGTATTTTATGTTATGAAACTAAATAAGATGATGTTTTTTCATGTAATATGACTTATATGACATACATTTACGGAAGATAAACGAAATAAGATATCGTTTATTGCGTTTAGAATGTTTGATGTGTAATGTGTTATAATGATATTATAGAAATTGTAGCGTAAAACCGCTACGGTTAAAACCTCCTCCAATCCTAATGCAAACTTTTCAATAAAAATTTTTTTTCTTCATAGCTGTTATTCACATTTGAACCAGGAATCGTGAAAAAATCGTCGGTTGTTTGCCTTTCGACGGCGTCATTACATTTTTGGGACCCGATAAGTGATGGTCGACCTTATTTTTTGTGATTAATATCGAAAATATGAAGTGAAAGTTTTTTTTCTGTTGGTGTAAACCCAATAAAAAATATAAAGTGTCCTAGCAAAAGTATAGTCTGTGGGTGATTTTCTGGTTAATTTGGTATGTATTGTCGTCTTTTTTCTTTTCGGTCCATTTCGCACTAGTTTCATAATTAATCAAAGATTCAGCTTGCATCGGTGGTCTGAAGTTTCTTTTTTGTTTAGATCCCGTTACAAGCCAATTTTTGGCTCCACCCTACGGGCAAGCGACGTCGGTTATCGACGACGGAGGTCGGGGCGCTCTCGCCCGATATCCGAGCACATCCTGTGCCTGAGACGTCCATCTCAAAGGCCTGAAGAGAGTACGAGGTAGATGCAGACCCCGCAGCGCAGTGGCTCCGTGATTTCTACGTTACTTCCCACAGTCGTGTTCAGCCGTCCAGGAATTACCGAGTTTTCGCAGCAGGAGTTCTATTTTAAATAGTGCACCTAATTTGTATATTTCTAATCTAAAAATTCTCACGTCAAAAACTCTTTCTAACCTAAGGCCTATCAAGACGCGTTGGATGCTCTTAGTGTTTTTGTAATTAAAATTACTAATAATGCGTATTCGCCTAGCTATAACCGATTGCAATCGATTTTTTGTTAGGTAAGTTAAAAATATTTGCATAATACTTTCGATAACATTCTTTTTCTTTCCGCTAAGTTAACCCACGCCATCACTGAAAGGTTCCCAATAATAACTAATATTTAACTTTTTTATATTTTTTAATTAAGTACATGTTTTCTATCTTTTTCCTTTTAATCAAAATTAAACGTGTTAAGTAGCGGTTTGTGTTTTACTGTGCACTTAATTTTATTTACGCTACAATATGGCGCCCGAATTAAAGTAAGTTTGCATATTAATTATTACTAAAATACCTTTTTTTTTGTTATCTCGTGTGTGGTTGCTCTTGAGAGCAATCTTTAATTTTCATCTTTCTTGTTGTGAGTTTCAGGTTTTAGAATTGGTCAGATACCCGTATGGAAGTTAAAAGGATTTGCTAACTGAATTTATGTTCTTTGCTTAATTGTGTGATGTTTGTGAAATTCAATTTTAATGATTAACTTTGTAACTATACCCAATTTCCAATTCTTTTATTTTCTCCCAAAATATACGTATCTATCCCGAGTTTTATTTTATCCCAGTAGGTAGCGGTAGTTAGTTTCCCGTAGAGTGTGTTTGATGTGTGGATGGTTAGGCATCGTGACCAAAGGTAAGCCTTTTGAATGGTCGTGTGCTAGTGTCTACCTTTTTTATTTTTTAGCCCGACTGTTTGCTTTTCTGCTATTTGCTAGTATCTGTTTTTGTTGGATTCTTAGCCCAGCGGATTCCTTTGACGTTCATTTTGTTGTCTTCTTCCCGTATCGATATTACGGCACGATATCTAACGATTTCCTGCTAAGTCCCGCTCTCTTTCATTTAATCTATTTCTATTTTGTGTTTAAAAATGTCCGAAGAAGGTTCTATCGGTGAGACTCCTTTACACGAAAGTATTATTATTTCTAGACCTCCTCCCATTCCACCTAGGCCCACTCCGGGTACTAGTCGTTCTAACTTACCTTCTCCTATGAAATCCGAGGACTGTCCCGGTTACCTTCTAAAACGATTTTCGCTAAGAAAATGGAACATAAATTATACTGGAGATACCAGTGTTCGAATTTTTTTTACCAGTATCGAAGAAGAGAAGGATTCAGACGACATAACTGACAGATATCTGCTTAAACGCTTCCACGAAGTGTTATCCGGTCGCGCCTTGAATTATTATAGGTCAATCCGTCGACCTGATATGACTTACCCCGAATTAAAAGAAAATTTCTTCAATACATTCGGAGAAATTGATTTCGAGTTTAAAACCGGTCGACAAGTTAGAAATACAAAACAGAAATCAGATCAACCTGTTTTACATTTTGTGCATCAGATTTCTCAATTGAATGATACATTACGTAAACCAGTCGATAAATCTGAACTATTAGAAATTATCACTCACAACATGCATCCTAGATATTTTCCATGCTTATCGATACATAAATTTACTGACTTAGATGCGCTCATTGACACTGCATCGCATTTTGAAAGTTTTTTGCCCAAATCTACAAAATTAGTTTCAAGCGCAACAAATCAATCACAAATCTGTCCAAAATGCAATAAAACGGGACACCCCTATCGTACTTGCCCTGATTTCCCTGGTATGCTATGTTTTAAATGCCGCACACCTGGTTTTATAACTCGTGATTGCCCAAAATGCAATCCAAAAAATGTTTAGCCCACCGGCGACACGCATTACTCCGTACAGTGTCACCGGTGATAGCGTCCGATTCGTCTGATAACCGTCCTTTCATCGAGATCATATTGTGTAACCAGGTCGTTAAAGCCCTACTTGACTCTGGTGCACAAATGTCCCTTATTAGTGATTGTTTAACCCAACAACTCGGTATTTCTTTAAAATCAAACGTTCAGTGCCTACGTGTTATTTCCGCTAATAACTCTCCTATTGATATTTTAGGAACTATCTTTCTCCCAGTTAAGTTTAATGGTACGACTTTTGTCCACGAATTTTTAGTAGCACGTTCTATGTCTTCTTCAGTTATTTTAGGTATCGAATTTTGGAATAAGTTCGGTTTGACTTCAGTTTTTAGTCAAGCTTTTAACAAAAATATCAAAGGTAATATGTACCTTCCTCCCGACTCTAATTCCCTACCTCCTGACTCACATACCCTTCCCTCTGACTCTCAATCCCTTCCTCAGATTAATTGCATTAGCGAGGTTCAATACATTTACCCTCGTAACGTTTTATTACCAGACCAAGAGCTAAAGTTACAACGGGTCATTGAGGAATTCGATGTCATTTCATCCGATAAAGTTGGCCTTGGTAAGACTACTTGGCTATCACACAAAATAAACACTACTGGACCACCAATTAGACAACGTTTTTACCCTCTTTCACCTGTTAAGTTAAAGTTGCTCAATGAGGAAATCGATAAGATGCTGGAGATGGGTGTCAGTCGTCCCTCACGTTCTCCATGGGCCAGTCCTGTTGTGATGGTTACCAAAAAGGACGGTTCTGTACGTTTTTGCGTTGATAGTAGGAAATTGAATAGCGTTACTACTAGAGATTCTTATCCGCTCCCCCGTATTCACGATATTCTTGACAACCTTCGAGGTGCAAGGTATATAAGTTTTCTTGATTTTAGGAGTGCATTTTGGCAGATTCCCCTCGCTGATGATGAGAGTTGTGAAAGAACCGCTTTCATAGTTCCACAACGAGGTTTATTTGAGTTCGTCAGAATGCCATTTGGTCTCACGAATGCAGCTTCCGAGATGCAGCGCCTTACTGATATGATCGTCAATTTTGAATTCACTTCGACCAGTGATAATTGCGTTTTCGGTTACGTCGATGATCTAATCATAATATCAAAAGACTTTGATAGTCACCTCTCGCTCCTTAGAAAAGTACTAGACCGTCTCAAGGAGGCCGGTTTAACTATTAACCTAAAAAAATGCGAGTTCTGTAAAAGCGAATTGAAATATTTGGGTTATATCATTAACGAAAAGGGTTTACAAACTGATCCCAGCAAGCTCGATGCTATTAGGGATTATCCCGTTCCTACTACAGCTAAGTCACTACGTGGTTTTATTGGGTTATGCTCATATTATAGGCGTTTTGTTGATGGTTTTTCTTCTATTATAGCTCCACTCACTGCCCTTATAGGAAAAAAGAAGGGTCGTGACCCTATAAGTTGGGATGATGCCGCCGATCAAGCATTCCTAAAATTAAAGGATGCGCTCATCAATACTCCCGTTATGGCATGTCCAGATTTCTCGAAGCCCTTCATTTTGCAATGTGATGCGTCAGCTGTTGGTCTTGGTTCAGTTCTTTCTCAAAAGTTCGATGGTGTTGAACATCCTATCGCTTATTATTCACGCTTATTCTCAAAAGCAGAACGCAATTATAGTACAACTGAACGTGAACTTTTATCCGTTCTTGATTCCATTAAGCATTTTCGCTGTTATTTAGATGGAATGAAGTTTTCTGTTATAACCGATCATATGGCCTTGAAATGGCTCCTCACACTATCCCTCAGGGCGGTTGGCGCGATGGGCTACTGTGATTTCCCAATACACGTTTGATATCATTCATCGCAAAGGGTCGCAACACGTCGTTCCAGACGCTTTATCTAGAATGTACGCGAGTCCGGTTACATTCGATCAAGGACCTGACCATACCAATGATAGATGGTATAAAAAGGTGTATTTAGGGGCTCGTGACTCCCCTCAAACGTTTCCAGCTTACGCCATTCGGAACGGTGTTCTGTTAAGACGCATGCCAATCACTAACCCATTGTGCTCTGATCCTTGGCGCGTAGTTTTACCCGTTGAAAAAGTTAAATCCGCTATATGGGAAGCTCATAATAATCCTCTCTCTATACATCCTGGAGTTTCAAAGACTTATTTTAAGCTCAAGGATAACTTTTACTGGCCAAATATGTTTCGAGATGTTTCTGAGACTTTAAGGCAATGTGAGGTTTGTAAAGCTTATAAGATCGCGAATTCCCAACCACGTGGTCATATGTGTTATCCAAAGGAAGTTTCTTTACCTTTACAAATGATTTCTATCGACGTTATTGGACCGCTTCCAATCGCTTATTATGGGTTCAAATACATTTTATCTATGGTCGATGTTTTTTCTAAATATGTTTGGTTAGTGCCCCTTAAAAGGATTGACGCCAATTCAGTTATAAAAGCTTTGGAATCTGAAATATTTTTTAACTTCGGAGTTCCACGGTCTATTCTCTGTGATAATGCTACCGTTTTTCGTAGTAATCAGTTTTTAAACTTTCTTAGATCGTTTCGCATTGAATCCCCTACATATACCCCTTATTACACTCCACAAGCGAACACGGTAGAACGTTATAACCAAAGTGTCGTTACTTGTTTGAGCATATTGGTTGGCGAGAACCAAAGGAATTGGGCTAAATTGTTACCCAAGGTCAAACTTTACCTCAATTCATGTATTAATTTAGCCACAGGGTTTACGCCAAACTTTCTCATATTCGGTAGAGAAGTCTGTATGGATTCATCGCGTACGAATAACCAGACTCTAAGCACTAATTTAGCTGAAAGTCGGGAACAACACGCGAGTAATCTGACTTCGCTCGCCGAGATTTACGCAAAAGTAGCGGACAATCTTTCTTCTGCTTTTCTCCGTAATTCGCGAAATTACAATACGAACCGGACGGCTATTACACTTAATGCCGGCGACATTGTATGGAGGCGTAATTTTTCAAAATCGTCAGCTGCTGAGTACTTTACAGGAAAGCTTGCTCCTCGTTTCATTAAATGTCATGTGATCAGAGTCATCTCCATGACTACATATGTCCTACAAGACTGTGATTCTCATCATATTGGACAATATCATATAAAAGACATACTTAAATGAATTAATTTGTTCCATATTCTTAACTTAATCAGCATTACTTATGTTAGGCCATTAGTTTACAATTAACGACACCTCTTTTATTATTTCGACCCTCATTCCTCCCTGGAGTTAATATTTATTCATAACCATTTCCTCTCATTAAGCGTCGTATTTTTGATTTTGATTTAAGGTCCACCCTCTTCAACTTAACCCTCTCTCTTTAACTTAACCTTCTAACTTATCCCTCTATAACTTAAGCTCTTAAATTCAGTCTTGAGTCGTGTTTGACTTTGAGTCGTGTTTGACTTTGAGTCGTGTTTGACTTTGAGTCGTGTTTGACTTTGAGTCGTGTTTGACTTTGAGTCGTGTTTGACTTTGAGTCGTGTTCGACTTTGAGTCGTGTTCGACTTTGAGTCGTGTTTGACTTTGAGTTGTGTTTGACTTTGAGTCGTGTTGGACTTTGAGTCGTGTCTCACTTCGAGTTTTTATCTGACTTCGAGCTTTTGTGTTCGACTTCGAGTTTTTGTTTGACTTCCTTTGAGTTTCCGTCGTATTTTTAAGTTATTTCTTAATCTCAACTCTTATTTGTTTCGTGTTGATTATTGTTCTTTGTTCCTATATATATTTAAGAATATTACTCTAGATCTATCGTTTGTTTTTCTATTCTAATGTAGGTTTAGGAGACGCATCTGAAGCTCGCACTGTTAACGTCTAAACTGGAGGCCGGCTTTCAATTTTATTCAGTATCAGCTGCACTTCGATGTCGTTGATTTGATGTATTTAGTTTAAAGTTAGTTAGGCTAGTTTATTTAATTTGTATATTATGGTTTTCACTCTTGGTTGATGCTATCCCTTTTTGTTGTCAGTCTGTTATTGTGTTTTCAATCTGTTGTTGTGTTTTCAATCTGTTGTTGTGATGTCAATCTGTTATAGCGTTGTCACCCTCTCACTGGGTTGATACATTCACTTGGGTTGATCTCTCACCTCTCTTTTAGGGTTGTCAACCACCTCTCTTTTAGGGTTGTCAACCACCTTTCTTTTAGGGTTGTCACTCACCTTTCCTTTAGGGTTGCCACTCACCTTTAGGGCGGCTACTCTCTTTTTTTTTTACTGGGAATAGGGTACTGTAGCGTAAAACCGCTACGGTTAAAACCTCCTCCAATCCTAATGCAAACTTTTCAATAAAATTTTTTTTTCTTCATAGCTGTTATTCACATTTGAACCAGGAATCGTGAAAAAATCGTCGGTTGTTTGCCTTTCGACGGCGTCATTACATTTTTGGGACCCGATAAGTGATGGTCGACCTTATTTTTTGTGATTAATATCGAAAATATGAAGTGAAAGTTTTTTTTCTGTTGGTGTAAACCCAATAAAAAATATAAAGTGTCCTAGCAAAAGTATAGTCTGTGGGTGATTTTCTGGTTAATTTGGTATGTATTGTCGTCTTTTTTCTTTTCGGTCCATTTCGCACTAGTTTCATAATTAATCAAAGATTCAGCTTGCATCGGTGGTCTGAAGTTTCTTTTTTGTTTAGATCCCGTTACAAGCCAATTTTTGGCTCCACCCTACGGGCAAGCGACGTCGGTTATCGACGACGGAGGTCGGGGCGCTCTCGCCCGATATCCGAGCACATCCTGTGCCTGAGACGTCCATCTCAAAGGCCTGAAGAGAGTACGAGGTAGATGCGGACCCCGCAGCGCAGTGGCTCCGTGATTTCTACGTTACTTCCCACAGTCGTGTTCAGCCGTCCAGGAATTACCGAGTTTTCGCAGCAGGAGTTCTATTTTAAATAGTGCACCTAATTTGTATATTACTAATCTAAAAATTCTCACGTCAAAAACTCTTTCTAACCTAAGGCCTATCAAGACGCGTTGGATGCTCTTAGTGTTTTTGTAATTAAAATTACTAATAATGCGTATTCGCCTAGCTATAACCGATTGCAATCGATTTTTTGTTAGGTAAGTTAAAAATATTTGCATAATACTTTCGATAACATTCTTTTTCTTTCCGCTAAGTTAACCCACGCCATCACTGAAAGGTTCCCAATAATAACTAATATTTAACTTTTTTATATTTTTTAATTAAGTACATGTTTTCTATCTTTTTCCTTTTAATCAAAATTAAACGTGTTAAGTAGCGGTTTGTGTTTTACTGTGCACTTAATTTTATTTACGCTACAAAATGTATTAATTGCTTGAAAAATCTCGTTTGATATCAATTAAAAGTATGTGTTGTATTTATGAAATAGAAAAATATTATTGAGAACATTACTTAAATGAAAAAAATCTTAATCAATAAAATTGTCATCTTTATGATGCCACTCTTCGAACTAACAGTAACTTTTAGTTATAAAACACTGTAGGTAGTAGCTGTAAATAAATATAGTTTAGTTTGACGCATACATAATTGCCGCCAAAACTATATTTTTTTTTAAACAAAAATAAGCACAAAAGATATCAATATGGGTATTTTTTTCCTCACGGATAGCAACATTGAATTGTGATAAGTTAGGTTATTAGAATTTTTGTTTGATGGTCGATTTACTTAAATATAATGTATAAAATGTAAGTATTTACTTGTGAAATGTAATTTTATTACATGTTTTTTGTTTTCCTGAAGGACTATGACATCCCTTTACGCTACAAACGGTCGTTTTAAATTATTTACTCGAGAGCTCTGTTCGGCAGAATGTGACCTTGAGTACTGACGGCTCGTCGAGCAAAGTTAGCCAAAAATGGCTAAGTTTTAGTTGCCTCACTTTTTGCACTCGTACTATCCTTCTATGCGTTGTTATTCTAAGCATTAAGCTATTGACGCTTCAATTTTAAGATTTAATAATTATTCTTTTTTTTTGGTTAGATTGTAATGCTATTCATTTATTCATATATCAGCATTTAAGTTAATGTCTGCCGTGGTATTTGAGCAAAGAAATAAATAGATTTGATTGAGTGGACCGGTCTTAAAAGAATATTGATCAGTTATCGTATAACTCAATTAAAACCTTAAAAAGCTCTAGGTACGGTCGGCCAAGAAAGTGGTGTACCAGTTTTGATTTAGTTTCCCGGTCATCGAAAATTACAACAAGGTTCGTTATAAAAAGATATTACTGAAAGAGACAACATTATCATGACGTAAACCTATGTATTTAGTATTCATACGTCATATGTCACATATAAGTACATGACATTTTAACCTTTAGTATAAATGAAAAGGACATTAGTTTCTACAAAGCAATTGAAATGTTTCCAAACAAAAGTAATAAAAACTATTTAGACAACCGAATTCCATTTGAAAAAGAAAACTGACAATTGACATTTTGTCAAATATATGCAAAAAATCGATATATTTTCCGTGTTATTTTTCAATCAACTGCATATAAAATCATCTCAATGCCTGCCAACTTGACCATTGCCGAAAGAGCACAAATAATTGCCCAATTTAATGAGGGAAGCAGTATCAGTGCGATATCCCGGAATTTGAATATATCGAGGCGTTCTGTCCGCTTTTGGATTCGTCGTGAAGGAGAGGAGGGAAGTTTGTTGGATCACAGAAGAAGTGGTCGCCGGCCTGCACTCTCCAATAACGATAGAGAATTCATGAGACGGGAATATGAAATCAATGGTTTTAAGCCCACAAAACATTTTGCGGAGATGTTCGATGTGAGTGCCCAAACAATAAGGAATCATCTACATTACATGGGGTTGCACCACAGGCATTACGCCAAGAAAATATATTTGACGGATGCTCACAGACTTGCTCGTCTGAACTTCGCCAGAGAGCACTTAGAGTTTGATTGGTCTAATACAGTGTTTTGTGATGAAAAAACGTTTAAATCCAGTCAGCATGGACGTCTTCACCTTTGGCGATATAATTCAACACGGTATAAAGATGATCATGTAATCCCAAATAGAGAATCAGGTCGAATTTCCGTAAATATTTGGGGCTGGATGAGTACGGATGGTGTAGGAGAATTGTGTTCTCTACCTCCTCGAGCGACGGCTGTAAATTATATCGACGTGCTTCAGAATGCAATGCTACCGACAGTCCGTAATGTTTACCCGGAGAACGAAGTGCCACAATTTGATTTTGTTCAAGATAATTGTTCAATTCATAATGCGAGGATCGTAAGAGCCTGGTTTCGTTCACACACTGACGTAAGGGTAATTCAGTGGCCCTCAAGATCGCCGGACCTCAACCAGATAGAAAATCTTTGGGGCCTTATGGTCCAACGATGGTCGCATCAAAATGAAAGAACCAAACAAGCTCTTATTAGTCACTGTAATTATATCTGGGAGGAAATGCGGGGAACCGATATTTGCTCACGGCTTGTTGGTTCAATGAGGTCTCGTCTTTTAGAGGTTATAGAGGCCAACGGCGGTTACACCCGTTTCTAATTTTTAAAAATTTTCAATATCTTCTAAATATTACTATATATGCTATGTTTTTGTTTGTTATAAGTATTTTAAAATTGATTGTAGAAATTTAATAAAAGGATAAATCTATTTTTAGCTTGTTTTTTATTGATATTGTAATTACAAGTTTACAGAAATTGTAGGTTTGTGGACTCGCCTTGTGCCTTTACAATTTTATGTAACTTGTTGATTACAATTCTGAATTTGTAGATACAATTTTGTCATCAAAATCTACAGCCCCCCGCCGTTGATTTTACGACGTCATTGGTTCCATCAAGTTCAAACTAAGAACAGCTGTCACGTTACAAACAGTAATAGTCGTTATCAATAATCAGATAAAGACAGCAATAGAAGTTGTCAGATCGATCTGCAAGCGAAACTAATCTTTATCACCTATGAATCTGCAAGCGATATTCAACCTTAGGGTGGTACACCACTTTCTTGGCCGACTGTACCTAATTATTTGACGAACTATACCTAAGTAACAGATATTTGTGAAGGCCGCATTTATGCTTTACGAAAGTAAGTGCCATTATCTATCTACACATAATAATTATTCGTAATATTCCCACACTGAAATTCGCGCGAGGGTCCGCTCTCGTGGACTTTATCATCACAATAACATAACATCCTTCTTGTGCAGTCAGCTGAAAAGCTATATAGCCTATAACCTTCCTAAAGCTTCAAGCTATTTCCGTACCAAATTTTATCCAAATCCACCCATCACTTTCGAAGATTAGAGCGTTTAAACATATAAACTTTACTTAATATTAGAAAAAATAACCCTCATATTCACAATCTGGCATTTGAAACTACGCCGATTTGTGTGTTAGATACTTGAGGTGAGTAAATGGAAGATACGTGGACCTACGTACGCCTGTTTTAAATTTTTGACATGGAATAAATAATGTTTGCGGACCACTAACACTAAATAGTAGTACAAAAATATAACCAGCAATGGCTGAAATTATCACGTAACATAAAGTTTGTGCAAGTGAATAACTGAAATTAAAGTAGTTTCACGTCATACAAAAGTTAACGGTTGAAATATCTTTTACGAGTAGGTAGTAGTCAAGATTTTCGTACTTAAACTTTGCACCACACTAGGAATTCCGCCTGTATCGAGAGTGTAGTTCTAGTAACACCTAGACCCAGACAAACTATTAGAACCCGCAACACGCAGTTCAACACTCAATCTCTCAACCACCGCACCAACCAACCATTTCAAGCGAATTGCCTCAAACCTGCAAGCTATTCTTCCCAGCAAAGTCGTCTACAAAATAATAAAACAGAATTCTCATTACGAGGAACTTCCATCCGATTACACATTACACAACGTCAAAGCAACTGCAGGAAATAAAAACCCTTCACACTTTAGATAGTGTTGCTAGCAGCAAAAAAATTGCCGCCACACTATCTTCTCAAAGAGATTATGTGCCTCTTGGCGTTGCGCCAACGGATCTACATTTTCTTTCTGAATAAACTTTCTTCATTTGACAATGTGTTCCCAGTTGGTTTAACTTTTGAACAAAAGACTGACGGCAAAATAAGATTTTATCTTTGGTTTGTTTCTTTGGCTTCAGACTTAAAAGCTACTGACTCCAGTTATAAATTAAAAAGAATAGCTGGTCTGTATATTATCTCTTTAACGGGATGGAGAAAAGTCTGTGGGCGTGAGGGTGCTACCGTAAATCTAGGTATATACACATATAAAAGCAAAATACCACTCACTGATTAATCACGATATCTCAGAAACTACAAGCAGTAGGGCTCTCAAATTGTGCATGGAGGTTCCTTTTAGTACGTAGATGCTCGCTAAGACGGGATTTTGCGAAATTCCCACGGGATGAGGATTTACACGGGAAAAACTTCCCACGCGAACGAAGTCGCGAGAAATTGCTAGTTAAATATAGGGTAGAGTGCCCTCTTGCGGGTATTTAGTGCCAACTGGTATTGAAGCGACATCTGCATTATCTCCCCAAAAACTAATGATAATAATATAATATACAGGGTGGCCCAAAAGTCGTGGATCAAACGCAACTAGGGGTTAGATGGGGTCATCAGCTGCAACAAGTTGTTCTACGGGAGGTCCTTAAGGTCAACCCCTGCAGAGTTATAATTTATTTTGTGTTTTTATGAGAAAATTGATTTTTTTAACTAATTCTTATTGAAATTCAAAAAAATCTACATCCTGTATCTTTTTTATAATTTTTACTAGATTGGTACTGATGAGTCCTTGTGTTAGACATGCTATTTATGGTTGTTTATTGGGTGTGTTGAAGATAATATTAAGTTTTACGATTTTTTTTTTCTCAAATCATAACTTTTATTTACTTCGGACCCCACTGTGAAAAAAAATACTCTACCGAAAAGTGACCCTGTATTACAAGTTTTAGCGCATTTAATAGGGATTCTGAAAAGGTATTACACATGGCTATGCGTGGCTTTTATATCTTTCAAGGACGATTATTCGTAGCAAAGCCAAAGTTAACCCAACCATAAAACTCGGTTAGGCTTATTTAAAAATAAACTGGAACTAATACAATTAATGACAAAGACTCTCTGCCTCTCTTTTACACTAACCATTTAATCCTTTGTCAATAAAAGGCCGGTTCGCCCGTCAGTACAGGTAGCGATATCTATTATGATATATATCTTTTCTAGGAAACAAAAGGCCGGGGCGGGGGCCGGGAGATGCGCGTGAGCATGTTTCTTTAGAATGTTTAGTGTTCTTTAGTGACTTGCTTTCTGCCTGTGAGTACGCACGTGTTCTTTTTCTCGGTTTTACGACGACTTGTGATCAGTTTCTTTTCTTTGACCTACGCTTTGTTTTTCGGACTTGTGATAGATTGCCTACCTGTGACCAGTGCTGTGTGAATCGGACTAGATTCGGAATCGGACGGATTGGCTACAAAAGTGGACAGAAGGCTGCTGCGAGGAGAGAATACACCCAAAGGGAGTATGCAGAAATGCATTACCTGTATGGCTTTTGCGACGGTAATACCCGGGCTGCTGCCAGGGAATATCGTCAACGCTACCCTAACCGTGATCGTTTTCCGGACTACAGGGTGTTTATGCGCGTACATAATTCGTACATGGAGGGAGTCTTACCCGGTCAGCATGCTCCGAGAGCAGGCAGACCAGTGGTGCAATTTGAAAATGAAGATGAAGTGCTGAGAGAATTAAGATTGGATCCTAGTATAAGTCAACGCCAAATATCCCGTAATCTCGGGATTCCAAGATCGACGTTGCAACGTGTCATTAACAGAAACAAATATCACGCCTACCACGTGCAAAGGGTGCAAGCTTTGCTTCCCGGTGACTATGAACCTAGAGTGCGGTTTTGCAGAGAGATGCTAAGATACCACAGAGAGGGTCCGCAGTTCTTTAACAAGGTTATATGGACGGATGAGTAACCTTTTAGAAGAATGGGAGTATTCAATATCCACAATCTACATTTTTACTCCAGAGTGAACCCCCATATCATACGAAATGATCGATTCCAGCATCTGTTTGGTATTAACATGTGGGCTGGTATAATTGGCCAGCAGTTGGTACTGCATTAAATGCCAGCAAGGCTGAATGGTGCTCAGTATTTAAATTTTTTGCAAAATAATTTAAACCATATTCTTAACGAAGCTGAAGTTCCTGAAGAAAGAATAGCAGAAATGTGGCCGCAACATGATGGCACCCCGCCTCACTTCGCTCGAGCAGTTAGAGATCATTTGAACGAGCGCTTCCCCAACCGGTGGATTGGTCGAGGCGGACATATTGCGTGGCCACCCCGGTCGCCCGATTTAAATCCATTAGATTTTTTTCTTTGGGGCTATTTTAAAGAAATAGTTTACCAAGGAGAGAACAATAGCGAACAAGAACTACGACTAAAGCTCGAATTTGCTAGGGTACAAGTTACTAACAACAGAGGTGCATTCCGTAGGTTACGTAGGAATTTTATTAGACGGTGCAGATTATGTATTATGGACAGAGGCAGGAATTTTGAGCTATTATTGTAAAATGTTTTGCTTAATAAAACAATTATTTCACAATCGTTGTTTCGTTTTTTCGTCCTAGAAAGATATTAGAGCCACTCATGGCCATGTGTAATACCTTTTCAGAATCCCTATTAAATGCGCCAAAACTTGTAATACAGAGTAATTTTTCGGTAGAGTATTTTTTTTTTCACAGTGGGGTCCGAAGTAGCTAAAAAGTTATGATTTGAGAAAAAAAAATTCGTAAAACTCAATATTATCTTCAACACACCCAATAAACAACCATAAATAGCATGTCTAACGCAAGGACTCATCAGTACCAATCTAGTGAAAATTATATATTAGGATGTAGATTTTTTCGAATTTTAATAAGAATTAGTTAAAAAAAATCAATTTTCTCATAAAAACACAAAATTAATTATAACTCTGCAGGGGTTGGCCTTAAGGACGTCTCGTAGAACGACTTTTTGCAGCTGATGACCCCATCTAACCCCTATTTGCGTTTGATCCACGACTTTTGGGCCACCCTGTATAAGTATAGGCACTTACGTATATAGCTATAGGTATTTACGTATATAGCTATAGGCAACTCGAAATACAAAAACATAGTAAAAACTGTTATGAAACTTTTAAAATAAGAAAACAAAGCCAAAAATAACTTTAATTCGGGTAGTCGGTGTTTTTGGTTTTGTATTTTCGTTTTTGACACCGAATTCCGAAATTAAGTAGTCTTCATCATCGGTTCCACTTCACCAAATGGTGCTTTTCGAAAGCAACTGCACAAGTTATTATAAAAAATATCCAAATCGCGATAGGTGCGCCTATAATATTTGAAGAGTTCCCTCGATTTCTCAATGATTCCATCATCAGATCCTAACGTGATGAAAATGGGACCAACTAAAAAGTATACCCTTTTTAAACAAAAATAGAATTTTCCAAATCGGTCCAGCCGTCTTCGAGTAATTGGGGCACACACATATAAAAAAAAATAAAAGAAGATTCCCAACAACTGAGAACCTCCTCCTTATTTGAAGTCGGTTAAAAATCATGACATACAAAAATACAAAATACAAAAATATTTATTTTTTATAACCAAGAAGTTTTGAATTAGTTAGTGATTGGAGCCTCCTTTTAAGCAAGTAATGCCTGTGTTAGGAGACTCCGCTCTTCTACAGCAATATAAATTTACTGAATAACTTAGATATAAACAGTATTCTTATTTGTGTGTGTATGGTGTGTGCGAGATGGTGTGCGTGTTTGTTTGTTGTTTGTTGTATGTGTATGTTTGTGTGTGTGTGTGTTTGTGTTTGTGTGTGTGTGTGTGTGTATTTGTGTATCATTTTGTGTGTTGTAACAGTGCCTCAGTTTCTGCGTAATTCAGTGTCCTTATCCAATTTGTTACTATTTTTTTACACTCATGTAATTGTTTATTGTATATATATATCTTTTTATTTATCCTATTATAAAGTTGACATGATAGTTTATTGTACTGAATGGCAGCAAATTTTGTTTTAGTATGTGGAACCTGTGCTATGATATCTTTCCGTCTTTTTGTTAGTATATTTGGATCATACGGTAAATTCTTGTGTTTTTTTAGAATGGTATGTATGATGAACTTTCTAACAGAAAGCAGTCCACTATCCCGATAGAGATTTTCAGTAGAGTAAGTAGACCTTTTAAAATACATAATTTTTATTACGGCACGTTGCCCTCGTTCAACGTGTATGAACTTCGATCTTGCTGCGCCACCCCATATTGTAATACAGTAGGCTATAACAGATTGTGCTAGAGAGATATATGACATGGACTATCTTCCTTTTAAACTTTCATTTATTAACAGTTTTTACTGTGCTTGTAAATCGAACGACATTTTTATACCTTTGAAAAAGCACAAAGGAAACATGGAATAAAACAATATAATTTCCTAGTTACATTTTATTCAGTGTCAAAATTTTTAAGTCAAATTGTTTAGGTATCAGAAAAACAGTTAATAGTTAGCTGCTTATACCGTAACAGTATAAAAGTATTAAAATATATCTAATTATTTTTAGCTAATGATCGAATATCTCCACTGAAAATTTATCTCTACATTACTTATTTTTTGTTTTTGTTGTGTTTTCTTTTATTATGATGTAATTGTGCTGCCAACTCGGTTTGATCAACACCCTGATAAATAAAATTTTCACTAAAATTATATTCACTGGCCACCACCACAGAATAAAAATGGACAGTATAGAAACTAAGCCTAGTTGACGACATAATTACCTTACCATACATAGACATAAATACCCTTACGCTTCATTGAAGAAATAGGGTTGACACATTTAATGATTTTGGTTTTTTTTTTCACATTTTTGTTCTGTAGTGATCGATCCATCGAATTTAAATATCTGCCTTTGTTTTTCTCTGGGTGGGAAAATCATCGAATGATTTCTCCCACTCTCGGTGGAGCGGAAGGGTGTGTCAGACTTCTACTGACTAAAAACCCACCCTGTTCCTTCAGCTGCCCTTAAGTTCCGGGGCCACGGTATCTCGTTAGAACATTCCCGCAACCCCGGCAAGCAATGGCCCTATAGGACCCCGTCACTATTGCTGACAGCTCTTTGAGGCGCCGCCGACCGGGGCCTGGTCCTTACCGGACGGTTTACATATCGACGGCGTAACCTTTGCAAGTTTTGGCAGGAGCGTACGCGAGCCGACGTTAGACGAAAACGGTTCGGGCGTTCGTCGGAGCCGAGCAGGCGCGCGGACAGGGCTCATGAGCGGCTGCGAACTTCGTTTCAATCCGAAAATGCGTGTGATACCTAGTAATTACAAACCCATTACATAAAAAAGTACCTTTATTATTCATTATTAATATTTATCATTATTATTATTTTCATTATTATATATCTACAAATTATTTACAGAAAAATATTTTCATCTGCTGTGACACGTTCGGTATTCTTTGTAACTAAATTTAATTGTGTATGTCTTTGATAGTCATTACGGGAGGTTAGACCACAGAAAATCTGATACTAGTCTCGGCAGGGGGGTATAGTGTTAACTAGAGCAGCTGGGTCGACTGCCTATACATAGGTAGTCGTTCCATGTAGAACACTAGTACTCAGCTCATACGGTTAGACTGGAAGCAGACTGGCTAGTTGGGAACAGGCTCAGCAGATGATGGTACAAGAAACGTAATGTTGGTTGATATTCCGTCTTGTCGCTTCTCTTCTACATACATATTGTTAACGCGCGACCTCTGCAAGAAAGGAATGCGCGGTGCGGGGGAGGGGCAACCCAGTGCTCGCGCGCCGCGTCGGCGCACGGTGGGCTGAAAAACGGCTTTCATAGACTTAGGCATTTTATTTTGCAAGTGCCAGTTTTTGTGCCGGATATCACTTCTATTTGTTATAACAATATACAAAAATGACACCAGAATTGATTCTGCACAAAAACGAAGGAATTATAATTTTTTTACGAAAATTTTGTATGGAGCTAGTATGAAAAATCGAAATATCTCTGAAACGGCAGCGATAACCGTAATATCCTTATAGGAGGTTTTAGTACTAATTATTTATGATTTTTTGACATACGTTACATAATGGTTGTAGATGCCTTTTTTTTTAAAATCGTCAAAATATTTTTATTTATTTTTACATATTAAACGTTCCTTTTAGTGTTTAAGTTGAAGAATTCAGAGCTTTAACAACTCTTAACATAAAATAGCATCACCCCTATAGACCTGAAGGACTAGACAGAGGTGTGTAGTATCTTGTTGATCTTGTAAGATTTCCAACAATACCAAATAGTTGAATATCAGTGTCAAAGTGCCCATGCTGTCGCTTCTTTTAGAAAGATAGGGGAATGAAATTGTTAATTGATCATACCCTAAAAGTATGATTACAACATAACCGGACACATAATAATATCGACACAAAAGGAATTTTAAAACCTTGCATACGTTCAAAATACAAAATAACATATTGTGTAGTCATCTAATGAGTCTGATGACAAGTAATTAAGTAATTAGAATGATGGTTGTAGTCTTCTGATTCTAATGAGCCTATTAAGTGATTAAATGATTTGAAATATCTCGCAACAATACCAACTAAGAACTGCATTCACCTTTTTATAATTAGTGAGCTAATGTGATTTGCTAATGTTGATTAGTTCTACTATGAGTTCTACGAAATGTTTTTGACGATTATAAATTTTTATTATCATATCTTTTATAACTTTAATGAGGGTAGTTAACTAATTATTGACTTTATACAATAAAAGGGCTATAATTTTGTTCCATAATTTAGATTGTTCACAACCGTGTAACTGCTAACACTAAAACTATTTGCTTTGCGACTACAAAATCTTAGAATGGAAAGTTTAATCACCAACTTAGATTTGTTTGTTCTTCTAAAAAGTGAGTGTCCTTCATTTAATCATGAAGTATTGTTTAGTGCAATTGTGTCCCGCATAGGCGATTGCCTTTCTGCCGAAGATCAAGTAACTCTCAAAGAATTTTGCCGGAGATTCACGCGAGCTGCTTTAAACAGGTGGCAGAAATCTAAACGATTCTTTGATAAGTTTAGAAATACGTACGGAGAGTGGTTGCAAGCAAATATTGATTGGCCGAGTTGCGTGCAAACTTTAATAAATCAAGAACCAACTGTTGATGAGATACCAAGAGCACGCTCAGTCTCTCCAGAACCTTCGACATCATCGACTGTTGGAACAATGACAAAAAGGTCCCGAAAACCATTCAAAGATCTGGGAAGCAAACAGAAAAAGAGAAGATCTAGTGAGCACATAGGCGAGGATTCCTGTGAATTGGCATATGCAGCTGCAGCACGTTTAAAAGAAGAAGGTTATGAAGATATCGCATCTGTAATCAATTATATGATCAAAAATCCAGAAGCTGCCGTTAAAATCAAGGAAAGCATTAAGAAAACAGTAATATTTACACCAGAGAAAGCACTTGGATTGCTTCTTTCACTTAAGCTTTCAAAGTGGCAATATATTACGTTGCGAGAGACTGCCGTTCGGGAAGGTGCTAAGGATATTTACCCATCCTACTATAAACTGCAACAAACTAAGCTTGCATGCTACCCTCCTAATCAATCAGTATCAGTTACGGATTCATCAGCTAGAATTACACTTCAAGCTTTACTTGACATCACGGTGAAGCGGATTCTTCAAAGTCTTTCTGATAATGTGGAAAATAAGCAGTTAAAGCTGATATCGAAGTGGGGATTTGATGGTGCTTCCAATCAAAGCCGATACAAGCAGAAAATGGACGGCGAGCATGATGATTCAAGCATTTTCATGACCTCCTTGGTGCCACTGAAACTGACAGATGGAGATAATACTATATGGACAAACCCGAAACCATGCTCAACTTTTTATTGTCGTCCGGTTCAGTTCACTTTTGTAAAAGAAAGCCATGCAGTTGTCATTGATAACAAAAGAAAAATGGATGAGGAAATTGAGGCCCTTAACCCCACAGAGTGCATTAATAGTAACAGGGTGACTCATAAACTAATGATGACAATGATCGACGCAAAAGTCTGCACGTACCTTTCTGAAGCTAGATCAAATGCATCATGCTACCTGTGCTCAGAGCCGGATTAACCCTGTCAGAGGCCCTAAGGCAATGGCATTCTCGGGGCCCCTTTTCTTACTTTGACTTACCAAATCGTGTGTGAAATCAGGAAACGCACATTAAGGGCTGTGGTTTTTAACATATTTGTTTACTTATTGCCAGATTTGTTCTAAAATTGTTTTAATTCTACTACTAAATCTAACGATTTGTATTTTGTGAGATAACAGTGAGGTCCCTAAGTTCAAAGAAACGTGTTTTCTTGGTGCGTGCACTGGGCCTGGGCCCCTAATTGATGCGGGGCCCCTAGGCAGTTGCCTACACCACCTAATGGTTAATCCGGCCCTGCCTGTGCTTAGCAAAACCAACAGAAATGAACCACTTAGATGCTGTAACATCAAAAACTGTGTGTTCTGACATATATGAATTTGGCCTATCATCCCTACATGCCCGTATAAATTGCATGGAATGTCTGTTACACATTGCGTACAGACTTGACTTCAAACAGTGGGCAGCAAGAAGTAATGAGCATAAAGATATGTTACAAAACAGAAAAAAAAACATTCAAAATAAATTTAAAGAGGAGCTCAATCTGTTAATTGATATAGTAAAACAAGGCTCGGGAACTACCAATGACGGGAATACCGCAAGGAAGTTTTTCGAGTTTCCCAATAAAACTGCAGCTATTACTGGGTTGGATCAAAACCTGATAAAAAGATTTGCTGTTATTTTGCAAGCAATAACATCTGGTGAGAAGATCGATGTCATCAAATTTAAAGATTTTGCTCGCAAAACAGCAGAAAAGTACGTGGAATTATACGACTGGTACTACATGTCATCAACCGTACATAAACTATTAATACACGGAGCTGACATAATCGAAAAAAATGATATTGTCCCGATTGGGACTCTCTCGGAAGAAGCCTCAGAGTCTCGAAACAAAGATTTTAGGAGGTTCCGGGAACATCATTCGCGGAAAAGAAGCAGGCAAGATTCTAATCAAGATATCCTAAATATGCTTGTTGTTTCTTCGGATCCTTTTCTAAGTGCACAAAGGCCGAAGTTAGATGCCAAAAGGAAGACAACCTTTTTTGCTGAAACTCTCGACCTAATACAGTTTCCGGAAACTGAGTTCGAGTTTGTAGGTATATCCGATCTGGATTCTGACTCGGAATTGGAGTCCGACAACGAAAGTTGTAAAGAAAATTTGTAAAATTTAATTATTTTTCTTTGTGTTCTTTTGTTATTTATGTTAGTTTATTGTACCAATATGTTTAGTTAATAATTTCATAAATTATAGTTTCAAATATGTATTTTGTATAATTGAATTTATTAGATATTATTTTTGTTACTTCTGTTTTATTTAAATTACCTATCAATAAAAAGTTTATATACAGTCTTTTTTTTTCACATATTCTTAATATTTGGGGAAAAAGCATGCTTCCTAACGATGTTCTTAACTTTGACACAGTTCATGGATCGTTTTGAACAGTTTCATATGTTAAAATAAATAATGTTAGTACTATAATCCCCTATAAGGATATTATTATTATTATGTGTCCGGTTATGTTGTAATCATACTTTTAGGGTATGATCAATTAACAATTTCATTCCCCTATCTTTCAAAAAGAAGCGACAGCATGGGCACTTTGACACTGATATTCAACTATTTGGTATTGTTGGAAATCTTACAAGATCAACGAGACACTACACACCTCTGTCTAGTCCTTCAGGTCTATAGGGGTGATGCTATTTTATGATAAGAGTTGTTAAAGCTCTGAATTCTTCAACTTAAACACTAAAAGGAACGTTTAAATATGTAAAAATAAATAAAAATATTTTGACGATTTTTTAAAAAAAAAGGCATCTACAACCATTATGTAACGTATGTCAAAAAATCATAAATAATTAGTACTATAACCCCCTATAAGGATATTACGGTTATCGCTGCCGTTTTAGAGATATTTAGATTTTTCATACTAGCTCCATACAAAATTTTCGTAAAAAAATTATAATTCCTTCGTTTCTGTGCAGAATCAATTCTGGTGTCATTTTTGTATATTGTTATAACTAATAGAAGTGATATCCGGCAAAAAAACTCGCACTTGCAAAATAAAATGCCTAAGTCTATGAAAGCCGATTTTCAGCCCACCGTGCGGCGCAGCGGGCACTCGCCGAACACAACGGTCGAGAGACGTCGTTATTTTAATTCAAAACCTAAATCGTTTTTTTTACTCTGAAGAACCTTCAATACAAGCTGATTCCTGTATCTACGTGCTCGTTTCATTTACCAGACCAAGGTTTAAGCCCCAACATTGGTCCTTCGAGCCGGATAAACCAAAACACCGAAGAAAGAAGAGAGGTAAGCGCGTGGGTTTGTGGAATTAGGGTTCGAAGTGTATCAGTACCGTGTTTCATTATAGCGTTCGTGAATCTTCTATTTGCCTGGTGATACCTGTAAGTACTTTCCTTTGCGTTTTACACAGCCACCAAAATGGGGTTAGATACGGATTTGCGCGAATTAATAAAAAAAAGAGGTAATATTCGTGGTAGATTCACACTTTTTGGGAAATATGTTAACACTTTAGGAAAGTCTCAGTTAGTGGAGGAACAAATTATGGAATTGCAATTACGTATAACTAGTACGGATAAACTTTTTATTGAATTTCAAGAAATTCAAAGTAAGATTGAAGATATTATTGACGAGGCAGAGTTGTTAGCACAGTTGGAGATTCGAGACTCCATTGAAGCTCAATTTTACGAGAATATGTCGTTAGCAAAGTGTATTTGTAATAACAGTGACGATAAATCTACTAAATGTACACAAAACGCGAACAGTGTAAAACTACCTACGATCTCGTTACCCTCCTTTGACGGTTCAGTTGAAAACTGGCTCGAATACCGTGACACATTTATTTCTCTTATACATAACGCAACCGACATTACGCCAATTCAAAAATATCATTATTTACGGTCTTCATTAAAAGGGAGTGCCTTGCAGGTCATAAAATCATTAGAATTTTGTTCAGATAGTTACCAGGTAGCTTGGGAATTGCTGACTAATAGGTTCGATAACAATAGGTTATTAATTAACAACCACGTAAAATCTTTGTTTACGTTGCAAATGATTACAAAAGAATCACCTGTGCAGCTCAGAAAATTAATAGATACTGTATTAAAAAACTTAAGGTCATTAAAAATCATGGGTGAGCCCACAGAACACTGGGACACACTAGTAATTTATTTAATCGTTACTAAATTGGATTCCGTTACCTGCAAAGAGTGGGAGAATAAAAAAAATACCTTTAGTAAAGATTCTAAAGCGACGCTAGACAACCTATTACAGTTTTTAAAAGACCGTTCTGATGTTCTGGATATGGTTCAGGCTCAAGGTCACAAACCGGTCAATGACTCGATAAATAGAAAGTCAACAATTAGTTCATCTCAACCTTCCCAACAAACGCGTAGTTTTGTTTCACATAAGCAGTCGTCTCGTTCAAGTACATTCGCGAAATCGTCGCGTGCCCTCAAGTGCGTTATGTGCGACGGTAACCACGCGTTGTACTCATGCATCACGTTTCTTAATCTACCTGTACAGGATAGGCTCGCGTTTGTTTCGGATAAAAAGGATGCAATATGTGCTAATTGTTTGCGTGCCGGACATGCTTTAGAAGATTGTCAGTTTGGGGCATGCAAACAATGTACACAAAAACACAATAGTTTATTACATACAGATAACAGCGCAAATTGTAATTCGATTCGTTTTATGCCTACGCTTACACACTCTGATGCATTGTTGCCCAGCAACGTGACGGACGGTGTGCATGCGAACACTTCTTCGTTAAATTCACATTCAGACATTTATCACACAAAGCAAACCGTGCAGTCTAACACATTAGACCAGGTTCTGCTTTCAAAAGCACTCGTTGAGGTCTGTAATAATAACAATACATACATATCTGCGCGCGCACTCCTCGATAGTGGCAGCCAGCGTTGTTTTATTACGGATGCGCTATGCAAAAAATTACGTTTACAAACTATACAGTCCACTCTCACCGTAACTGGAATAGGTAACAGTATCATGCGATCAGAGCAGTCCTGTGACCTAATCATGCGTTCAAGAAATGGAGAATTTAGTACACGTTTAAACTGCTCCGTTTTACCTAACATTACGTTTTGTTTACCAAATAGTCATATTGACTTTAATTCGTTTCAAATACCGCAAAACGTTCAGCTTGCGGACCCAGAATATTACATACCCTCTAACATAGATATATTAATTGGAGCGGATGTTTTTTGGGATTTATTGCAAGAAGGCTTATTACGCTTACCTAGTGGGCCGTATTTGCAAAATACACATTTAGGTTGGATTATTTCCGGTACGTTTTCCTCTAATAAACGTTCAACAATTAAATACACACGTAACAACATGATTCATTGCTCACTTTCAACGTCATTAGATAACCAATTAAAACGTTTTTGGGAGTTAGAAGAGGTTGAAAGCGGTAAATCGGCAAATAATATTTACACAGTAGATGACAGATTATGTGAGGAACTTTTTACTTCCACCACCATCCGTGATTCTGACGGTAGATTCTCGGTGCGAATGCCCTTGCGTGAATCAGCTGACTCGCTCGGTAACTCTTACGAGTTAGCAAAGAATAGGTTTCTGTCCTTAGAAAAGAAGTTAGATCGTTCGCCCGAACTAAAATGTATGTACTCTGAATTTCTAAAGGAATATTTAGAATTAGGGCACATGACACGTATTGATTCATTCTCATCACCGTACTACGTTTTACCACACCACTGCGTACAGCGTGAAAGTACCACAACAAAACTTCGCGTAGTTTTCGACGCCGGGGCGCAAACATCAACAGGCAAGTCGTTAAATGACTTACAGCTGATCGGTCCGCCATTATTAAATGATTTAGTGAGCATACTTCTCCGTTTTCGACAGTTCACGTTCGTTGCGTGCGCTGACGTCGAGAAGATGTTTCGACAAGTTCTTATACAGGCTGATCAACGTCAATTACAATTAATTTTATGGCGAGAAAATAAACAAGATCCGTTAGCTGTATATCAGTTGAACACTGTGACGTATGGCACTGCCTCAGCGCCGTACCTTGCAATGAGATGTTTGCGACAATTAGCTCTGGAATGCGAAGACGAACAGGTTTCTTCTAAAATATTAAATTCATTTTATTGTGATGATCTAATATTTTCTCATAACAATAAGCACGAGTTACTAACACTGCGTGAAAATATCAATAAGGTCTTGAAATCTGGTTGCTTCCCGCTACGCAAATGGTCGTTTAATTTTGATATTAGTTCGTCAGACAGCTTCACGAAGTCGTTATCACTCGATAAGACTACCCAGTGTAAAACACTTGGCTTAGGTTGGTGTAATAGCAGCGATGAATTACATTTTAAAAGTAATTTAAATATCGAAATTGATGTTTCACAAGTTACGAAACGAAAAATACTTTCGCTCATATCTCAAATATTTGACCCATTGGGGTTACTAGCCCCACTTATTATTAGTGTCAAAATGCTCATACAAAAATTATGGCTACGTAAAATCGGATGGGATGAGCCTGTACCCTTTGATTTGGCATTCTTGTTTAGTAAAATCGTTAGTTCTTTTCAGTATCTACCTCAAATACGCGTTCCACGTCATGTAGCTACTGAGCACGCACAACACCTACAATTACATATATTTACAGATGCTTCGCAGGATGCTTATGGTGCCTGTGCGTACATTCGAAGCTGTAACGTGCAATCAGGTGAAACCGTTGTTAAGTTACTATGCGCGAAGAGCAGGGTCGCGCCATTGAAACCGATAAGTATACCGCGTCTCGAGCTGTGCGGTGCCTTAGTGGGTGCGCGTCTTTATAAAAAGATTATTGAATCGATTAGTTTAAATTTCGATAATGTATATTTTTGGAGTGATTCAACGATCGTTCTAGGTTGGTTACGGACTCATCCAACTGCTTTGAAAACGTTTGTGCAAAATAGAATAGTTGAAATTAATGATTTGACTACTGACTGTACTTGGTCACATGTACAGGGCGTGCGTAACCCAGCGGATTTATTGAGTCGCGGAGTAAGCCTACCGGAACTTATTCAGAATAACTTATGGTGGAACGGTCCCGGATTCATTCTCGACTCTAATCTAGATAAATGCAATTTTCCTGACTTACCTGGTGACTTACCTGAGCTTAAATCAGACAAAGTAATTGGTTTACATGCGTCATTTAATGTATTTCCTTTTGAAAAATTTTCATCTTTCGTTCGTATGATACGGTGCGTTGCGTATATGCTACGATTTGTTCACAATTCTCGTCATAAGGCTAATCGTCGGCAAGATGCGTTATCTGTCGACGAACTACGGAAGTCAACTATTTTGCTTGCACGATTATCTCAAATAGACTCATTTGCACAGGAGTATAATTCATTATTGAACAAATCGTCAAACATAAAATATTCACGTAATATGTCTGGTCTTAATTTGTTTTTTAGTAATGATTTTGTGATCAGAGTGGGAGGTAGATTGAATAATTCTAGTGAGTTTACTTACGATAAGAAGCACCCTATACTACTCTGTGGAAAACATAAATTTACTACACTTTTATTTGAGTACAAACATAAACACTTACTTCACGCAGGTCCTCAACTATTACTTTCGACCATTCGTGAGGAATGGTGGCCTCTCGGTGGTAGGAATTTAGCTCGTTCTACCGTTCACAATTGCGTTCGTTGCGTTAGGTTAAGTGGAAAAACAATAAGCCCAATAATGGGTGATTTACCTTCTAGTAGATTGCAAGCTGGGTTTCCGTTCATAATCACAGGTACCGATTATTGTGGTCCAGTATACATACTAAGCCGTCAAGGCAGAGGTTCACGGTTAATTAAGTGTTATATTTGTATATTTATATGTTTCGCTACTCGAGCGCTGCATCTCGAACTGGTAACAACTCTGTCTACTGATGGATATCTTCTATGTCTCAAGAGATTTATATCGCGTCGTGGGAAACCTGCCGTTATATATTCCGATAACGGGAGAAATTATGTAGGCGCGGCTAAAGATTTGGGGAATTTCTTATCTAGCAATTCAGCAGCATTGATGGAAACCATGGCTGTGGATGGGATTTCGTTTAAATTTATTCCTCCATATTCTCCTCATTTTGGTGGCTTGTGGGAGGCAGGAGTGCGGTCCTGCAAGTATCACCTAAGGCGAGTTGTAGGAAATAGTAACCTTTCATTTGAGGAATTTTATACGGTACTGGTACAAGTCGAGGCCGTTCTCAACTCCCGTCCGCTAACACCTCTGTCAGCTGATGCAAACGACTTGCTGGCATTAACACCTGCTCATTTTTTGATTAGTCGCTCACTCACGGCTCCGATATGCGAAGACATCACTGAGACTGTCACCGGGCGCTTACCTCGTTATGACAGAGTAGAGCAAATGCGTCAGCATTTTTGGCAGAGATGGTCGAAGGAATTCATCAGTGAGTTACAAACGCGCACAAAATGGAAGAAGAACAAGAGTGAAATCACAATCAATGCACTCGTTCTTATCAAAGAAGACAATGCACCTCCATTGAAGTGGCGGCTCGGACGAGTAATGGCTGTGCACACGGGAAGAGACGGTGTCTCTCGTGTGGCTAAGATCCGGACGGCAACAGGGGAGGTGCTCCGCAGCTTCAGCAAAATCTGCCCACTGCCTGTCGACACTGCTCCTGCTGAAAATCAAGTTTCCAGGGGGGGAGCATGTTAACGCGCGACCTCTGCAAGAAAGGAATGCGCGGTGCGGGGGAGGGGCAACCCAGTGCTCGCGCGCCGCGGCGGCGCAGCGGGCACTCGCCGAACACAACGGTCGAGAGACGTCGTTATTTTAATTCAAAACCTAAATCGTTTTTTTTACTCTGAAGAACCTTCAATACAAGCTGATTCCTGTATCTACGTGCTCGTTTCATTTACCAGACCAAGGTTTAAGCCCCAACACATATATTGTGCGCACAGCCAAGGTGTGGAACTCTGCCGGCTTCTGTGTTCCCTGCCACTTATGACCGTTCGGCTTTTTCAGCAAGAGTGAACAGGCATCTTCTTGTCACGCTCGTTCCATCGTAGACTTCATCTATCGCTTACCATCAGGTCCAAGAGTGGGCTCATCTGGAATTTAAAGAAATATTTTTGGTGGGGAACGTTTTATATAGGACTTGCGCTGGTCTAGTTTATTTCATACATCTCATAAATCCCACTAAAGCTTCGCGCCCATATGCTCCGAAAAAGCAGAGAATTATTGATTATGCGAATGTCCCACAGAATATCATTTAAATGTGTTTACTCGTACATGTAGTAATTGATGTCAAGTTACATGGTAATGCACGAACTCGTTTCTCTCAGCAGTTATTGTTTATTACATAGTTATGCAAATGAAACGCGCGGCGATATCAATACAGATACTAATGCATGAACATTATGGAGCTCGTGGCTAAACTAATAACAGCCATAAGTGTCGATGTTCAAGCTTGAGCAGCGCTTGCCGTGCTCGGTCTGTAGATGGGTGACCATCTTAAAAAATAAAGTTTCCGCCGTGTCCCGGAAAGCTACTTATTATGTTAATTTGTTAGCCCTGGCTGCCATTAGTACAACTTTGACAGTCATTACGAGTAGTCGGAAGCCAGACGATCTGACTCTAATATCTGGGGGCACGGCAGTGCCCCCGCCAGGTCGAGCGCGAAGCAAACTCTGCCGTACTATCCTTTTCTGGAACCATTTCGGCATACTTTCATGCCCCTATTTGAGGACCTCTGGCTAGATTTAGAACGCTGAAGTTATCGTCATCTAGTAAGCTATAAGCACACACATAAACCACAAAATTTCATGTTTGAAACTTATTTATTTCCTTAGTTATGGAAAAGTAAAGTTGTGGTACTTCGACACTCACTGACTCTCTGATCATCAAAATAGAACTAGTACTTCCCATAAACCTAGAGTGAGGCACAGAGGTAGGATTTAGTGTCCATATAAAGGAAAAACTATAAAAACTAAAATCATGGAAGACCTGGAGTACCTAATGACCCTGAGGAGAAACCGTAATAGACCAGCCAAACTATTAATGTTTTCGACATCCTGTGTTCACAAAATTTATTAAGAGTGGTTAACCCTTAATTTTGAAGTAAAAAAATTGAAGGTCTGTAAAGCAATTAAGATATAAAATATAAAAAGCATTAAGATGTGTTAAAGTCACATTAAGTACTTTCATAAAATAACATAAGCTGGAAGTACTACCTCGTTGTGAAGGTGGAAACAGGCTAAGTCTGCAGTATTGGAGTGTATATATACCTAACTAAGAAACTAATCAAGTAAAAATAGCTTTCTGCAAAAAGAAGTGCAATCTCACCAAAAACATCCTGTAAAAAACTAGCCAAGTCTCGATGGAGCTGCTTGTTTCTCTATAAAAAATGATAAAATCTCTAAGCAAAGCCAAGCCGAGGCTAAGGTTCTTTACCGTGATTTCTTTATTACTATAGTTAGATTTTATGCAACTTGGCCGCATAAAGAATTTTTAACGGCCGGGCACATAAAATATAGCTATATTAATAAAGAAATCGCAGTAAAGAACCTTAGACTTGGCTTTGCTTTGCTTAAAGATTTCATCACTTTTTATAGAGAAACTAGCAGCTCCATCGAGACTTGGCTAGTTTTTTACAGGATGTTTTTGGTGAGATTTCACTTCTTTTTCGGTTCATTTCAGTTTGTTTTGACTGTAAAAGGGTAGTGTAACTGTAATTTACGTAGTTTTAATTATTTTTGGGATAAAAAATTACATATATTAAAAATGACAGAAATCGATTCAGTAAACGATTCCGAACAAACTACTTTCAGGATGTGCGTTAATTATGTTACATGTTGTATATCAAGAGATGTTTACTTTTTTGTGTGATTTTCAACCTATTTAAGGTTACAAATAACACTTACACGTTTTGGGAATACTTTCATTGTGCGTACGGCTAAGGAGTGGAATTCCCTGCCGGAGTCTGTGTTTTACGATAGCTATAACCTGGAGGTCTTTAAGTCAAGAGTGATTAGTTTGCTTCTAGGTAAGCGTGCTCTATCTTCGACCACATCATCACTTACCATCAGGCGAGATAGTGGTCAAACGCGAGCTTATTATACAATAAAAAAATAAAGCTGACTATTCTGAGAAAAAAAAACACCCAAACAAACTCAGAGTTCAAAGACTCATTTGAAATATCATACAATTCACCTTATCATATGAGAATAATGTAGGTTAATGTCCGATGTTAATAAAAAAATGAATAGTATGCAATCTACTTCTACGTATCCTAATAAAATTAACTTGAGAAAATTTTATTATCATACCAATCAAAATAAGACCGCACAAATTCTAGTCTTTAAAAGAAAACCTTTTCCCTTTCCTTTTCCCGACCTTTTTCTTGCATGTCGTAAAGGATTACGGGAAGAAATTGTTTTTGTTAGCTAGTTCAAGTAGTAGTAAAATGTTAATTGATTGCTAGGATTTCGTATCCAAATGTTAATTAACGAAATCTGTTTGAAAGTGTTCGTTGTATGTCACCGGTCTGTATTTCACAGAAGACTTAATATTTTCAAAAATGTGTATTTTTATTGCCATTACAATACCATTTCTTTCTAAGGTGGTGTAAATTATAAGGTTTTCAGCATTTTATGTGCTGGCTAAGTAGTGAAAATCCCTGCTGGAGTCTGTGTTTCCCGATAGCTAAAACCTGGAGGTCGTTAGTCAAGAATGAATAGATTTTTCTAGGTAAGCGTGCTTCATCTTCGATCACATCATCACTTACCATCAGGTGAGATGGTGGTCAAGCGAGCCTATGATCAATTATAAATGTGTGTTTGTAATTTTTCGTAAAATTTCTTACATCATAAATGCCCTTACTTTGAGTGCATACATTGTTAATATCTAAGTAACTATAAAAATTGGACAAATATAAGTTTCATTTGGGGTACGTACTACAAGGATTTTAATAGTCGTAAAAGCTCCGGTGTACGAGCATCGAAAAACTGCATTTGAACTTATTTTTCTTTTCGAGTCGATGCTGAAACCTCTTTTGACCAATATGCAGCTACCTGCACAGATCATGTATTGGCATCGTTAAGATCTTGCAAAGAAGGTGCACGATGAACATGACAAGAGGTGGGCCTATGATCTGAAATCCTGAGTACAAATCATACTTAGCGGGTATTTTTCGATTTCAAAACATAGGTTATTGGTAGCCCGTCTTTAAAACGAACTAGCATTGTCATACAAGTAACCTCTCTGCCACCATGTTGCCAGCTGTTTGGGCATTTATTCTATTCTAGAATGAATGATGATTCGAATAATGATTTCGAAACTAGCTTCTGCCCGCCGCATCGCTTGCATGGAATGTTTTTTTTAACAAAATTCCTATCCTTTCACAAGGTTTAATCTAACTAACTATTGAATTTATAGTTATTATTATTGAATTGTTATTATTATTATTGAATGTATAGAATAGTTTATAGGTAAAAGTAAACAGTCAGACAGACAGAGTTATTTTCGCATTTATAGGGATAAATATAACTTTAAAACGTAGTTTTGGAATGAGTGCTACCTACTAGTTCATTCATAAATTATTTAGCTATCTGATTATGTAAACATACGTTTGTAGTAATCATATTTTCGGTATTTCAGCTTGAACCACGTTCAAGACGCACCGCCCCACCAGTCCATAAATCAAGCTGCAAACGTAACTGGAGCCTATGAGGCTAATTTACGAGTAAAACGAGGATTATTGCATTCTGATAAATTGCGTTTTTAAATTAATATATGAGTTTGTAAATATTTTTTAGTTTAGTACGTAAAGCAATAAATAGGTCATAACATGTATAAGGCATACATAAGTAGGGATCGTTAAAGAGTTGAAATCTTACGAATACGAATTTATCGTATCTCAAGTTTCAAAAGTAAAAGTAAATTTTTAGTAAATATATTAAAGTTAAACTTTCTATGCTAGTAGTCAGAAATGAGATTAGTAAAGTAATTTTAACTAATATTTAAAACTGTATAAAAAGTCTTTAATACTGAAAAAACTGATTTATAGAAATAGAGGTGCCATGTTTATGTTCAAAGTAAGTTTGAGTTTATAAAAAACCCCCAGACCTTCCTTATTTTCGAAGTAACGAAATTCACGAAATGGATGTTAAATATGTGGAGTGCGTCACAAGCTTGGCTAGACGAATGCTTAGGCTAAGGCTAAGGCTAAAGGATGCTTAGGGGTCAGATAAACAGTTACTCCATGTAATATACTAGTACTCAGCTTCATCCAGTTAGCCTGGGAGCCAATCCTAACATATTTGAGAAAATACTAAGAAGAAGATGATGATGAGTGACGTTCCATTTCTTACGACTTAATAAAAAAATAATATGTGAGCAGAGCCTCTGTTAGGTCCCTTGAAGTATGCATACCGAAGAAGATTTTGTGCCATTTTATCGTTATTGGTGTAACTTTAAAGCTTCTTAATTAAATGTTATTTTCGAACCCTGTCAGCAAAGTGGAGCAACAAAGTCCACTTTGCCTAGTACCATCCTTTTCAAGAACTTAGAACAAGGCGTTACGACTACACTAACTCCTTTTTAGGGTTCCGTAGCCGAATGCCAATTAACAGAACCCTTATAGTTTCGTCATGTCATGTCTGTCTGTCTGTCCGTCCGTCCGTATGTCACAGCCATTTTATTCCGAAACTCTTAAGACTATACACATGAAACTTATAAAGTTATTTGAATTCGATGGATTGATCACTACAGAACAACAATGTGAAAAAAAAAACAATACCAAAATCATTAAAAGTGACAACCCTATTGCTTCAATGGAGCGTAGGTAATTATGTCGTCAACTAGGCTTAGTTTCTGTACTGTCCATTTATATACTGTGACACGGTCGAGGGTTAATAAAATAATGTGAAAAAATATGTATTGTTTTAAATAAGTAAATAAAACAGAGAAATGATGTAATAATTTCAAAATTGCGTACGTTAAATGATCATTATAATGGTACATTATAAAAACTGATCTTGGAGGACCGAGAAATTGTGAAAACGTAACCGTGTGTATATATAACAATATACATAGCACACTCATGTCGTATTACTTTCGTCGTCCCAAATAACATTTATGTAAGGTACACGAACTTTAATTATTTATAATACATTAAAAATTAATCACAGTTAAGTTTATGTCATTATGTGCCTTCGCTAATATTGAATGGTCTACATCTCTAGCGCGACCATCTCCAAACATTTGCTTGTGCAAACTAACAACGAAGCCACTAGAAACCTCCATCATGTTCCGAAATGCGTCTGAAATTGGAATTGAATACTTATTTTAAAATTGAATTCCGAACGCTCACTCCAGCGATACTGGGTATCTCTTGTACGAATATTGGTAGCAGCCTCGTGTAGTAGGCACTTGATTTTTAGTGGTTTCTAATGGCAAAGCCCATCCATTCTAAGTCAGACACTCTAACTCGGCTTGAGGAGCTCGTGAGTGCATAGTAACAGCCGCACGGGTCGATCTTCAAGGTAGTGCAACCGCTTGCTGAGGTCGGTACGTGGGTAGGTGACCGTCTCAACATATCGAGACACCTCCGGCCTCGCGAAGCACGTTAAGCCGTAGGTCCCGGCTGTCACTTGTGCATCTTTGAGTCGTTCCGGGTAATCAGAAGCCAGAATATCTGACACTAGTCTTGTCAAGGGGTATCGTGTTACTAGCTTGTGGATGTCAGATAATCAGTCGCTTCATGACAAATACTAGTCCGCTGTATCTGGTTAGAGTAAAAGCCGACCCTAACATGTTTGGGAAAAGGCTAAGCAAATAACAACACTAACTCGTCTTCACAAGAATCAACTAGTTGACCGTTATAGCATGAGTAAGTTTAAACAATTAAATTAACACCCATAGTAAATTTAACACAATCGAAAATAGGTTGTCTAAAAAGTAAGATTCATCTCTGTTCACTCATAGTAATGTGCCAAAGACTGACGGTCATGCCACGTAGTATAGCAATCTTTAACCGCTGTCTATAAGAGCTATAAAGTGTTTAACATCCGTAATCAAGTAATCGAATCGCAATCCACGAAATACTTATTATTGAGTAGTTTCAGTGGCCATCTGTGGTCTTCATCATCAGTTCAACTTCTTCAAATGGTACTTTTCGAAAGCAACTGCTCAAGGTACTATAAGAAATACCCAAAACGCTATAGGTGTGCCTATAATATTTGAAAAGTTCCCTCAATTTCTCCAGGATCCCATCATCAGATCCTGATTTCTTAACAATGGGACCAACTAGACAGTATACCCTTTCAAACGCAAATAGAATTTTCCAAATCGGTCCAGCTGTCTCCGAGTTATGAAGTAACAACCATAAAAAAAAAGTTCAAGACGAATTGAGAACCTCCTTTTTTTGAAGTCGGTTAAAAAGGTTGGTATGCGGGTCATTCTACTTTTGGAGAAACAAAACCTTAAGATCAACGTGGTTGCCATATACATAAATATACCTATTCTATTTATTAGTTCGACATTTTGTCCTAAACTAAATGAGTCCAGTTTAATATATAATTTAAAAAAAAATGCAAATATTCAAATTTTCTTTTTCTAATACATGGTTGGTTATTAACATTAACCATGATTTTGTTTGTAGCAATATCCGTTTATTGTCAAATGCGATGCTATCGTAACATGGTGGACATCCCACTCATACAACGATACGAACAAACGTTTTGGGGTTAGCTTCATTGTGCGAACATCTAAGGAGTGAGATTGCCTGCCTGTAAGTTAACACGTTCGTTGCATTACGAGATCTATCAGATCTCTTGCAGGACTTTTGTATTGTGCGTTGAACATAATCGTGTTGTTTCACTTTTCACAGTTTCACAGAGTTTCACACAAATATACATATTTGCTTCCTACTTAAAGCTGAATTCAAGGACATTAAAAAAGAAATTAGAGATGGATTAGGTCCCTAACGCACAGTACTGTAATTATTATAATTCCTTGCGTTAGGAGATATGTCGGTACTCGTGAAATCGTAAGCCTCGTAGACGCAAGAGATGGAGGGTGGGCGGCGCACTGTGGAAAATCGTAGAACAACTGCTGATTAAAAATGGTTTTTGTCAATGTCGCTACTGCCATGCTTTTTTTATTTTAATCAATAGTTTAAGGACCAAACTAGACTATAATATCAAAAAATTATACATATTATATGAAATGATTTTTTACAACACCACAAACTTTATAGTTTTGACGGACGTCCATGTTAAGCCCGTTCACTTCATCACTTTCAAATTGATTTTATTGTTATACGTTACAGGAAAAGGTATAATGCATTATATATTTCTGGAAACCTCGTCTTTTGAAGAATATGAAACAACTAATATGTATTTAATATTATGTTAACATTTACCTTAAAATAATTGCAAAATAAAATATGGTGAAAAAAAATTTTTTTTTAAAGTTCATCGAGAATTTTGACAGTTGCCCACGTTTACCCCTGCTTTACATTTAATGTTGATTTGTAGCCTAGCTATCCATAAACATAACCAAATAAAAACAAGCTGCGGAAATTTGCGGTTTTCGGAGTAATTAGTAAAAATGTGATAAAAGTCAGAAAACGGAAAACCGCTCGCTATCTATTGTGGTTTGAAATGTTGGTGTTTACATCAATAGTTTGCGATAAGTTTTGTAATTTATCATTGATATTAGGGCTTTTATCTTTTTTTGCACTCATTTTGCGTGTGAAAATATTAATCAACAAGATGCACACTACCCTCATATTTCATATAGTATATAAACTGTTGTTTCATTTCATTGTAAATAACAGAGTAGTGGTGAATTAACAGAAGTGTAATTGTTACGAATACAATATAACTAACTACGTGTTTTGTTGACTCTTCAAAATGTCTACTTTCAAGTGTTCTAAACGTGAAATAATACTTTCGTATATCGAAGGAGGAAAATCATTAGAGGCATTATCAACAGTTTTAAAAGAAAATTATCATGTATCTGAAGACAACTTATGTTTCATCCTCAGTGATTTTCAAAGGCATATTATTCCCGCTTTTAATAAACGATGGATAGAAGCTTCACGGAAAAAGGATAGTTTTTTAATGAAAAACAGTAATTGGTTAGAATCAGAATATTCAGTAACTTTACCGAACACTGAAGACGTTACAACCGTCTCCACACCATCTACTTCTTCTGGAAAACGTGGGAGACCGTGCGTATCTTATCCAGACTTTTCAGAATCCAGTAAAAGAAGAAAAAATACAATGTTACTTAATGAATATGGATTTGAACACGTCTATAATGCATATCTTCAAGGGTTACGTTCGATAGGAGAAGGAACAGAAGCTAAACTTGTGGAAACATTAAGGTTTGCTGAAACTGAAAATAAGACCTTATTCTCGATTCTCATAGAAGAAGCAAGGCAGACAAAAATGTTAACGGATGAAGAGGCATTGAGCGTATTTATTGACTTGGATTTAACGAAAGCACAGTATTTGTACTTGAGAAATTTAACGAACGAACGAAAATGTTTTGTGTTTCCACCATATTACAAAGTGCAAGAAGTTAAAACTACTTGCTATCCACCATCTTCAGCTATAAAAATTACAGACACAAGTGCAAAAATATTAAGACTTCAAGATTTATTAGATCACACTGCAGCTAGAATATTGAAAATAGATTCAGTGTATAGGAATGGATTGAATAACTTACTTCTATACAGTAAATGGGGCTGTGATGGCTTATCCGGTCAAAGCCAGTACAAACAGAAACTGCCTGAAGAGTCTGAACTAATTTCTGATGCAAATTTATCTTCTTTGGTGCCTATTAAGTTAATTAACGAGCTAACAGGTGATGTTGTCTGGCAAAATCCGGTACCGTCATCTGTTCGTTTTTGCCGGCCTATATTAATAGAATTTTGCAAAGAAACTCCCGAGAAAACTAAAGCTGTTGTGGATGAAATAAAAGGTCAAATAAATTCTTTGGGTCCATCATTAATTAACAAAGAAGGTGAGGGAGTGCAAGTGAAGCATGATCTCTTTCTTACAATGATAGATGGAAAAGTAGCTCAGGTATTAACAGATACGCCTTCGGGTTCCACATGCACAATATGTGGAGCTACTCCACGCCAAATGAACGATTTGATTAAAGTGACTGCTAGGCCTGAAAATGAAGATTCTTATCAATACGGACTGTCTACTTTGCACGCCTGGATTCGTTGTATGGAAATGATTTTACATATTTCCTATAATCTGTCTTTCCAAACATGGTCAGCCACAAGCGAAGAAAAGAAAAGACTAAAGCAAGAGAAGAAAACCCTGGTACAAAGGCGTTTCCGTGAAGAGCTAGGATTAATCGTCGACAAACCAAGACAAGTAAGTGGTAATTCTAATGACAGTAATACTGCCAGAAGATTTTTGCACAATGCAAGCTGCTCTGCTGAAATTACAGGAGTGGATATAAATTTGATTAAACGACTTCACATAATTCTGCAAGCTCTTTCATCGGGTGTAATGATAAATGCTGAAAAATTTAGCAGTTATGCTCTGGAGACTGCCAGGATCTATGTGAGCAATTATGACTGGTACTACATGCCATCTTCAGTTCACAAAATTTTGATTCATGGAGAAAGTGTCATAAAGCATTTTGCAATACTTCCTATTGGTCAACTTTCGGAAGATGCACAAGAATCTCGTAACAAGGATTATAAAAAATTTCGTCTACATCATGCTAGAAAATGCTCAAGATCCGCTACAAACGAGGATGTATTTCATACTCTTCTTTATACTTCAGATCCTTACATAACCAGCATTAGAAAACCATATACTAAAAACGTGAAGGAACTTGATGAAGACACCTTAGATCTTTTGAAAGTGAACGAATTAATTTTAGATCCCGAAGTTCATCAAGTATAAATAACATAAAATTTAGTAAACATTACAATTAATTAATAATTAATCTGTGTTCGATTTTAACCACAACATTTTTTTTTTCAAAAAAAAAATGTTTTTATTATTTAAATTGATTTGTATTTTGATGTACTATATGATATTTGGTTTTTGTAAACATTAAAATAATAGTATTCATCGTTAAAAAATAAATATTGGACATTTTTGATAATTTTGAATGTTTTATTTTTTAATGTATGGTTTCAAATCCAGTCATAAAAAATTACATTCCATTTGAAGCCATATACACTGTTCTATATTTGTGCAAAATTTTAGAACATAATATTCAGAAATAAAAAAGTTATTGATTTTTAATCAGAAACAGACCTTTATTTTCCATAGTGCGGCGCGGGCGCTGCGTGACTCGTTTTAGTGTTGTCCTAGTATCGACGTGGGAAGTCACGCGCACGTTTTGGAAATAACAATCGCGTATATACCACGTATTGGTTATTTTTGATAAACAATGAGTGCTTTTAAAAGAAAAAAGATTAAAAAATCTATTTATTTCGGTGAGGTTTCTAACAAAAAATCAACGCCGGATTATACTGCTGCATCATTCAGTAACAAAAACATTTTAGAAAATGTTCAAATTTGTTCCCCATTGGCTAATAATGACAGTGATTCTGATTATTAAATATTTGACGTACCTAAAAAGAAAACGATGAACCTTTCTACGTTGGAGCACACGCAGTTAAGTAATGAAAATATATATTAGCCCATGTATTGGAAAACGATTTAGTGTGCTTCGGAATACGATATAAAGTCCAAAAAATAGTAACAATAATACCACATTATTGATGACGAATACTACACCGACTATACCTACTGATCCTATGACACCTACTCGTAGATTTTGTGGTACTGTTTCTCGTAACCATAGTGGTTTATCTACTCCTAACTCGTGCACTCAAATGCTAACAGAAACATCCAACACAAATGTTAAAACTTCTCCTGCCTCATTGAATGCTTTATGTACATCAAGCAGGTGAACGAATGAAGAACCACAGGTAATGAAAAACAGTTTGCGTAATTAATAAAACTTTTTGAATCGATAACCGAGATATTATTTTATTCCCATCACTACTTACTAGACATATTGAACTATTGTCGGTTGCGGTACGAGATACTTTCGATATCAAATATTTTTTTGGTATTTGTAGTTTATTCAAATGTCATAACTGCGTGCGAACCTAGCAAAATATAAAGCAATAAGGCTATCTTTCACCCCCAAAAACTTCAAAATATATGTCATTGTTTTTTTGGAAGATATAAATTATTTTCAAAACTGTATCTTTAGGAGACTGATTAGGTCTCAAACGCACCAAAGGGTAGGTTTGTTTCGAGATCTTTTAGGTCTCCAAAGCACCAGCTGAAAGTTTTTTGAAAATGATGGCGCAGGGAACGTGTTAAGAGTGAATAGGTTACTTCTAAGCAAGCATGTTTGAACTTCGATCACTTCATCGCTTAACATCAGGGGAGATAGCGGTCAAACGTAAGCTTATTAATATTTAAAAAAATTAAGTTCTTTAAAGGCTTTTAATTTAGCTTTATCTTTCATATTTTTTATTGACTTATCCGTCCACCCGTGTTTCATAACTGTTTCGTCTCATCTGTTAGACAAAAATCTATTTTCACACGAGACCTGATTTATATCTGCAGAAAAGTAGCCAGTAGGATTACCCATGTCCCAAAACCGGACCGCAGTGCGACGTTTGCTGAATAACGGCCTTGCCTAGACTATGAATCCTGTGTATCCTGTGAGGTTGAATTACCCAGTTGAATTTCGTACATCCGTGTACGAAATTCAACTGGGTATCTGGGGTGAATCATTTTATTTTTCGTTTTCTGATTCTAGATTATTTATGGTGTAGGCTATTCGTTTGTGGAATGCATAGGAATGCATTGCCGGTGTCAGTACGACCAGGTCAGTCGCTCGCTGCTTTATACCGTGTTTTCTTTCCATATTGTTAGCTATTGGCAACCCTAGGTATTTAATCGACTAAAACCTATGTAACTCATTTGACCGCTCGAATAGCTTGTCATCCGGTCATGACGTTTGGTATTATTTGCTCGAATAGAAGACTAACGATAACGGTCGGCCCTCTTGCTCGAGATGCTGACTAGTGACCACGCCACGCCTCCAATACCAGTGTTATAAACCTATCATTTAAATTAACAGTGTATATACAGGACTTATTATTATAAACTTATTTAAGTGATATATCTGCATCTGAGAACAATTTCTGAAACGATTATGGAAAAGTCATGAATATTTATGTTGTAACGAAGTTTTTGGTTTTCTATTGCGAACCCCTTCACTTCTGGACAGAGGTTTACAATATGAAACTAAATTACAAACCTATTATATTTATATATACTTATTTATGTGTTTTATATACAATTATATTTATTTTGGTTTTGTGTTTGCTACTCTTTAAGTTCTAAAGGTGTGGGAGGGCCCCAGAACGTAAGGGCAACTCATGGAACAGGATAGCCGGATAGGCTTTTCGTTAGTAGTCAGCTGACACTACCATCTGCTACAGCCAGAGCGGGAATTGATATTTAATGACTTTCCTCTGAAAAAGAAAAAGTTACAGAAAAAGGTTTCAGAGTTACTTGTTTACGAATCTGTCAAAATATACCCACCTCCCCATCCACCATCTGGGAGAACAATTATGTCAATGAGTGAGTGAGTGAGTGAGTGAGTCAGTCAGTCAGTGGTAATCTAGCTTTATATAGTATAATAACTAGTATTTGCGTGTTGTGCGAGGTGCAAGCACCTCGCGTGGTGGTACAATTTAAAAAAAAAAATGGGCGGTGTTGCACAATTATTTTGCCTAAAGCATTGCCCCTCTAAATGAATCTGAAAATAAAAATGTTCCAAGTCTCTTAATTTCAGAGATCCGCCTAAAGGGGGTGAGAAGGGGGGCAAGGGGGGCGACTTTGAAAAATGGTTTTTACTTTACCGGTCCTCCTCTATACGAATCCGTAAAAAGAAAAAAATACGGGTCTCGTAGTTTCCGAGATACGATAGGGAGGGGGGAGAAGGGGGGTGAAAAGGGGAGGTTTGGCACTTTTCCCGTAGGTTTGAGAGTTACTTGTTTACGAATCTGTCAAAATATACTCACCTCCCCATCCACCATCTGGGAGAACAATTATGTCAATGAGTCAGTCAGTCAGTGAGTGAGTGGTAATTTAGCTTTATATAGTATAACCAGTATTTGCGTGTTGCGCGAGGTGCAAGCACCTCGCGGTTCATTAGAAAAAAAAAAAAAGGGGGGGGGGGGTGATGGGGGGGTTTAGTATTTGCGTGTTGCGCGAGGTGCAAGCACCTCGCGTGCTTGTGAAAAAAATTAAAAGGGGGGGGTTGATGGGGGGGGGGTTGCAAAGTATTTTGACTAAAGCATTGCCCCTCTAAATGAATCTGAAAAAAAAAATTTCCAAGTCTCTTAATTTCCGAGATCCGCCTAAAGGGGGTGAGAAGGGGGGCGGGGGGGGGGCGACTGAAAAATGGTTTTTACTTTACCAAGCCTCCTCTATACGAATCCGTAAAAAAAAGTACGGGTCTCGTAGTTTCCGAGATACGATAGGGGGGAGGGGGGGAGAAGGGGGGTGAAAAGGGGAGGTTTGGCACTTTTCCCGTAGGTTTGAGAGTTACTTGTTTACGAATCTGTCAAAATATACCCACCTCCCCATCCACCATCTGGGAGAACAATTATGTCATTGAGTCAGTGGTAATTTAGCTTTATATAGTATAAAATACAATATGTTCTACAACACGAAGTTAGTAACTACATAACTAAAATAACAATTACGTTCTAAGGGAATCAATCAGTTGATTGTTACAGTTAATCTCACTGGCTCTCTCATTCCACGCTTTTATTACAAACGTTAAAAGCAATTACTTTCATTAATTACCCTATCGCCAATCGCGGACGGTAAAGGCTTTATTGTATTTCGAAAAATTAAAACAATAGACTGGGAATAATATGTGGACTGTTTCGATTTTATATGAGTCGAAGGAAATATCATATCGAGATGCCTGCCTCGGAAAGCACGTGTTGTGACGAAATAAAAAGATATTGAAATGTCAACCTTTATGGGATTTACAGGTGATGGTGGCTTACTCGAAATCGACAGGGGCTCAAAGAGCAGTCAGCTGTAATAACGGCGCCATTGCCTGCCGGACAGGGCCGGACTTGGCAGAATGTTTTATCGAGCAACCGTCTCCCTGGAACACAAGGGTGACTGAGGGAACAGGGTGGGTTTTAGTCCGTAGAACATACTTGACAGGCCTGTTGGTATAGAGATCCACTGACCTCTATACCAACAGGCCTGTCCACAGAACAACTGCCACTGCCACTGCCCTGACTGCTATGCGCAAGGTCGTGGGTTCGATTCCCACCTAGGACAAATGTCTGTGTGATGAGCACGGTCATTTTTTCTTTGTCTGGGTGTAATTTATCTATAATATGTATGTATTTAGAAATATATATGTATGTTTATCAGTTGTCTAGTACTCATACCACAAGCTCTGCTTAGTTTGGGACTAGATAGCGTTGTGTGAAAGTTAAAAAAAATAATACTCGCTTCCACTCCACCCCGACGAGAGGAGTTATTTAATGATTTCCCCCTTAAAAAAATGGTAACTTATCCCATACATTTTGATCTGTCGACCATTCCACGTCTGGTGCTGACTATAACAAAATGTCGACATTTGACATTCGTTACGGGTAGTTGCAAATCGTCAGAACCTATGTTTTACCAAATTTTTTGATCGGTTTCTTTCGTTACAAGTATACTTTAGGAAAAGGAGTCTTTTTAAGAAGTATTCAAAATTAAATAAAACACTTCAAAATAATATTAATATCTTCAATATTGGATTTTTTAATAAATATTTGTATGCCACTTGTGTTTGAATATGATTTAGAACATATCTATGAGCGCCACAGCTAATCTAATGAACCGGGAATAATAAAGTCTAATATTCGACAAGTTTATCGAGCACTTGGGGTTGTATGTCAGCAATAGCGCGGCGAATGATAACTTCCAAATAGGTCCAAACATGGCACAGGACAATGTACAGGCTTCCGCAATCATGAAATTACAGGAGTCATTTTCTGCTCTGGGAGCGTATTTTTTGGCTTCTGATGACAGTCAATTTTTTTATTGAATTTGCCCCACATTCACACACCCAGAACAACTATGTGTAGTTCATGCCAATGTTCCGGTGCGGGAATCGAACTCGTACCACTCAGCGCAGCAGCTAATAGCTCAACCACTCCGCCAAACGTATCGTCAGCGTCTCTCGTCGTCGTAGTCATCTCCTGACTATCATTTGTACAAATGATAGCTGGTAGCATGGCAATGTAGGGAGAAATAGTCGGACAGAGCTAATTACATATTTATAACATTCAGAGAGTAGTCTTTGATAACATTAGTTTTTTTTTTTATCGTAAAGCGTTGTTGTACAATATACATCTGCCCACCAAGTTTGAACTGTGTTTTTTTATTCAATTCTAATAGTTTCGGCTGTGACACACAAAGAGACAGACATGATGAATCTATAACAAGGGTTCTGTTTTTTGCGAGTCACCTACGGAACCATAAAAAAGATGATACTAGTAATAGATGAAGATTGATGATAGTAGTGAACGTTCCAAAGTGAGAAAAGAGTGAATATTTATCCGCATCTTATGCTCTGTTTATAAAAGAGCTAAGTCTAATTAAAGTCAAAAAAGGCTTTAGGGCCTAGGGACCTATTCCAGACGCCAAACAACACATAGCCATTCTTATCGCCTCCCACTACAGATTAAAAAAACCAGTTCCCTTAGTATCGTTTACCGTCTGTCGTTTGTTTTCTTTTACCAAGCCACGGGAGGCTTTGTTTCCGATTACACAGTTGAATAATTCGCGACTGTTCGCATCCACGGCGTCGACGTACGAAAACAACCTGTACGGAGATACGCATTTCTATAGATTTCTGCTTGATTGGATTCATTCCACACAATGTTAATTAATGTTTGGAGGTTTACATAAGTATATGATGAAAAAGATATAGGCTGCAGTAGATACTGGATACTTCTTATTCTTTAATTCTGTCTTGCATTTTCCAATTACTTAGGGGTCGAGTTCCAGTCTAGCCGGGTGTTTTATAATAAACTAGCTTTTGCCCGCGACTTCGTTCGCGTGGGGGGTTTTCCCGCGTACTTCCCGATCCCGTGGGAATTCCGGGATAAAAACTATCCAGTGTCCTTCCCAGGGTCGTAAACTATTCCCATGCCAAATTTCATCTAAATCGGTTTAGCGGTTTAGGCGTGAAAAGGTAACATACAGACAGAGTTACTTTCGTATTTATAACTAGCTTTTGCCCGCGACTTCGTTCGCGTGAGAGGGTTTTCTTGCGTAATTCCCGACCCCGTGGGAATTCCGGGATAAAAACTATCTTATGTCCTTCCCAGGGTCCTAAACTATTCCCATGCCAAATTTCAGCTCAATCGGTTCAGCGGTTTAGGCGTGAAAAGGTAACAGACAGACAGGCTGTCAGAGTTACTTTCGCATTTATAATACCTATTAAGTAAGTATGGAAGTATGGATTGTAACACACGATTTCCCTGGGCAAGACTTGTTACAGGTTCTCTGACTTATAATTATCAGTTGCTTTCCGCTTTACTGATATATTATAGAACCCGTAGAAATGTTTGCCATAAACCGTGGCAATAGCGCCAGTCATTTAAATTCATTACTGGCCGACAGCGTTGAAGATTATTTTATTTTAAATTAAAAGGTTATATAAAAGTTATACTTTTTATTTCTATTTGCCTATATACATATATGTAGGTAAAATTAAATAAAAAGCAAAAAAGTCATTATTCGTACAAAAATATCAATAAAAGATTGTGTGAAAAACGTTTGCGCCATCATTATCGAGCATGTCGTTTGTGTTCATGTGTTCTGTAAACATTGCCTGTAAATCAATAACAGACTAGCAAAGAGGTTTTAATAGAACACACACAATAGTCTATACAGGAATAAAAACCTTGCACGTGTTCATTGATATTTATTCATAGAAATAAAGAACCACATTTAAAAGGAAAATATACGCGAAATACAAGGTGGAAAATGTGTGTATTATTGTATTGTCAAGTTCGGTGAATAGTTTACTGGTGGGTGGGACGTGGCAGTGCCTTTTGTCATACGACAATTATAATCAGAACCACTTCCCCTACATAGAACGACTGCCTATCTGACCTCCACACACCAGTAGACGGGTAACAAGATACCAGTTGGCTAGACCAGTGTTAGATTTTCAGGGTTCTGACTACCCGTAACGACTGCCAAGATATCCAAACAACAGCCGGGACCAACGGCTTGACGTGCTTTCCGAGGCACAGGCACATCGCCAACTTTCTAACTTCGGGCTACTACTGAGATATTTCTATTAGAAAAACCCAATAGCACTTTTCACCCGAACCGGGAATCGAACCCGATACCTCATGCTAAGTAGACGCGCTTGCAACCACTAGACCAACGAGGCAGTATAATTTACCTTTAAGTATATATTTTTAATTTAATTAAGTTACCAGTGGTCCAGTGGGCCACAACTGCTCTACACGAAAAACAAAGTCAATCAATCAACACCACCCGCCTCAAGTGTAGGACTCGTAAAATAAAACATCAAACATAACATCAAAGTCATTAAGTAGCATGTTTAATTAAAGAAAGTGCTAGAACTTAACGTAACATTCTACTTCAATTATTGTAATCTTGTTACAACTTCTGCGGAGCAGGCGCAAGTTTCAAATTAATTTGCTAAAATTGAAATTTAAAAATTATCTGGTTCTTAATTACCAAGTATAAATGAGAAAAAACAAAGGTACGTGTAGGAGGCACCTTTTTAACTTTGCCAGAATTAGATAATTTTGATACACAGACTTTACTCAAATTTAATATTAAGCATTCAAACTGATAAAGCGTAACACATATACATGTTACGATTACGATGCGATGTCGTGTCCGGAATCAGAATAACATTTTAAGGGTTGGTTTTGATCACTCGTCTGTCTGTATATAAAGAAAGATATCTATCATATTTATGTGGCTCACACAGACATAATGGAACCAAAAATAAGGAGATTTAATTTTTAGGAGATCTTGTCACAGGCAAGTCGGGTTGGGCAGCTGATAACCTCATAGAACCTGCGAGCCTGTTACCTTCCCACTGCTCGGGCCTTCTCTCTATGTGAGGGATTGAGCCGTAATTCACCACGCGGGCACACTGCGGGTTGGTTTTTGCGGATTTTTGTTCCTAGCCGATATGCCGGTTTCCTCACGATGTCTTTAAACGATTTGAGAACAGTGGTAATGATTTAAATTAAATGGACTGGCATCGAACCTAACCTACAAGTCAGAAGTCGAGCCCATTATACTAGGCCACCACTACTCTCATTAACTACTCACTGAAAAACGTTTTTATACAAGTAAATTATTTGACCCTTCATTTAAATACAACCTCGCACCTCTGAAATATCCTTAATACAAATATGTAGTGTGAAGTAAACCTTACATTTAAGAGAATAAATACAACTATGGTCCAGAGGTGTCTCTAGAAGCTCGTTTTATTTTTAAGAAGACACCCTAACTTACACTTCAAGTTACCTGAAGGAACCGCATTACCGCCTTGACGTGAGTTGCCATGGCTGACCTAGCAGTCTAGTACATAGCAGTGGCGAAGGCTCCATACAACTCGATTCCTACCGGCTTCCCTTTTGAAATATGCCAAATATTAGTCTATTATTTTATATATGAATATATAAATAGTAGTCTATTATTTTCAATTATACAAATAATTATTTACAAGATTTCGAAGTCAGCCACAGGGCTACAGTTACTGGAATTCACGCATCAAACTTGAGCAAGGTAAGCATTTTTTGGTCCGGCTTCCCTTTTATGAAAATTCACCCTTCGCCACTGATATCTATAAATTAATTAATTACTTTATTTATTTATTTACACTTCATGCACATAGGAACAAAGGCGGACCTAATCGTAGGCATTCCCTACTAGTCAACCAAGGGTGGTGACTCTCTGTACCGACTCCATTTAGACGAACTACTATCGAACGAAGATTGAAGATCTAACGAATTTCCATGAAAAAAATATCTCATCAAATTTTAACAGAATATTTCGATATTCTATGCTACTCCCAAAAGTATCGTTGCCCAAATGGTTTTTTAATATATTGGATAATAGAATAATTTACTATGGACTTTTTCTAGCAAGAAAATTCTTTGCTGCAATAATTGTCTTGCGAGAAAGTTTTAAAACTTGTTACACTTTGCAAAGAATCCCGTTAAATACGAATATCAACGTTAAGAAATTACCCAGGATGGCCGACTTACGACGGCCTGGTTTTTGTAATACCAACTAGATGGTACCCGCGACTTTGCCTAGTGTGTGTGTGTTAAAATAAAAAGTAGACTAAGTATGTCCATCTCCAAGGTACAATCTTTCCTTATGATCAAAAATAGTTCAGAAATTTTGGCGTGAAGAAGGTTACATACATACTCACTTTCGCATTTATTATATTAGTAGGCATTCTTTTTTGTTTTTATACTTATGACATCGCCAACTTTGGATTTATGACCGTAATTTGTTTTTGGGTCGATCGTTTCTCTTTTCATTTTGATTTATGTTTAAAATTAATTTGGTCTCGACAGTTCTTAAGATGAACTGTAGTAATTATGTTTAGTAAAATCCCTTGTATTATTTTAGGGAATTATTTAAAGAGAAAGTAAGACCTGTGAGACCTTTGTATTGATTTGCTTAGTAAAAGCGGCATGCCTAATTAAGGGGATAGGGTTGAAACTAGAGTACATGTATTTAATTTGTTTACATCTAAATCTGCATCAGTGCAATGTACACACATTTGTGGTAAAAATATATTTATTACTATTTCATTTATTCCTAATTATTTACGTACAAATTTCATTTTTAAATATTTATATAAGAAACGTTTGAAAATATAGAAATGTATTGAAAATATAGAGAATAGTAGTCTACCGGTATTGGGAACAGGGTCTAAGCTTCCGGTGGTCAGGGCTATTAAGAAAGGAACCTCCTAACAATACGCTCCGAGTCTTGGAGTACCGCTTTCTGAAGCAAGTCCTCGAGCTGACAAGAGCCTCCTAAGGTTTTGGTCGAGGATCTTGGCTATTTAGCCATTGGCTTAAACGACAATAATCGGTACAATTATTGCCGTGTTTATTATTATTATTAATGAGAATAGCCATGGTCCCCAACTTAGCAGCTATGGAATGGAATTCCCTGCAGGAATCTGTGTCTCCTGATTGTTATTTTAGGAAATAAAGACTTGTGGTGATCCTGAATCATAGTTTAGGTAGATATAATGTTCACTACGATGGCACAATTTTACTATTGAAACAAATCAGGTACCTATCAGCATTTGCATATTTAAAATAAAGATCCAGAATCGAAAGTGCTATATTATTATATAACAAATTAATATTCCTTATTAATAAGAATTAGTTATATTATCTGTTTGGAATTAAACTAAGACAGGAATATTTAAATATAAATTAAGAAATTTTAACCCTTGTAGTGTATAACATAATAACTAATATTGTAAAGAATTAATTTAAATTATTAATTATATTTATGTTTAAAACGCCTCTACCGACCTCAGTCAAACGGATAAAATGTTTTAGTGGGAATTATTTCTAATATTTTAAAAATGTGCCATAATGCCAAACATTGTGCCGTAATTACAAATGGTAGAGCGAAACCAATAACATCTCTTCAACCTCTCTGCTGTTGATTCTTCTGTTAAAATTTACAACATGTAGGTAATTAATTAACATTTTGTGATGGGAAACAGTACCGTGAAATTACAAAACGTGAGCTACAACTACTGTTCATGATAAAGTCAATATATAAAAGGCTCTGACACTTTAGCGTTACATTATTATAATTTTAAAACGAACTTTTAGTAAAATTAGCACCTTATTAATCTGCTTGAGCCTACAATGCTACATAGTGGTCCATGCATTTACTACGTTAGACGGTATGTTATTTAGAGGTAGGGTCATCCGTTTAATATGTGTTATATGGTGAGGCGGTCTTATTAGTTCTTACTTAAGATCACACAAATGCGCAAAATGATTTATTCTTAAATCTCGACTGTCAGGAAAACAAAAATTACATGAGTTTTATATCATTTTAATTACAAAAAAAAGATACAACTTAATCTACTCTTCTCTATCAGAGCGCTTCAGCAAACTTCATCAATCCAGTTCTGACCTCCATTGCCGCTGGCAAGATCTGTTCAGGAGCTACCAAATCCAAGCCATTCTGTCCTCTAGTTTGTATAACGTAGGAATGTAGGATTCCCTTGACGAAATGCATCCAGTCCATCGCCATCCCAAATTTCTGTTTCCCCATTTTTCCGATATCACGATTCAAAAACTGAAGGTTACCAATTCCTCGCATTGCCTGCAAATAATTATTAATAATATACTCTTGGGTCTGAGGAGCTCGTGGCTAAATTATAACAGACGCAAGGTTTGATGTTCAAGGTAAAGCAACGTTGACCGAGGACGGTTCGTGGATGGGCGACCGTCTTAACATGTCGAAGTTCGTCCACGCCTCGCTAAGCCGTAGGTTCAGGCTGTCATTTGTACCTCTTTATATTAACAGTGACAATCTGGCACCAGTCTGCCCAGGGGTATCGTGTTAGTCGCTAGAACTATATTAGTAGTAGTAGAAGTAAAGCATTCCTCAGAGAGAGAGAGAGAGAGAGGCAGGGCTTCTTAAACTAGGAGAACCTAAATCTTAAGAGGCAGTGGTTCAGCCAAAAAGTTTAACCTTTCTGTATTGTTTTCTGATTCTTTCTGATTTGTTCTTTTTACTGTATCGTCATCAGAGATGTGATAAACGACTTAAAAGTTTTAACGAACTTATTCGTTTATTTTTTTATCAAAAGTCACTTATTATAACTGCTTAATTGCTTATCATGCCTACACAGGCATGACGATACAGTAAAAAGAACAAATCTAGCAAAAGTCATTCACAAAACTTTGTGGAGTATAGAGTGTACAACTCACAACATTTCTATGGATACAAAAAGTAAAAAAAAACAGCCATATGCGAGTCTGACTCGCGCACGAAGGGTTCCGTACTATTAACTATAAAACGGCAAAAACAAAACACGTTTGTTGTGTTTTTGTTGAGATCCCTAAAATATTTTTTTGTATGTTGTTATAGTTTTGTATGTTTTTACATGTATGTTGTTATAGCGGCAACAGAAATACATCATCTGTGAAAATTTCAACTGTCTAGCTATCACGGTTCATGAGATACAGCCTGGTGACAGACAGATAGACAGACAACGGAGCCTTAGTAATAGGGTCCCGCTTTTACCCTTTGGGTACGGAACCCTAAAAATTAAATATTGTATGCATGTCGTTTGTCTCTTGGCAATAAATACTTTCCTTTCTTACTTCCTGATTTCTTAAAACTTGTGTACAAAGGGCGGTCTTATCGCACAGGGCGACCCCATACAGACAACCTTTGGATGGACAGAACTCATAAATAATATTAAATAAACATAATAATATAAAATACATACAACATAGCAGCAGAATCTACCTATTGATCGACGAAATATGTGAAATTTGAACTCACAAGAGCAATTTCCTTGGTCATTAAAAGATGTCGATGGTGGTCTTCACGATCAGCTCCCAATGGAAACAAAACCTTCGTTCCCGCCGAGTGGACTGATAGGTACCCGCTGAACAATGTGCTGTCTGCGACTCCCTGAAACAGTTAGGTTTAGTAGGTAGGTATTAGATTTGGGGAGCGATTAGAGGCTTAAATTTTCAGTACGAACTAGAATAGATAGGCGACTAGTTTTAATCGGCAACTTCAGCAAGTAAATTTCTCATTCTCTTCTCTCCTCACACAGGAGGAGTGAGGTGGATGCTTTGTCTAATAGCCTGTATAAAACAAGCATATTTAAGAGCCAAGTCAAGTTTCAAATCAGCCGTTAAGGCAAGATTCAGAAACTCAAGGTTATCTGCAGTCATGATTTTTATATGAAGATGGTATGGTGGTAAAACTGTAAGTATTATTGGTATGCTAAAATGTTACCTGAGACTCTGTAAAAGAGCTATTCTATTCTGATATCATATGGCTATGGCATGCATCTTCGAAACAACAATATACAAAGGATTGACACATGTTATCCAAATATCTTGATATTTGGATAACATTTGTCAATCCTTTGTCACCATGATCATGTTCTTTACAGAATTACTCCAAGAGCTTCGGGATCGTTCATTGTTTTTAGGTATTTAACTTTAAATATTTTTGCAATTATTTAACTAACTAACTATGCCCGCAACTTCGTATATGTAGCAGTCCATATTACCTATGCGACTCATTCCGCGTAAATCCTGATCCCGTGGGAGTTCTGGGATAGAAGTCTATAGGTTGCTCTATGACCTACTTTTCTATTTTCTAGTGAAAGACCCCTTTAAGTCGGCTCAGCCGTTACGGAGATAAGCCCGTGTTTATAAATACACCAGCACTTGAAAACACAGATAAACACTTCAATTTTATATCCATGTGGTACTTTCAATATTGCAGTATGTAGTATAATGTATAGATTCGTCATCAGATCTGTAAAATTTAGTAACTCACAGTTATTATGAACTGTCAATCGCAGCCAATTTTATAAAGCATTGGCTTTTACGAAAATTATTATTCCATACACCCTTGGCCTGTTACTTTTCCTTGGTTTAGATTTCTGCTTACCTTGAATGCTTTGGTTTCTTCCTCAGAAAATGGCACAGGTCCGCAGTAGTTCCCGCTGCATGTATTTAGAGTGGCACCATCCTTGCCCCAGTTGTAACTTGACAGAAACACAAATATAAAACATTATTATGAAAATTTTATTATGAAAAACATTATAGTATTTTTTTTTTCTCGAACGATAAATTACAGAAAATTTTGGAAAAAAACACATGAAGTGTCGGATTGTATTAAAAATGTGTTACTCGCTCTTTGGGTACGATATTTTAAGAAATGATGAATCCAATAAGTTCATCTTAGTGTTAGTTATATTATAAATGCGAAAGTTTGTGAGGAGCAAAAACTACTGAACGGATCTGAATGAAATTCGGTAAGTAAAAAGTTGACATCCTGGAATAATACATGGGGCTACTTTATATCCTGGAATCCCTATACATAAATAGTAGATAAAATATAAACTCTAAGAGAAATACATGATAATCAATACACGGCAATATTATTGAAGCCCATCAGGGATGCCTGATATATAGAAAATTATAATAACAAAAAAACGAAAATTACACAGCCTATTTGCGCGAAGAAACATCAAAATAAATTTATCCCTACATATCCATGTACCAAAGGAATGTAATTCCATGTTGTGATAAAGAAATCTCCGTGCTTTCATTAATTTTTGATTGCATTCTTAGTATCGTTAACATACAGCTTTGCAAATCGGAATTTTGGTGTGAACGTGAGATAGACTTTTCCCCTTTTAAAGAATTTGGACGAAACCAGGTACACATATAGTCTACAACCTAGAATATTATAAAAATATGAAAATCAGTAGCTGAGTAACAGACGATTCCCCTTGGCAAGACTACTGTCAGATTTTCTGGCTTCTGACATCCCGTGAGGACTTTCAAAGAAGTACGAATGACATTTGGGACCAACGGCTGGCGTGCTTCACAAGGCACGGATCAATATCGATATGTTGAGATGGCTCCACGGACTGATCCACGGACTGACCTCAGCAAGCGTTGCTTCACGTTGAAGATCAACCCGTAAGGTACTATCAAGCTACGAGCTCCTCCAGTATCCAGATTACTAATTGGCTCTAAATTATACAAAAGTGATACCCAAGCTTAGGTATACAAATCTGTGTCATCCCAAAAGAGATATTTAGTTTCAATGCAATTTGAGCATGAAACGCTAAACTTTGGGGTGGACTTTATTCCCTGCTCAACAGCAAAAATAAATAAATAGCCTTTGGGGTGGCTTGCTCTGTAATATAACGCCAGTTATAATAACGGTGTCGGCAGCCACAAAATGTACAGCTATGGAAAGTTTACTAGTCTCATAGCGACTAGCTGTGCCCCGTAATAAGCCCTTATGTTTTATCCGAAGTCACCGTAGACTAAAGTCATTGTAATTGTATGTATTATTTATTAAAGTAACGTAGTCACGTAGGTTTCAATATTACCTACACTGTTTAAAAGAAACCTATATGTTGCGCCATAACCTTCTCTATCATCCAGTAAAAACAATTAAAATCGTTTCAGCCGTTTAATAGATTGGCCTGGACAAACAGAAACACGGACAGTCTGATAAATTTTATAAAGTTTGTGTTTTAGTGTCGTGCAAATAACCAAATGCACTGGAACAAAACACAGTTATTTTGAAATCACACACAAACAGCTTAGTGTTATTTATAGGTATCATAATGAGCCTATAACGCACCCAGCGCTAGGATACTGGCCTCTCTATGAGAAATAATAGACCGTATTCCACCACGAGGGCACAGTGCGGGTACGTGAACGTCATAATTATGTCTTCGATGTTTTGGTCTTTTTTTTATTACAATTACGTTCGCGCTTGACCACTATCTCACCTGATGGTAAGTGATGATGTGATCGAAGATGGAGCACGCTTACCTTAAAATAATCTATTCACTCTTGACTTAAAGACACCCAGGTTATAGCTATCGGGAAACAGACTCCGGCAGGGCCAGAAAAACTGATACAAGTCTGGCCGTGGCCTCATCTAGCTTAACTTAAAACACAAAAAATGACGTGTAAAAGTGTTATTTATAACCAACTAGCGACCCGCCCCAGCTTCGCACGGGTGCAATGTTTATATTAAATATACTATAGAATGTCTTTATATACATCGTTGACAGCGTTTTTGTCATTCGACATACATGTTCTCTTTAGTAATTACTCTTGAAAGTGCGACACATAATTTACCATGGGAAAAACATTCAACGTTCAAATCTAAGCAACATAGGCACGCGCGCTTGCCTCCGCCGGCACCGCGCCGCAACCGCTATGTCCTTGCATTTTAAATCTGTAATATCATCGAAACTATTTATTTAAATTATATTCTGTATAGGGCAATATTGATTTATATTAAATGCACAATATATTATGGTACTTAATTGGATAAGGATTAATGCTGTATTGCTTAAAATCGCTTCGTAAAATATGCTCGTATTTCTCGTAAAAAGTAAAGGATAAGAAATGGTTGTTGTGGGTTATCTATAAGAGATAGACAGATGCCATTCAGGACATTTTTGTTGACCTTTTTAAGGTGTACAATACTGTAGTACATTATTTTGATCTATCTCGTAGGGTTCAGCCAGCGTTTGCAAAGCAAGCGCAAAAAATGTGTTTGTTTGCGACATCACATTAGAAACCTTGAAAATTATCAGTGTTCCTCTACTATATTACGCATATTATATACTTAAAAACCTGCCTATTGAATCACTCTTTCTATTGAAAGAAACTGCATCAAAATCCGTTGCGTAGTTTTAAAGATTTAAGCATACATAGGGACAGACACAGGGAAGCGACTTTGCTTTATACTATGTTAAGATTTTCAAAATAAATATTTCATTTCATTTCAAGGGTTATAGTGTTACCCAGTTACTGGGTTGTGTAGGTCAAACTGTAACACTCAGCTGCATCCGGTTAGACTGGGAGCCGACCCCAACATAGTTGGAATAAAAATTAGCAGTAACTATAATAAATATAATATATTTAATTTGAAAAAAAAAACCTTAACAAAACCTTAAACCTTACAAATTTCTTAAAACTAGATTATTTACAATTTTTACAACTACGCCAAATAACTTTGTTTTTCATAGTATTTGTATGAATTACAAAGTTATATTTGCGGTTTTAGAAAATATACTGTATCTCAAAAACTGCTGACTCAATCTCGTTCAAACCAATTTTGGTTGAAAGTTTACATTAAGATCTACAACATATGTTTTTTTTTAGATTTTTCACTTCTTTATTATAGAAGTTAGAGGGGGGGACACACATTTTACCACTTTGGAAGCGTATATCTTTTATATATCCTTTTTTTCTATGAAACTTTTATGTCAATGAGTTCTATTTTCTTTATTAAAAAGTCATTTTGAAACCTTAATGTCATTTTTAAAGACCTGTCTATAGATACCACACACGTATAGGTTTCATGAAATAAAATATTTTCAGTTTCAGTTCCATGTATGGGGAGCCCCCTTTATTTTAAATATTTTTTAAATTTTCTCTTAAAATCGGAAAGCGGTTCACAGAATACATCTACCTAACAAGTTTTACATGTATAGTCCTAATAGTTTCGGAATAAAATGGCTGTGACATACGGACGGACGGACAGACAGACAGACGGACAGACATGTCGAAACTATAAGGGTTCCGTTTTTTGCCATTCGGCTACGGAACCCTAAAAAGGCTAACCAGGTGATCATAATTATGTGTAGAAGATAATTATAAAGATATCGTAAGATTTTTTATATTTGTGGTCAATACTTGCAGAAAAATTGTTTGAAAGATACACATGGGGTTACAGAATTATAACTACCTACCAACTTATTTTCGGGATAGTTGCTGATACGAAAACTTCCGTTAGTAACCTTAAATATACTACAAAGCTCCTGACCAGCACTTCATGAATAAAAATGAGTCTCTATAAGAGCACATGGCTATCCAAACTGTATTAAAAATTCAGAGAAAAGCTTCAAACTAAGTACCCAAAGTACTAATTGTAGATTTGGCCACTAATTAACGCCATCCTTTCCCCATTAAATACGGCATAGCGTTCCTTTGCCCCGCTTTGTTGTGAATTTTAATATTTTCTGGTCCTACTTGCACATTTATCACACTTGAATTTTGTTCAAAAAATTCCAGTAGTTAGATATATTTTCATTGTGAAAGTTATGTTTTTGCTTTTAGCTAAATTGAGGCGTTTGCTTTTAAAACTAGTGGCTTTTACACCACTTGCTTTTTATGGATGTTTTAAAAGTTACTTAGTAATCTAAAACGAAAACCTTTAGCCTTAAGAATTACTTCCTTGTTAACAACATATAAAGCATACTTTTAAACTTTATTCGTGTTCTGTATATTGAATAATTTTACAAATATACGGGCTAATACGCATCCCTTTAGATACATATTTGAAAAAAAAACCTTTTTACTGCTTAAAACATGCAAAATGGAATTAACTGCAATCGGAATTAACGCAATAACTCCGCATTAATATCGCTCTACTAAACCAATGATCTTGAACGCTTTGTCTTCCTTTTTTTCTATGAAACTTTTATGTCAATGAGTTCTATTTTCTTTTAGATATAGGACTATTTTTATTTTATTACTAGGAACCCGCCACGGTTTTGCATGGGTGTAAATTTGTTACTAAGGTGGTGTCAGTTCGAAGTGATTAATCATTATTGGTATGATTAGATTATTCGCACGGTCCGACGGCCGCTCTGCTTCCGCATTATAAATCTTTTAATTTACCTAATTGTTTAACTGCAAATACCAATTTTGATCTACATTAAGTGCACAAGGTATCTATCTTACGAATTTTATTACATAAAATTTAATAGTTATCTACTGTATTGCTAAAACGGCTTGGTAAATAGGTAAGTTTGTTTTTCGTGATATGTAACAGATAAAAATGGTCCCCTTACGAGATTAGCATACATCATTGCGGATTTTGTGGAGATCTTTATAATTATACAATATTGGAGTTTATTATTTAGATCTATCTCGTAAGGTTTAGTCCGCGTGTGCATGTAGGGTAAATACGCTAAACTTCGGCTCACCCCCCCAATCTTCGGCCGTCTGTACGTTTTCAGCTTGCGTTCATTCAAAAGGTAATTAAGTGACAATTCTGCTACCTGAATTGACCTTAGTTAATACTCTATATGTACAAACCGTTACTATTCGATTACGTCACTTGCTCTTCTCACACTGAACGTAAATCGCGACTGCGCCGTTGAAGCGTCAAGTTTGCGTTAAAAGTAGTTTACTTGATGTGAATACCCATACTTCGGGAATTGATATTACTACGGTAAGACGATTCTTTTTTTTTGTTTTGAGCTTTAATATCAATAAAACGTTATTTTTACTATATTTTGAGATAGTTTTTTCAACGTTTTGCGTATTGCTTTAAGGGCAAATTAGGAGGCCGTCAATAGAGCGCCAGTTTTGACTAAAAACCCGATTCTCGGCCGTGGCCGACTTAAAGTAAATGCAGTCTGTTTTAAAAATTCCAATTTTACCAATTCCATTGGTTTAACAAGAGAATTTGCAAAGCTTACAGGCAAATAAATCTATTTTACGTTTAATCGCCAAATACCGGCCGGGGTGATATTAGTTGAATCTCGAGAAATAAGGTACACGAAATAGGGGCCGACATTAGAAATATTAAAGATCGTAATGTCGACCAGCCTCAAATTCGGACGCCACTATACAGGCTGATTACTTTTGTATTTTTTCATTGATTGGGTGGGAAGGTAGTCAGTTTTAATTTATTTATGTAACTTATTTTCTCAAAATTAAATATGTATTATGACAAGTATATTTTATTAATATTATTAAGAAGTTTTAATGTAGGTATTGATAATATTGAAAACATATTTATGGTAGCTAATTTTGGTTTGGGAATATGGGATATAAATATAAATTGCTCTTTGGAACTTTCTATCTATGAAACCCTTGTTTATTAGCTTAAAAAATATAAATGGTTGGTCGTAAATCTTTGAAGTTTACTTACTTTAATTGATTCATTAACCTGAACGTGACAAAAAGCTCGTTCGTTTTCACTTAATGCTTTTAAGGTACTACAATGACAGAGCAGGTAGATGCAAGGCCTTCGCGAAAACAAAGAAAATTATGCAGTTACGATCGCAATAATAAAAAGGAAAAACTAAAACCGTGACACGTTGTATAGGATATCAACCGTAACAAAACAATTAATAACGTGTGACTGCGGCTTTTATTTTTGTTCTGTTCTTGTTTTTCCAGTAACCTTGTTTATTTCAGCATCCTGAAAATCTTGTTTCATACTTTTTCAGCGTCGATTTTTTTGTCGTAGTCGGGTTTTAGTTTTTTACTTTTTATTATTTAAACTATTTTGGTGTTAAATCACTGTGCTTCTATACTAAGTACTTTATTTTTATAAGTTCAAGTGAAGCCCTTTCAAATGATACCAAACACGGTGTATCTATCTTACTTTTATTTTTTACACATGGCTTTTTGACCGCTAGAGGGCGCCACGTTAAATTCAGGCAATTTTTTTGATAAGTACAAGTGAAGCCCTTTCAAATGATACCAAACACGGTGTATCTATCTTATTTTTATTTTTTCACACATAATTTTTTGTCCACTAGAGGGCGCCACTTTAAATTTAAGCAATGTTTTGGAAATATGCATGTGACGCCCTTTCAAATGATATCAAACACGATGTGTTTATCTTATTTTTATTTTTTAACACAACACTTTTTGGGCGCTGGAGGGCGCCAAATTGGGTTTTGTGACACGTCACGTAGCCTATGTTCAGCGGACGGTCAAGACGGTTCTAACGATACCTCATTTGTCGAGTTCCGATAAGTAGCTTTTGAGCTATGAGGGAACAGATGAACATACACACATGCATACATACATACATACATACATGCATACATAGTCTGTCCAAATCATAACCCTCCTTTGGCTTTGCCGTAGTCGGGTACTAAAATAAAAGAAGCTCTTGAGGCAATAGGTAATGGGATGCCAATTCGTGCATTAAACTATTTGGCGTCCCACGAACAAGTGATCAACGTCACAAGTATTTTATTTTATTGTGATGTTTTACTTTGTTATAATTTTAGTACCTAACATTTTTGAGGGGAAAAAATATATTTTAGTAATAAACAAATACAATTACAAATGTATACTTAGTGTGATATTAGACTCCTGCCAAAATAAATCATATTAATAATATTTGTCACTGTCTTAATTTAAAACACCCTATACCCGGCCGACATTTGGGAAAAACGCGACCGACCATGGGCCGTGAATGGCCGACTTTAGGGTTTTTTCGTTCTCGACTCATCTAAACCTCAATACTTTTTTATTTTAATAGAAATGTCAACCGTATGCCTATAAACATGAAATAGATATATGAAACTATCCAAAACCGCACCAGAAGCTATCCTTCGTTGCAAACTGATGGCGCCAGAGCGATCCCCAGTCAGAAAATCCGTTAGGGGGCCGACATTTGGCGTATTTACCCTATTATAGAGGCGGATAGCGACCGACGAAGAAGTATTTTATAAGGTTTTTAATTTATAATGATACAGATAAAAGAAACAATCTATGTGACCTTGTTCCTACAACGCTACGGTGATCTAACAGTTCTACCAAACGCAGCTGAATGACGCTATTGTACATGGAGCGACTGCCTATCTAACCTCCATAGTCAGATAACACCATACAACAAGACTAGTGTCAGACATTCTCACGTGAATAAACAATATTACAATATTTTAATAACATAAAAATCCGTGTCTGACCTAGACTGTTTTCGAGACTAACGCCAAATAAAATTACTATATAATCAATGAGACTCCCGCCATTAATAACAATAATTAATAACAACGAGTAAAACAATACATTCTGAATTTCAACACAGAAAGAAAATGTCTATAGCGTTGTGTGTTTTATGGCGCTCGTGGGAAAAATTGCAGGACATAAGAAAATAATTTAATAAGTAAATTTTGTTATTCAAACGTTCACTAAAAATCGCCCTACAATAAGTACAACAATAAAAATGTTATTTAAAAAATCAAAAAATCTTGACCGTATTTTTAAAAATTTTTTTTTTTTGTTTTTGATTTTGTATTTTCATTTTTGACACCGACTTCCAAAACTAAAGTTAGTTTTGACAAACCAGTGTCTTGAGATGGAATTCGGTTTTATTTTTGGTTAAAAAAACTTTTTAGCAAAAAATAGAACCGACTTCCATATAAAAACACTACAAAGGCAAAAATAACTTTAATTTCGGAAGATGGTGTCAAAAACGAAAATATATACAAAACTAAAGACACCGCCTTCCGAAATTAAAGTTATTTTTGCCTTTGTAGTGTTTTTATATGGAAGTCGGTTCTATTTTTTGCTAAAAAGTTCTTTTTCACTCTTTTTAGTGGGTCGGTTTGTAATTTATCTAGTTACAAAAGCCAAAATGTCAACTACCCTACCTTTAACAAAATATTGCTTTTCCCGGTGCAGAGCCGTTAATCTTTGAGGAGTTCTCCTGGTACATCACCATCAGCTCTACTTCACCATATGCATTGTGACGAGCATAAAGTGCTTAACATCCATATTCATGTAATCTAATCGCAATCAACGAAATACTTATTATTGAGTAGTTTCGGTGGCCATCTGGGGTCTTCATCATCAGTTCCACTTCCTCAAATGGTGCTTTTCAAGAGTAACTGTACAAGGTACTATAAGAAATACCCAAAACGCTATAGGTGTGCCTATAATATTTGAAGAGTTCCCTCGATTTCTCCAGGATCCCATCATCAGATCCTGATTTCGTAACAATGGGACCAACTAGAAACTATACCCATTCAAACGCAAAAAGATATTTTCAAATCGGTCCAGCCGTCTCCGAGTTATGAGGTAACATACATGAAAAAAAAAAAAAAAGAAGTTCAAGGCGAATTGTAAACCTCCTATTTTTGAAGTCGGTTAAAAAGTTTTCTTTTCGCGCTTTTTAGTGGGTCTGTTTATGCAGTCTGACTTTGAATAAATGCGACAAAAAGAAATGGGAGCTTCAGTTACAGTAACATAGCCGTATCGAAAGTTACGCCCGTCTACCCAAAACACCAATCCTCAACCCCTTGCGCCTGTCTGCTACATTTTGGTCCTTCTAGCCGGATTTGGGTGTTTGTGGGTAAAGTATAAGTGAGCACAGTGCGGTCATTACCAGAAGCAAGACGAGAAAACTAGCGACAGACATGAGCATCAGACAGCTGGAAACAGACTCGGGCGTGCCCAGCGAAAGGGCACCCGTGTCGCCTTCACTAGCGCCGACGACAACGTCATTTCCTGTGCCGACGCCGGCGATTCCGTTTGTGGGTGTGGGTGGTCGCGTCATAGACCACCAGAGTATTGTCACACCTGCGGGACCACCTCGTAGAGGTAAGGCCAGGATAAGGTCTGGAGCGCCCAGCCTAGCCGCCTCCTCCAAGAGTGGTCAGAGCCATAGCGAGTACCTGAGGAGGAGAGCAGAGTATAAAGCGGAACAAGAGTTGGTGCGTCTCAAAGAAGGCCTAGTAAGGAAAAAGCTCGAGGTTGACCTAGCTGAGATAGATGCTGCAGACGAGAACTCCGGTACAGACGATGAAGGGACCACTCGAAGAGTCGAAGAGTGGATGGATACGACGCCACAGCAAAATAAGCCACAAGTGTCTTCAGAGTGCCGCGTTACGTTCATTCCCACTGTACCGTATACCGCGCCACAGAGCGCGCCCGCACAGACGCCCGCTACGAGCAGCGGAGCGCCCCACTACTTCAGTACGCACGCGACCGCGACCGCGAACACAACTTCCCGCGCCGCGCCCGCGTCAAGTGAATATAATAATATACGACCGACGCCCGTTATAACGTATACACCCACGGAGACACGACGACCGCCCATGACGTCGGTGCAGTTTACGGACACAGTGCTGGCCACACCGGTGGCGAATGCTGGTTCACGTTTACCGACGAGGGATAGAATCGATTGGGAGCACACGTTCGGAGAAGAAACGGAACGTAAATCACGAGACAGAAGGTTCGATCAATTGGCCGACGCTATTTCAAGCATAGCGAGGCCGCGCCCGGTTCCTAGACAGGCATACGAGTTACCCGTGTTTAATGGCAACCCGGCAGACTGGTTGGCGTACAAAAACATGTACTGGGAAACGACAGCGTTATATAACTTCAAGTCGTTCGAGAATCTAGCGCGTCTTAGAACGTCGCTGCAGGGGGACGCAAAGCTGGCCGTGGAAGACCTGCTGCGCACCTGCATCAACCCAACAGACATCATCAAGGCGCTCGACGAAGAGTTCGGGCATCCTACCCTATTGTTGGAATGCGCGCTAAGGAAAGTGCGTGCATTACCTAAAGTTACAGAAAGTGGCCGTGAGTTGCGAATGTTCTCGACTACGGTACGTAATTGTGTGTCATTACTTAAGAATATATGTGCTACCGGATACCTAAACAATCCACAGTTGGACCTGGACCTGCCGGCGCAGTCGGTGCCTGCTGGCATCATGGAGGAGCATCACCACCTCCGCGACCTGGGTTGCGAAGCGATGGAGGGTGCCAAGCCACTACTGTTGCTGGGCCAGGATAACTGGGAGCTGCTTGCCAGTGAGGAGACACGTCGAGGGAAGTCCGGTAAGCCAGTTGCCTCTCTCACTAAGCTAGGGTGGGTAGTACATGGTCCAGTACATAGGTGCAACCTCGTCAATAATACACAACATGATAAGGTTAATTGTTTATCTATCTCGCTACCCGTGTTACATGAAATGGTTGAGCAACAATTTGACCTGGAGGCTATAGGTATTAGGGAAGCCCCACGTAAACACTGGGAGGATGAACGAGCTAATGCCATCTTGGAATCGACCAGTAAGTTGTCGGCAGATGGCAAACATTGGGAAGTAGGGTTATTGTGGAGACAAGACAACATACAACTCCCCGATAACCATAAGTATGCATTACAGAGATTAGTAGGTATACAACGCAATCTGCATCGCGATGATAGTTATGCGGTAGCATACTGCAAGCAAATTGATAGGCTGCTCGAGGAAGGTTATGCCACCAAGGTGGAAGGTGGTATGTCAGCCAGCCCGGTATGGTACCTGCCTCACTTCGGGGTAGTGAATCCTAACAAACCAGGGAAGCTGCAACTGGTGTACGATGCTGCTGCAGTATGTCAAGGTACGTCTCTTAATGAAAATTTGTTAACTGGTCCAGACATGTTAAACTCTTTGCTGGGAGTTTTGTTGAAGTTCAGACTGGGTCCAGTAGCCTTCAGCGGGGACATAGCTGATATGTTCATGAGGATCCACATCAGGAAGGAGGATCAAGGAGCTCAGCTGTTCCTATGGAGAGGCAGAGACAAGGGGAAGGATCCAGACACATACGTCATGAACTCTATGGTGTTTGGTGCGGTGTCATCTCCAGCCACAGCTATCTACATCCTAAACAAGAACGCAAGTCGGTTCTCAGGTGAGTACCCTCAGGCAGTGGAAGCCATACGGTCCCGTCATTACATGGATGACTACCTCGACAGCGTGTGGACCGTGGAGCAAGCCAGTCAGCTGGTCGAGCAGGTAGCCCACATACACGCCCAAGGTGGATTCATAATACGGGGGTGGATCACTAACTCACCAGAGTTAAGAGAGCGCCTGCAACTGGAGATGCCTGACCGAGTGTCGCTGGACAAAGGTGAGTCAGCAACAGAGAAAACACTTGGTTTGATATGGTCGCCTAGCAACGACTATTTAGCATTTGACCTGTCATTTAAACGTTTGCCTGACAACATTAAATCAGGTAAGTCTGTCCCAACCAAAAGGGAATTTTTAAGATTTATAATGTCAATATTTGACCCGCTGGGTCTGTTATATCCGTGTGTCATTCAGTCGCGGGTATTAATGCAACGCATTTGGAAGACCGGTATAGACTGGGACGAGCCACTACCTGAGAGTGAGGTAGGTGCCTGGTTCGCTTGGTTAAACAGTCTTCACCACCTGGACGGCGTAAAGGTGCCGCGGTGGTACGGCCTTTGCTCGAGTAAGCTGGAATTACATGTGTTTGGTGACGCTAGCGAGCTAGCATACGCGGCTGTCGCTTACTTGGTAGGGACCACCGAAGATGGGGATAGGGAGGTAGCCATAGTACTAGGTAAGGCTAGGGTGGCCCCACAAAGGGATCCATGGGGAAGACCGTATAAGATGGTAATGGGTAAATTGCGCCCTTGGGTTCCCCCCATCACGCAAACCATGGATCCAGGGCTACTGGAGAGAGTCGTAAACACGCTATTTCCAGTGGCTAACGACAGCCCCTCGACGGTCTTTCCCTCTTTGGACTGGTCTGATGACCTAAGAGTGACTGAAGGTGAATTAGAAAGGGCTGTCAGACGCATGGGAGCCAGAAACACTGCACCAGGCCCGGATGGTATCCCTGGCCGTGCTTGGGTTCTGGCTATGGCTTCTTTGGGGGACCGCCTGAGACGATTGTTCACTAGTTGCCTCCGTATGGGCGTTTTCCCCTCTGACTGGAAGGAGGCTGGTTTGGTCCTATTGAGGAAGGAAGGCAGGGACTTAGAGTCTCCCTCTACATACCGTCCTATTTGCCTGCTCGACGAGGTAAAAGGACTAAAATATTCGAGAGAATAATTGCCGAAAGGCTTGTCGAGCACCTGTCGCGAGTTGGTCCTGACCTTGCTGCTTGCCAGTATGGTTTCCGACAGCAGCGTTCTACAGTGGACGCAATTCTACGCGTCCGTTTGCTGTCGGAACAAGCAGTGTCTCGGGGTGGGGTGGCGTTGGCAGTTAGTTTGGACATCGTCAACGCTTTTAACTCCCTACCCTGGGATGCGATACGGGCGGCACTAATATATCAAAGAGTGCCTCCTTATCTACAGCGTATCGTCGGGGCCTACTTGAGCGACAGGTACATTCGCTATGTGGGTCAGGACGGTAGCGTTCATCGGAGGGAGATTAAATGTGGGGTTCCGCAGGGATCAGTTTTAGGTCCTCCTCTGTGGAACCTCGCATATGATGCGGTTCTGCGCGTCGACCTCCCCGCTGGTGTTAATATCGTTTGCTATGCAGACGACACACTGGTATTGGCCAGCGGGGACACCTTCGATGAGACCATCCATCTTTCTGAGCTCGGTGTGGCAAGAGTCGTGGCTTCGATCCGCGAGCTGGGCTTAGAGATAGCGCCTCATAAAACCGAGGCGATATGGTTCCATAAACTGCCGAAAACCAGAGAACCACCCAGCTCGTTAGTGACAGTTGGTGATGCGCAAATCCAGGTGGGTCGGTACATAAAGTATCTTGGCCTCACACTGGATGGTAGGTGGGGCTTCGAAGAGCACTTTCAGCGCCTAGTACCTCGTGTGGAAAGGGCAGTGGGTGCTTTGCACAGACTGCTGCCAAATCTCGGAGGGCCTCGGGAAGAAGTTCGCCGCCTCTATGCCGGTGTCGTGCGATCGATGGTTCTATATGGGGCACCTATTTGGTCGAATAGACTGTCAGGTGTCCGACGCTGCAGGGCCAAAATCAACAGCCTGCAGCGGAAAATTGCCATTCGAATCGCACGTGGGTACCGAACGATATCTTTTGAGGCGGCGACACTCCTGGCACGCTTTCCACCGCTGGACATCCTGGCGGATATGGACGCGAGGATTTATTACCGGATTTGCGACATCCGTCAAAGCGGCGATAGCGTGCCAGGAGTTGCTATGGTAAGGCTTAGGCGGCAAGAGCGGCGACAAGCGCTTGAGCAGTGGCGTGAACGGTTACAGCAGCCGGAATTCTCACGCAAGCGGGTTGTTGATGCCGTACTGCCGTATTTCGAAGCCTGGCTGAAAAGAGGGGAGCGCATCACCTACAGGCTCACTCAGGTACTGACCGGACACGGCTGCTTTGGTGAGTACCTGAATAGGATTGGGCGAGAGGCCACGACAAATTGTCATCATTGCGGGGGCGACCTGGATTCTGCACAGCACACGCTCGAAGAGTGCCCTGCTTGGGCCGCTGAGCGGCAGGTCCTGGTCGCGAGGATCGGGCGAGACCTGTCTCTGCCAGCAGTGGTGAGGGCTATGCTTGCAGAGACAGAAAACTGGAGGGCGATGGCCTCTTTCTGTGAAACCGTGATGATCCAGAAAGAGGCCGCTGAGCGTGATCGTGAGAGGGCCGATCCCGCTCGGAGAAGAAGGCGTCGTGTAGGCAACCGACTCGACGCCTAACACGCTGAAATCCCCGTCTGCATTTTTAAGGCAGTTGGGGCTCCGGGTCACGGGCGCTCAGAGTGGGGATTCTGAGCACTCACAGAGTGAACCCAGGAAAGAAGGTGGCACAGTAGTCACGTGCCACCGTACACAGCGAGGCTCAGGGGAGACCCTTTTACAGTCTCCCCAGGGATGTGCCCTAATAGGCAATGCACGGTGGGGGTTCCGGATTGGTCTTTTAAGAGATACCGGGACCCTCTCTATATGCTGATGGTGATCACCGGGGTGGTTTTAGTGAGGTAGAAATCCCACACTCCCTGGTATTTCCCCAAAGTCCAGGCGCCTTTTGAAGGTTTCCCCCCGATAACAAAAAAAAAAAAGAAGGGTGGCCCCACAAAAGGTCATATCAATACCGCGATTAGAGCTGCAGGCGGCTGTGCTTGCATGTCGACTAGCAGACACAGTCGCCAAAGAAATCGGTGTACCTATAATAAAGAGGTACCTATGGACTGACAGCAAAACAGTATTAAATTGGATAAACTCTGACGCAAAGGAGTTTCAGAAATCTGTTTCACATGGACTGGGGGAAATAGACACGCGGTCCGAGAGAGGGGACTGGCGCTGGGTTCCGTCGATGGATAACCCAGCTGACGTGGCGACCAGATTGTCATGGCCAAGCAACTGTGGCGCATGGCTTTCTGGCCCCTCCTTCCTTCGCTGTTCACAGGAGCGGTGGCCGGTGTGCGCCGATATGAGGTCAGCTGATGCCGACACCGAGCGGGTGCAGCGTGTGCACAGCTTGGCAGCGGCAGTGGAGCCAGTGGTCGACCACACCAGAGCGTCGACCTGGACACGCACACAGCGCGTGCTGGCCAGAGTACTCGCCTTCGTGAAACGATGCCGCAAGCAGCGACGGGACGCCCTACTCACCGTTGAAGACCTGCACGACGCTGAGCTACGTCTCCTGCGCCAGATGCAGATGGACAGCTATCCAGCCGAGTTAGCGGCGCTAGCTGAAGCAAAGCAGCTGCCGCGCACAAGCAAGCTAAGAGCATTAGACCCCATGATTTTTGATAACCTACTCAGGGTAAGGGGTAGGCTGGGAGCTTGTGAAGCGCTCACATTCCAGGAGCGCCATCCTATTATTTTAGACGGGCGACATTCGCTCACCCGTAAGCTTATATTAAGCTACCAATAGCAGCGCTACATGCCAATCAAGAGGCAGTGGTAAACCGCATAAGGGAGCGATTTTGGATAACAAATTTACGTTCCGCAGTAAAAGCATTCACAGCGAGCTGCCAAGTGTGCCGACTGGCGCGAGCCAAGCCAGCGACACCGAAGATGGGAGACCTGCCGGCCGCGAGGCTGGAGGTCACGCGGCGCGCCTTCATCCACTGCGGGGTCGATTACTTCGGCCCGATGGAGGTCAGCATCGGACGACGCCGCGAGAAGAGGTGGGGCGTGTTGTTAACGTGCCTCACCACACGCGCCGTTCACCTGGAACTGGTGGCTTCCCTAAGCACCGACTCCGCCATCCTTGCCCTGCGGTGCCTGGTGGCGCGCCGCGGGCGACCAGCACATATGTACTCCGACAGAGGTACTAACTTTGTCGGGGCCAACTCCGAGCTCCGGGCAGCACTGCGCGACATGGACCATATCCAGGTCCAAGAAGAAGTCATCAGCCGGGGCATTGCCTGGCATTTTAACCCTCCCGCGGCCCCACACATGGGCGGCTGATGGGAGCGTCTGGTGCGCTCCGTAAAAAACGCCCTTAAGGCGACGCTACGTGAGCGCGCCCCACGCGAGGAGGTCCTGTACACCCTCCTTGCCGAGGCCGAGCTGACGGTCAACAGCCGGCCGTTGAGCTACGTCGCAGACGACGCGCTCCACCCGGTCGTTTTGACCCCGAACCATCTCCTGCTTGGCTCTGCCGCGGGGGATGCACCCTACGTACGCCCTGATCCGGGCGACATCGACTCGCGACGCATGTGGCGTCGCGTCAACGTACTGGCCGACAACTTCTGGCGCCGGTGGCTGCGAGAGTTCCTGCCGGCACTGCAGCGACGACAGAAGTGGACGAGCGACGCACCCAACATCCAGGTCGGCGACGTCGTGCTACTCACGGACGACAATAGGCCGCGAAACCAATGGGTCAAGGGGGTAGTTAAAGCCGTAAGTCCCGGGATGGAGTCTGTTGTGCGCCTAGTTGACGTAGACACTAAGTCAGGGGTCTTGCGCAGACCCGCGGTCAGGGTGATTGTGCTTCCTACGGACGGTAGCGTAATCGGATGAAGCCTTTTACGGGGGGTGGAAATGTTACGGAAGCACCATTACTCTCGCCATAAGATAGCACCTGCCTTATGCGTAATTATTTACATTCATAATCGATAACTGTTTTCGTATAATTTGTATTAATATTGTGTTATGAATAGGCAAGTACCTAACACAGAGTCACGTGTTTGCCAGACAAGTATGACCCTTAAGGTATAGAGTAGGTTGCGATGTTCCAATCTATGACCATATTAGGTAATGAATTGTAGCAATGCGTGTTTTGATCACTTGAGCGACACAGGATTGGCCCAAAAATACTGAGATGTGTGTAGCAAGTTTTAACGAGCGATTGACGTGTGCATGTGTGCACGAATATAAATATAGGTGCCTAGCTACTTGCAAATCAGTTCAGTTCAGTTCAGTTCGGATCTCAGTCTCGTGGAAGTAACAAACGCTCGAATATGTCAAGAAGTCAGCAAGTTTTGTAAATAGTTTTCTCTGAGTTTATTGTGTACATATTATTAGTGACCGTATCAGTAAGATAATAACGTTAATTAAGTACTTGTGTTTAGTGAAATAAGACTGGTAACTATTGAACATTATAACTTTTGTGTATGTGTATATATGACAATACAAGTTTGAATATGTTGTGAATGTTTTCGTTATTATAATACCCCGACCACTCACTCATACTCTCTGTAGAAAGGTATCGAAAGGTACGCCCGTCTACCCAAAACACCAATCCTCAACCCCTTGCGCCTGTCTGCTACAATAGCAATTATAAACTGTTTTTTCTAAAATCTAAAAAAATCTCGTTAAAACAATTTACGTGATTGTCGTTTTAAAATGGTCCATTGATGTTATTATCTTTATTTAACTACGAATTATCGGCATTCGAGCAAAATGATTAATAGGCAAAATAAATAAGAAAAATTAAAGTATCAAAAAATCTCGTCCGACTTATCGCAGTGTCAATAATCGTCGTGGAGTATTTATGTTATTAAACGTTGCCGTTCATAGCGGTCATTTACCTAATTTTGCCTATTTTCTAGTGTAAGTATCGCGCGACGTTGCCAAACCTCGCATGATCGCCAGCGCAGACATTCCTTCCCGGCGACCGCCCCCGCGCCGCGGGGTTCCTTCGTTCATTAGTCGTCCTAAAACGTTAGTAGGTCACGGCGGCGCGCATTCCACAAATCCTACTTTACGTATTTCGAATAATTTGTATTGTCTTGTGTTTGTGTCATAACAATGCCCAGGACGAGACGAAATAGTCGTGAACCGATAACAAACGTACAGTATCTCGATATTGTCGTGTGGTACAACATCGTAAGAAATCTACGTGAAACGCAGTGAAGATTTCGGCTAAAATACCCCTCTTCGATCACATCATCACTTACCATGAAGAATTCTAAGAATAACTCAGAACATGCTGGACGCGAGTCCGCAACTTTAGACGAGCTAAAATACAAAATCAGGAGTGCATTCGAAACTGTAAAATCACAAACTTTTGTACCTATAAAACTTAAGGACAATTTGCGGCGCCGTGCTCAATTGTGTTTACAAAACGGAGGTGGAAATTTTGAACAATTAATAAAATACACGTAAGTGTACCGATTTGATTTATTGTAAATACTTAATAATTATTGTAAATACTGTGATTCCAACTTTTTAAATACGCCAGAAATACAATAATTGATTTGTTGTTCTAACAAACATTATTCAGGTTATACCTCATACACATTGTTTTACCATTTTACTTTTATTGTATTTTTGATCGTCCTAAGCCGACAAAAGTATGAAGGGAAATTTGGTTTCACGAAATTTTTATTAATCGTGCGCGCGGGAAAGAGATGCACGCAGCGGCCCGCGCATCTCGGACGGACGGACGGTGGACGGGGGCGCTCGGCGCGATTCATTCATCCCACTACACGAAAACGGTAGTACGCGAAATTCTTTGATACTTTAATTATTTTAACGTTTTTCGTAACACTGATAAATTATTTTTAATTTTACATTTGATATGTTCTAAATTTTCTTCACAACACGTATTATTGTACATTTAAATTTGTTGCGTCTATTCAACCTTTTACAAAATATTGCTTTTCTCGATGCAGAGTCTGTGGTCTTAATCATCAATTCCACTTCACCTTCACCACTTATACACATAAATACGCAAGCGAGGGAACTCTTCAAATATTATAGGTGAGGTATTATAGGTGATCATCAAATCCTGACGTTAAAACAATGGGACCAACTAGAAAGTATACCCTTTCGAACAAAGAAAAGAATTATTCAAATCGGTCCAGCCGTGTTCGAGTTATGAAGTAACATACATAAAAAAAACCGACGAACAGAATACCTCCTCCTTTTTGATTAAGTCGGTTAAAAAGTATAACAGATGAACATACGACCAAGAAATGCTAAATACAAAACTTAACTATTGAGATACAGACAGAAATTACTAATCGAACTGGCACTTACGAGTACTTTGACAGAATTCCAGACAGAAAAAAAATAAAAATAACTTCATATTGCGATTGCTAAGCAAATTCATGTTTCTACTTACTCAAAATTCCTGTTAAGATCAATCCCATAACACAAACCGCTCAATTTTCTACGATTTTTCCTCCACAGGCGGTCGTTAGTAAGACTGTAATCATAGCCATCTGGGTTCAGAACTGGTATTATATGCCTTAAAAGTAAAACAAGAGAACATTAACAAAATTATTACAAAAAAAAACGTAGGGTATTATTGATCTACCGGGGTTGCAGAGACGTTCTAAAGAAATACCGGGGCACAGTAACGCAAGGGTCACTCAACGAATAGGATGGATTTTAGTCAGTAAAAGTCTGATTATTACAGAGTTTATATTTCATGTTGAGATACTCGATAGCTGAGAAATGATTGCACTGTTTGGGCAGGTTCACTCAAATCTGTGAGACTATTTCCTCATAAGGTCACTTCAGTCATTAATCTACGTTAACCTAATATATGGTTTTCTTCTCAGGGAAGTCAGTTAGGAAACACCAGTCTCATCTAATTTAAACTGACCAAAGCAGTTAGTTAATTGTGGCCATAAGTATATTTTAAATACATTTAGGTACTGTAAATATATATTATTATCTACTAAGATTTTTTGTGCACTTGCCTTATTATTATGATTTCTGTGTTGGTTCCGGAGATTACCCCGTATACATACAAACTTTGAAACAATTTTACCTCTTTATAATATTGGTATAGATTGTAACCTTATACCAATTTATATGCAGGTTTTTGGTAAATCCAGTAGAGTCGATGAAATAAAGGGATCAATATAACGACAGACAGAGTTTCGTGACAATGGTCTTCATCAACAGATAATATTGTAAATCCATACCAATCTCTCTTTGTGATGTACGCAGGCTGTTGGAAAAACTTCCGAACGATGGAATCAATGAAGTAAAGTGTGGATATGACCGACGTCCAATCTCGGCCATGTGTTCCGCTGTCCACCAATATTGCTTTGTTGTTCGGGTTGCCGTTTGATATTTTCAGCATCTTAAATATACAAACATGGATATTTCTTTATTTCAATTAAAACTATTTACTCAGGAACAATGGTGAATTAACTTTATAAGTATTGCACTGGCACATCACACTTGTTATCACACATAGGTTGCATACTTGTGTGATTGTGTCAAATATTTCGTAAGGCTCGCTTATTGAAGATCAATTATACATATTATTATTTACAAGCTTCTACTCGCGGTATCACTCATTCAACTACCTCCAAACCGAAAATCACATAAGTAAAATGCCCCGTTTTGACGTGGAAAAAACACACGAAACAAACACACTTTCTCATTTATAATATTAGTAAAGAAGTATAGTAGTATACGTTTGTTGTTGATATTTCAGAGAACTCAATAATATTTCAAGATTGACAACAAAACGTGAAATAACATACCTAATAACAAAACCACAATGTCTTACATATATAGGATTGAAGTGCGTCGTCTTCCCTATTGTAATGATCTTGCAATGCGTTGGATACGCGGCGGCCATTTTGAATAAGTAGTTGTTGATTTCATGTATTGACGGGTATGAGGTCCACGTAAATGTATCTTCAGATTCAGCTAGTAACAAAAGTGAATGACAATATTATCTATATTTTAACCGAAATTTACAATATATGTATGTAATAGAAACACACTATGCTTTATACTTGTAGCCAGAAAAATATAGGGGGCTGATACTAAAATCAATTAAGTCCGACTATTACATAAAGAGCAGTGTTGACCCAATGGTTACAGGCGCGTCTTATGATTACCGTCGTGAGTTGGAATCCAGGCAAGCACATTACCTTGAGTAATTTCAATCACTACCATTGCTCTCAAAACGGTGAAAGAAAACATCGTGAAGAAACCATGAGGAGGAAAGGCACGCTCTAGAGTAGACTAACCTAACCCTAATTACTTTGTCGAGACCAGTCTGTTGTTGACGACAATCGTGTCGGTCGCGGGCGGAGTAGCTTGCTTGGATCAATTTAATATGGGAGACAATCCGCACTCTCACCACGAAGCTTACCATGCACTCAGACCTTTATTAGGGATTCGTAGTCGACGAGTCGAGTCGTTACACCATGTCCGTCTGCCCGCGGATTAACTCAGAAACTATTAGTACTAAAACGCTGAAATTTGGCATGGATATACATATTAATCACGCCAACGAAGTGGTAAAATAAAATCATAAAAAGACCTTGTTTTTAGGTTAGAACAATCATCCCCACTTTACGTGTAGGGGGACACGTAAAGAGGCGATGTTTATTTTGTCTTGTCTACCCCAGTGTGGGATATCGTTGGATAGGTCGTTTAAAGTAGTGGGCGTGTGGGAAGACCAATTTTCGATTCAGTGAGCCGTTTGCAAAATATTAAGCTTTAAAATGCATATATTTGTTACAGTCAAGTGTCCCCCCCCTCTACCTACTAGGTGGTTTTAGGCAGGAATTCAAATATCACATTAGTAGTACCTACATATGACGAGGTTAAAAGGAAAACTATCAGACCTAAATGGGCTTCTGAAATTTACGAGTAATAGTCGACCAACTGTATTCTACTCGCTTTCGGACAAACTCCATTGAAAAATATATAATTATCAAGTTCTTATTTGTGTAAAACTGAGTACGTAGTTTGTTTTTGTTAGAGCATGGTACTCTCGGTTAGCTAATCCGAGTTGCACTTCGCGTTGTAGTAAACTACGGAACCCTACACTGCGCTTGGTCCGGCACTTGGAAGGTTTTTTTCTATTGTTTTGTAATAGATTACAAAGTTTTATTATCATCATCATCAGCTTAGCCTTTTTTCCTACTATGTCAGGGTCAGTTACGAGCCTTACCGGATGCAGCCGAATACTAGTGTTATAAGTACATGGAGCGACTTGCTTATACCAGAGTGTTGGCAGATTGTCTGGCTTCTGAATACTTGTAACGACTGTCAAAGATGTACAAATGACAGCTGGGACCTACGGCTTCACGAGCGAGACACTGAGGAGTCAAGAAGAAATTGAATTAATATATTAAGATGGTCGCCCATCCACGGAACACCTCGGCAAGCGTTGCTTAACCTCGCAGATCAACCCATGCGGTTGTTACTCAGCCACGAGCTCTATCTCCACGAGGTTACATTATATAGTTAGAAAATGTATTAAAATGTTTTTTGTGAAAGCATTGCTTCACACTAGGTATGTCCATCAAACACTCAGACCCGGAACAAATAGGTATTTGTAGGAGTTAAAATGATTTAACTTCATTGCATTAGTAATCCAAGTTCTAATTTGGATAAAATGTAATTGATAATTTGAAACTAAAACTAAAGATTAATTTGACTTGACTATTTTTTGTCAACTCATAAGTAAGTTATTTCACATTAAGTACATACCACGCTTCGTAGGAAAGGTTCTCAATAAAGCCTCATCCAGTTTGCCCCGCACATCGTCTATCACTACCGACTGATTCAAACCGTGTTCTTTTAAGAAAACAGACATTTTCTCTTGCTCTTCTGTGTACAGCAAAAAATCTATTGTGTTGTTATCACGGATCCAAATTTCATCACCATTGTTTTCTGTGAATGATAAAAAGAGGCACATTGTTTTTTTAAAAAAAAAACTCAGAGCAAGTCTTGTGTATGTGTGTGTTTAATTTTATTAATTTGAAATTAAATAATAATAATAAATGAACCCATTTACTTAATGTAAAATCAATGACGTTCAAAACATTAAGACTCGTTAATAACGGTCTGACGGGGCTATTGCCACCGGGGTTGCGGGAATAAGCCAACGAGATAACGGAACGCAAGGGCAACTGAAGGAACATGGTGGATTTTATTCAGTAGAAGTCCGCTCCATTCTGCTTCACTCAGAGCAGTGAACCCCCCCCCCCCCCCCACCCAAACAGTTAAAGCTCGTGCACACAGCATTGACGCTAGCAATATTAACAAAATGGTTCATCGGAACTGTTATAAATCTACTGGATCTGTAGAAATATTTATATATTAGTCAGCTGTCATACTATCCTGAGACTGTCTGCAAAAGTTTTAAGATATAAGGTGTTACTTGGATTTCAAAGGTTTGAAGCAATTATTACATACTTCTAGGTACATAACATATTACCTCTTTCGTAAAATTGCTCTAACACTTTATCATTGAAATTGCCTTGAGCTCTCCATAAATGTACTTCTTTTTGGTTAGTTTCAGCCAAAATTCCTGGAAAAATCATGAAACGTTAGCATGAATGAATAAACTTTATTTCGGAATAGTAAAAATGTTGAGGGACGAATCATGTATCGAGTGAAGGTTTGGATTTCATGTTGCATCACAATATTAACACCTACATGTTGGCTAGTAGGATAGGTAGAGTTGTACTCTATATTCAAGTCAGAACTAGTTTTCTGGGGAAATGATCATACAATATTTTGTTACAATATTAATCGTTCTATATATTAGTAGGACATAACTCAAAATAACAACGAAAATATTACCTTTTAAAGTTAAAAATAAAATAATATTCAACAAAATCATGTCTACATTGAAAAAATTTATTACTTCTCAGAGGCTCACGATAAAAACTTTTATAGACGGATAAAAAGAAAGGACCTACGTTTGCTTGCAAAATTAATTGACTAAAGATTATTTTTCGAACAGAACTATTAAATATTTGAAGACCTAAAACGTTTTTACGAGTCTCAGGTTTTAAGAAAATTCGTCAGAAATTTGTGAAACTGAATAAAAAGAAGATATTAAAATGTATTTTTTCACGTATCCAGGTCTGAGAGTACTCTAAATTAAAGTGTTTAAATGTTTTAAGTAATTTACAGACAAAAGAAAAGTACTTTTGTTCAAAAATATATTAAGTAATAGTTAAAACTAAATGTACCAAACTCAATATTGTCACATTAAATAAAGAAATCTTTCTAACACCTAAAGCGCCCTTTGTGCATATACTACAAATTTTTGTTTGCACATTGTTTATTTACTCGTATAGTGTACAATAAATAATAGTTTCGTTCATAATTCATTTTATATGTGTGTTTCTTACGCTTCGCATTGTATGTAACGGTGACGCATCTAGGTTCACATCAAATTATTATCCATATAAATATTAAAAAAATATTACTTTTAAGAAAACCTACAGCTAAAGCTTTTGTTGTATGACTTAAAGAAGAATGTAACTTATAATTTTGTACTTATGATTGGTGGGCCAGTTACTGACGTGCTATATATTACAAAAAATCAGCAAATATCGATCCAGCTTATAATATAAATGTCATTTTTCATTACAGAAAACCAAATATCAACTTGATGCACTTGAGTCTATCGAGAGACGGACCAAGATACTCATTGGCAACGAGAAACTGGTCGAGACAAACTTCCAGAGCCTTGAACATCGGCGATGTGTTGCAAGCCTATCGGGTTTCTATTGGTTATATTTTGGGGAGTGTGCGATGGAATTACGCAATCTAATTCCTCCAAGCCCGTTTCATCATCGAACTACAAGACGAACGGCGATGCGCCCTGGTTACATGATGGACATCCTATATACCCATACGCTCAAAACGTTTCGGTAATACTTTCATTATGCGTACATCTAAAGAGTAGAACTCCCTGCCGGAGTCTGTGTTTCCTAATAGCTATAACCTGATGGTCTCTAGGTAAGCCTACTTCATCTTCGACCACTTCATCGCTTACCATCAGGTGAGATGATGGTCAAACTCAAGCCTATAAACAATGAAAACCCGGGTAATCTATACTTATAATAAATCTGTAGAGAGGTCAATTCTGTACATGAAATATATTTACAAAATAACTATCAGGGGGTGATTAGGGATCGATACTGATGCCAAAAATGCAATCAGTAAATTTTTTGTCTGTCTGTCTGTCTGTCTGTCTGTCTGTCTGTCTGTCTGTCTGTATAACCGTTATAGAAACAAAAACTACTCGACGGATTTTAACGAAACTTGGTACAATTATTTTTCATACTCCTGAGCTGGTTATAGTATACTTTTCATCACGCTACAATCAATAGGAGCAGAGCAGTGAAGGGAAATGTTGGGAAAACGGGAGAAGTTACTCCATTTTTTAAGCTTCCGTCGCGAGTGCAACCTTAATGGTTAAAGCTACACAGAAATCATTTATGACGGAAATGTTCTCCTTAAAATTATATAAAAAATATCCCACGACAGCATATATCTATATTTTATGGTTGACTTACAATAACACGTGTAACTCCCGATAGCTTAGCAGTTCTAAGCTTTCTGATTATTATTCTGCTCCGAAATTTAAAACTTTGCAATGGAACTTGGCTAAAAGTAACCCAGTTGCAACAAAATATAATCGAGGCTCAAATTTTAATAGGTTGCGGTGCAGGAGAAACCGTCTTTATTCCCAGAATTCTCATAATACCAAATAAATAATTTTCTATTCCAATTTAAAAGAACGCAATTCCCAGTATTGGTGTGTTATGTAATGACAATCAATAAGGCTCAAGGGCAGACTTTTCTTGTTGCTGGAGTAGATCACGGTGTCAGTTGTTTCTCGCATGGTCAGTCGTACGTCGCTCTTTCCCGGGTTAGCAGTTCTAGAAATCTTTATGTTCACGTGCCGGACGGGTCAACTTTCAACATAGTTTACCCGGAAGCTTTGCGCTGAAGTATTTTCGTTCTATAGGTACTTAAGCCTCATGTGAACGTGATCTAAACAATATTACCAATACATTAACTTAATAACACATAAGGAGTTACACGCTTACGGAGTCGCGGGCACAGCTATTAACAATAATATTGTGCGGTTCGGTATTGCTATATTTTTCAACAGTATTATAGATTGACATATTATATTTCCATAAATTACGAAAGTTAATCTGTCTGTTACATCAAAATCACTGAACCGTGAGAAAGGACATAGGCTACTTCTTTTTTACGAAAAACGACGGAAACTTGGACGAAGTCGCGGGCAACAGCTATCTATACTAATAATATAAGGCTGAAGAGTTTGTTTGTTTGTTTGAACGCGATAATCTCAGGAAGTACTGGTTCGAATTGAAAAATATTTTTTTAATAAAATAGTCAATTTATAGAGAAAGGCTATAGGCTATATATCATTACGCTAAGGCCAATAGGAGCGGAGCGCCAATGAAGAATGCTTCAAAATCAGGGTTAAATTTAACGTTAGCCCAAAGTAACTATTCCACGCGGACGAAGTCGCGGGCTAAAGCTAGTACTACATAAAATTATAAAAGTGAATATTATTAATTTTCATATAAAAAGAAAATTTAAAATAATCATTCACTATAATTCCTGTACATAACGTAAAGAATGATATAAAATGATGTCGACTATTTAGACGTCGTTGGACGTCAAAGGATTAAATAAATTCCGAATCTCTTATTGATAAAAATCCTTTCAAAGTCAAGTATATGTAAACAAAGAAATGCGAATATCGAGAATGCGAAGTTGCACCATTTACAGGAACTAAGTCGTCACCGAGGCAACACGAGGCATAAGTACCTAAGAGGCAATTTGAGCATTCAAACAAGCTGGATGGTGTAACTTTGACACAATGTCACACCAAATAAGCTTGAAGTTCAAAGTTGAATAAGTCAAAGAAGACTGAAAACAGAACTTTCACTTAGAAAACGCGCTCTTACTCGTTGTTCAGAATAAAATGATTTCCGATTGTCAAATACGCTAGAACAAGTACTTGACAATCGAAAATCATTTTATTCTGGACACCTTTGTAAACAACGACGGAAAAGCGACAATCAGATTATTATAAGAGCGCGTAATCACATAGTTAACAAAGAACTATAAATATAAATAAATTTGATGTTATTCTTGTTATTTATAATATTTTCTTTTTAACTTACAGATCCATGTATGAGGAACCCCCTTCTTATTTTTTGCGGTTCACAGAATACATCTACCTACCAAGTTTCAGTTAATTCAGCAGTCAGCCAAGAAACTCGCCCATAAAGGGTTCCGTAGTAACTACGCCAAATAGCTTTGTTTTTCATAGTGTTTGTATGAAATACAGTTATATTTACGGTTTTAGAAAATGTGCTATATCTAAAAAACCGATGATTCAATCTCACCCAAACCAATTTTTATTGAAAGTTTTTATTAGGATCTACATAATATATCCTTTTTAGATTTTTCACTCCATTATTACAACAGTTAGAGGGGACACACACACATTTTACCAATTTGGAAGCGTATATCTTTTAAACGATTGACTTTAAGAAAAAGTGATTTTAGAAACCTCAATGTAATTTTTAAAGACCTGTATATAGATACCTCACACGTATAGGTTTGATGAAAATAAATATTTTCGGTTTCAGTTCCATATATTTTATTTATTTTATTTTTATTTTAGTTTATTTTTATTTTTGTCTTAAAATCAGAAAGCGGTTCACAGATTACATCTACTTACCAAGTTTCACATGAGTATTCTTAATAGTTTCGGAATAAAATGGTTGTGACATACGGGCGGACGGACAGACAGACAGACTTGACGAAACTATAAGGGTTCCGTTTTTTGCCATTAGGCTACAGAACCTAAAAACACTAATCAGGCAGATCAGTTCGTATCATAAAACCTGTGTTCAAACTAAAAATGCAGCATATGGAATATATGGGGGTTACGTTAGTAGAAATTGAGATCTCCACCTTCGGAATACCAATATGACACTCCCTTTTACATATTATAACATACCAGTGGGATGTTCTCTAAATGAGAACTAAGCAACTACACGCTATTAGCACCCCTTATGGACGTCGGGTTTGGTTTAGGGCATCGCCAGGGGAGGGCAGTTAGGGACAGGCTGGATCGGACAAGAAAATCTTGTTCACGATACCAGTGGGATGTTCTCATTTTCTCCCCTGGCGATGCCCTAAACCAAACCCGACGTCCATAAGGGGTGCTAATAGCGTGTAGTTGCTTAGTTTATTATAAACCCTGGCTGGAGTCTTTAAATCTTCATTGTTATTAAGGCAACTACAGGCAAGTCCGGTTAAGCAGCCATCGACCACACAACCTTGCGAAAGTTCACTCACAAAGATCAGGAACTCACCACCTGTAGGTACGTCCAAGTGGCAACTTCACCGCTGGTCGTCTCCCGCTGTGCTTCCTACAGGCAACTGGAGGTCTCACCTGGCTGCAACGGATCACCGAACTGTCGTAAACATGACTCTACCTAACGCCTGTACATGAACTATTCATTTTTTAGTAGGCGTATGATATTTAATTTTAAGTATATTTATTTAGCAAACCAACAGCGACACATTAAATAAATTTGCTTTCCGAGACACGGTGGTATCTCAATATGTTAAGATGGTCACACCCATCCACGGTTCGACCTCAGTAAGCGTTTTTTTAATCTCGAAGATCATCCTGTAGCTGTTATTATTTAGCCACGAGCTCCTCGATATGTTATGACGGTCTTCCATTCACGGAACGACCTCGGCAAGCATTGCTTAGCCATGAACATCGACCCATGCAGCTGTTATTATTTAGCCAGGAGCTCCTCAATCTATACACGATATTGTAAAATATACATAAATGACTTTAATGATACCAATAAAATACATGATTTAATATGAATACTATGAGAAATAACAAGTATTATTACGAGTACTCACTATATAATTGTTTTAACGAAGACGAAACTAAGTACGAGAGGTCTTCAAGTATTACTTCAAAGTTTACGCTTGAATGAGAATATGTTCTCAATTTTCTTGTTAAAAGGGGAGCAGATTCCTATGTTTTATTAGTTGAAATATAATGTCCTGAATAGTTTTTAATCAGCAAAAATGTTTAACCTTTATCATTCGGTAGTATTGTAGCAATCTAATGTGAAAATATATTTTAATTTATAACATTGCTATAGACAAACAGGCATAAACCCGGTTCAGAGATTCGGAATGTTGAGAAGTAACTTAGTTTGGTCTTCGTAATAATTATTATGAGCTCTCTTAATCAGAAAGATTATTATTTTAGCAAATATATGTATTTTATTAATATTATATATATTATTTCATTCCATTTTCTTGTACACCTACCGCAATGTTTTTTTAACTCAAATGTTGACTGTTAGAGATTGCCTTGCTGCATTAAGTCCGCCCATGTAAAACTATTTGACATAAAATTTTGATGAATAAATAAATAAATTTGTTTGATAGCTGATTGTTTCTCTTGGCAGGTCTGATTTTAAACTACCACCTACTCACATTTAAGACTAATGCCTTAACTTGCTTCCCAAGGCACAGAACTCTCGGTCGGTATATTAAATAGTCACCCATTTGACATCAAAAATCGACGCATAACTTTAAGCCATGTACATTTCAACTTCTACAAGCTTATTTGTATTTCCAAAGTTAGCTGTGGCTAGTTTTACGGATATTTGAAAAGTAATCTTGCAAATCCCACGCTTACAGATTTTATGGGTCATAAACGGTCTGACTCTAAAACGTACTTAAGCCTATTGCGTAGAAAGATGCTAATATGACCATGCGTTTATTCATTGTCGATCGTAAAATTCGGCCACAGTCGTAATTTGGGTGAAAAAATATATGTGAGTCAACCACAAATTCAAAAAATTGGCCAAGGGCAAGTCAGACTCGCCCATGAAGGGTTCCGTAGTAACTATGCCAAATTACTTTATTTTTCATAGTATTTGTATGAATTACAAAGTTATATTTGCGGTTTTATAAAATATGCTATATCTCATAAACTGCTGACCCGATCTTATTCAAACCAATTTTCTTTGAAATTTTGTTTCGTTGAAAGCTGAGGCGTGTGGAAGAAAGTTGTCTCTCCCTCGCACGTTCGGCCTCCTCCTTCGCTAGCATGACTGCTTCGCAGAAGGAGGCGACTGCATCCCATTTCCTCTCACTCCGCACCATGGTCTGAACCAGGGCCGGGTGCAAGAGGTCGCCACCGTCGATCCACGAGAACACGGCGGAGCTCTGTCCAAGCAGGGCACACCTCCGCCGTATGTTCGACCGTGTCCTCCGGGTGGTCCACGCAATGTCGACACCCGGGCGTGAGAATACATCTACCTACCAAGTTTCATGTGTATGGTCCTAATAGTTTCGGAATAAAATGACTGTGACATACGGACGGACGGACAGACAGACATGACGAAACTATAAGGGTTCCGTATTTTTGCCAATCGGCTACAGAACCCCTAAAAACGGTACGACAAATCCTTTCTCATGGCATTATCAAGATATTTATATTAAGTCTTGAATTATTAACGCATTATCTACAAACTAAAAAAAAAAAACAAAATATAAAATCCAGACACTATAAAAATTGTCATGCTAGCGAAGGAGGAGGCTTACCGCGCGAGGGAGAGGGAACTCTCTTCCTCACCCACCAGTCGCCGCGGGAGACGCCCCGGGCGTCGGGTATCGCAAGTCGATCTCCGGCCACCGTAGGCGCGGGCTTGTGGACGACGAACAGGGGCAGTTCACCGTCCGGTAAGGACCAGGCCCGGGTCACCTCAAAGAGCCTGCAGCGCTAATGACCGGGCCCCATAGGGCTATTGCCTGCTTGGGTTGCGGGAATGTTCTAACGAGATACTGCAGCCACGGATCACAAGGGCAATTGAGGGAACAAGGTAGATTGTTAGTAAGTATAAGTCTGACACTCCGTTTTGCTCCACCCAGAGCGGGAGGAGCAATTTGATGATTTTCCCACCTTAAAAAACATTTCACACAGTACAAAGTTCAAATTTTATGACTACCCTACAACTTAAAGCTTAAGTTGAACTAAGCATAATTACTAACTACATAATAATACGCAGAGTGAGAGGAAGCAACAATGGCGTTCTGAAAGTTTTTGCGGAAAGACTAGAAGGGCCTACAATGGATAGGTTTATCAAACTACACGTTAGACATGGGGCTTGATAAACCTTCCTCTGATTGTGATTGTGAGTTTTTTTATTTTTATTTTATTTTGTTTTTGTTTTGTTACCTTATAATTGTCTGTGTATGCCTAATTGTTTCTTACTAACATAGTTATTAAGTAAATTGTTTGACTAACACTATGGGCCTTAGATGCCTGAAAATAAAAGATTTTTATTTTTATTTTTATTTTTATTTTTTATTTATTTATAATTATGTATATTGTAACTCGCTATCCTCTGGTTCTGAATTCGGTTCTGGTTCTGGTTTTGATTCTGTCACATTACTTGGAGGAAATTTAGCCAACACATCTTCATCTACGTCTGTGGTAACATTGGCTATAAGCACCTTATGTGATACATTAAATGCATCCAAAAATTCCGCTAAATCTTTCGTTTCTTCATCGAATAGTAAAAAATCTATGGTTCTGTTGTTTCTTTTCCAAATATCTTCCGTGAAGTGGGCTGTGGAAGAAACATATTAGAAAAGAAACTATAAAAACAAATATGCAAGATTATAGTTTCTGCCTGCGACTTCACTCGCGTGAAAAGATTTTCAGCAACAAAACAGTAGCATGTGTCATTGTGTCACTTCAATTGTCTTTGGCAATGATAGGAAGTCCTTATAACAGCTACAAGAATAAAACTTTTATACGTTTTGCAGTGGTAACCGGAACAGTTGTCGTTAAGAATTCGGATAATCAAATATATATACAGATAATCATACCGGTTTTTTTTACTAAATACCTACTATTCCACATCTCAAAGGACGAGATATTGGTTGCTGGTTACTAAAATTAATATTGACGACGTGTTGCAAGCCTATCAGTTTTCTATCGGTTACATTTCGGGGAGTGTGCGATGGAATTGCACAGTATTATCCCGCCAAGCCCGTTCCATCATCGGACTACAAGACAAACGGCGATGCGCCATCGTTACATGGTGGACATCCCACCCATACGCACGAAACGTTTTGAGAATACTTTCATTTTGCGTACGGCTAAGGAGTGGAATTCCCTGCCGGAGTCTGTGTTTCCTGATCGCTGTAACCTGGGATTCTTTAAGTCAAGAGTGAATAGGTTACTTCTAGGCAAGCGTGCTCCATCTTCGACCACATCGTCACTTACCATCAGGTAAGATGGTGGTCAAACGCAAGCCTATCAACTATAAAAAAATAAAAAAAAAGTGGAGGGTACTGCCAGTACTAACACGTCCATGATCTTATACGTATGTAGATTCAACTTGTATAGGTCATTCGATCGCGACTCGTCCGGATAATCGCAAATCCGTGTAATTGAGGTCCGAATAATCGAGTCTTTACGACTACGAACGACGACATAGGTTGACGAATTCCAGTAGATTCGGAGCTTATTTGCTGTGACTGACACATTGACATACGAGTTCTATGAGATTCGATTTTTTCATATGAAATTCGGTACCCTAAAAAACCGTTGCTTTTAGGATACTGGGACCGGAACAACAATTCAACATTCCATAATTGATTGACTTCTTTGTACGACAGTCCTATTGTTGCCGAGGCTTTTACGGGCCACATTAGTTGGATTATAGTATATTTCGTCGGCTAAAACGTTTATAGTGTAATGGTTAGGAACACGATTGTTAACCACAGAAGGCTAGCACTGTTCAACACACATACGCGCAACACTCACATCTCCCTACACTCAACTTACCTATCCCTGTGTTGATATATAAAAACTTTTTTGCAAAAAATAAAACCGACTTCCATATCAAAACACTAGTTTGTAGTGTTTTGATATAGAAGTCGATTTTATTTTTTGCAAAAAAGTTTTTATTTTTGCGCTTTTTAGTGGGTCAGTTTGTAATTAATTTAGTTACAAAAGCCAAAATGTCAAGTACTTATCACTTTTTACAAAATATTGCTTTTTCCTATGCAGAGCCGTTGATTTTTGAAGAGTTCTGGTATAAATTCACCATTAGCTCTACTTCACCATATGCATTGTGACGAGCAAAAAGTGCTTCACATCCATATCAAAGTTCCCTCGATTTCTCCATGATTCCATCATCAGATCCTGACGTGATGACAATGGGACCAACTAGAAAGTATACCCTTTCAAACTAAAAAAGATTTTTCCAAATCGGTCCAGCCGTCTTTGAGATATGAGGTAACATTCATAAAAAAAAAGAATTCAAGATGAAATGAAAAACTCCTCCTTTTTTGAAGTCGGTTAAAAAAAGAATTTTCCAAATCGGTTCGTAAATGACGGAGTTATGCGCGAACAAAAAACGCTATGCAGAGTAAACGAAAAGATCGTCAATGTAGATTTTTTTTAGACTTTTGTTGATTTTTCAGAAATGGCTCGTCTGATTTCGATAAAATTTTCATGGGACCATTTGGAAAGTATACCCTATAGAATTTTTCAAATCGGTTGGCAAGCGACGGAGTTATGCGTGGACAAACATAAAAAAAAAATACAAACATCCGAATTGAGAACCTCCTCCTTTTTTAGAAGTCGGTTAAAAATAAAAAAGTACTCCAGACGATATCGGCCATCAGACTATGTAAAGGAACAGAGTGCTTCTGCTGTGCACATACTTGTGCAATATAATATCCCGTGCGCGGATGGCTTATCTCCTCTGAGATTGGCTGCCGTGGCCGAAATCAGGTCTGGAGGACCTAGGTATATTACAATATTATTTTAACGTAGACAAGTCTATGTGTGCATGCACACACACATAGACTATTGCAGAAACCCTCTTCTAACAAACAACAGTCGTGAGTGCGTGTGTAGGCCCTATACGTGGCGCGTTACTACGAGTATGTGTGAGTGCGTTGATTTATTAAGCTGATCTTCTGTATACATCTCTATTGTGATTTTGCCATAAAGGGAGACATACGTCTTGTTTATTTTATCTTTCTTTCACTGAGTTTAACGGACTGAAACAGTTTGGATACTTCCGCATCTTTATAGATAGATTTATTATTGTTGAAATAACAATCGATAGATATATTTGCGTTCTTATCAGTGGATTGTGCAGAGAGAAGATTAACTGCCTATATTAGGTAACACAAAAACCGTATTATTTGGATATTTTAGAAACTTCTGATGATTTTGAAATTTTGCTTGTTTATTATCATCTGCCAGTGTTTTATATAAAGCGACTGCTTATCAGATCTCTACAACCCACAGTACATCAACAGACAACAGTAACGGGAAAGCATGGTGGCAAGCTCTGACAAGCCTGCTGGAAAAAGTTCTGACTTCTGACTACCCGTAACGACTGTCAAAGGTGTAAATATATTAGCTGAGACCAACAGATTAGCGTGTGTTCTGAAACCCGCAGTTATCTCGATATTTTAAGATAGTCACCCATCCGCATACTGACCTCGACAAGAGTAGCTTAACCTTGCGAACCAACCCGGGCGGCTGTTACTATTAAGAAACGTTGCTAGTTTATGACCAAGTTAAATAATTAATCGAGATACAAATCGTTAATATTACCTCTTTCCTCAAATTCATTTATCACGTCTTCTTCAAAAACACCTTCAGCTCTCCACATTTGCACATTACTCCGCTCCATTTTATCTGCTTCCATCTCGTCAGCTAAGAAACCTAAAATAAAAGTTACAACAGTTTAAGAACAATATTAAAATGGCTACCACTGAAACGAAAAAGCGATTTGTATTTTATTAAATCATATTGAACACAATATAAGGAAGAAAAACCTTTCGCCGTTAATAATAGAAAAAGTTTACAAAGAATCATATTTACATTGAAAGAGATTAATTAATTCTCAACGGATAAGTACAAGCGCGATAAGAAAATTTATTGACGCATAAATCAAAATGGTTTTACGAAAAAAATAATTGCCTGCGTATACAACACTGCAAAGTAAGGGAGCTCGTGGCTAAATAACAACAGAGGCTCGCGCACACGAGTTGGTGTTCAAGGTTGAGCAGCACTGGTCGCTCAGTGGATGGTGACCAGCTTGGCTTGTTGAGGATCCTCTGTGCCTCGGAGAGCACGTCAAGATGTTTGATGTCCGGCTGTCATTTGTACATCTTTGACAGTCATTACGGGTAGTCATAAGCCTGCCGTCAGTCTTGCCTGGGGAATTGTACTACCCAGCTACTGTGGTGTGGAGATCAGATAAGCAGTTACTCCATTGTTGATGACGACCGCGGCGTCCACGCAACACGGCAGCAGCAAGTAACGCGGGAGGCGGGACGGGGCGAAGAGGGGAAGGTACCAACGGACTTACGCGAGCCGCGCGCGCGCCGCACACTCTCTCGCTTGATTTTTGTGCCGCGACGACGACTATATATAAAGAACAACCATTGTAAAAAGTAATTACACATAATAAGAATATATCTGGGAATAATTTAAGTGCAGTCCACAAAACCAAACCCTGACCCACCTGAAACCAAAAAGCCAAACATAATTTGAACCTTCGAGCCGAACAATCTTCTGGAGCAACGCCTCCTGGAACAATCATGTGGAGCAACGCCTTCTAGAACAATCTTCTGGAGCAACATCTTCTGGTTGTAAAATTGTGCGTCTACCTACCACGGACTCACGCCGCGTACCGGTTTACTGTAAGTACTTGATTCTTTTCTCTTGCAAGCCACCAATATGAGCAATACAAAAAGACATTCTATTGTAGACATAGAAACTAGTGATGAAATTATTCGTGATTTAGTTAAAAAACGAGGTGTTGTTAAAAGAAAATTAACACTGTTTTCAAAATATATTCAGTCTTTGGATGAAACGCAAGTAACGGGCGCTCAAAAAGCTGAATTAGAAGAGCGTTACCACGCTTATAAATTATTAATCGATCAATTTTCTAATTTACAAGATGAGATAGACTCCTATATATCAGATAGTGATCTGGAAGGAGAATCGCTAGAGAGAGAAACGTTTCAAAATCAGTTTTACGCTATGGTAGGCAAGGCTAAATGTATGCTTAAAGATAATTCCAATGTAAACTCTGGGGGTCAAAGTCGAACTTCTAATTCCAACTATATGAAGTTACCCACAATTTCTTTGCCAAAATTCGACGGTTCGTATGATCAGTGGCTCGAGTTTCGCGACACTTACGTATCTATGATACACAATAGTGACAACCTGGACAACATACAGAAATTCCACTATTTACGATCTGTGCTTACTGGTGATGCGTTACAAGTAGTAAAGGCACTTGAGTTTTCCTCAGACAATTATTTAGTTGCTTGGAGTCTCTTAGTGAATAGATTCAATAACGACAATTTGCTAGTTAGTAACCACGTCAAAGCGTTATTCTATGCGCAAGCAATGAATAAAGAATCAGCTGGTCAAATTCGCAGACTCATTGATACAGTTTTGAGAAACATTCGGGCATTAAGAACTTTAGGAGAACCTACAGATACTTGGGATACATTAATTATCTACATAATTACTTCGAAGCTGGACTCTTCAACAAATCGCGAGTGGGAAAGTCATAAAAGTACCCTCCCGAAAGTAGAAAAATTAAAACTTTCTGATTTGATGAAGTTCCTCACGGATCGTGCTGATTTTTTAGAATCTATTAGGCCTCAAAGTATACAATCGTCGGACTCACACACAAAGAAACAGTCGGTCACAAAATCACACAGTCATGTTATAACACACAAAGATAACAATAACAAAAAATCATCTCATTCACCTCGTTACAAATGCGCTCAGTGTGGTTCCAACCACCCAGTGTACTCGTGTGAAGATTTCCTAAATCTATCTCTTAAAGATAAGTTAGACTTCATTGAGAACAAAAAGTTATGTCGTAATTGTTTACGATCAGATCACGTCTTAAAGGATTGTTGGTATGGACCGTGCAGACTTTGTAACAAGAAACATAATTTGGTCCTTCGAGCCGGACCGGACGCGGAACTACGCTGGGCCATTGTTCATGTTGATTAAATCAACATGAACAATGGCCCAGCGTAGTTCACTTACCTACTGAACGATTGGAGCCAGGGTATCCATTCATACGTAGTGGCGTGGACTACGCTGGGCCATTGTTCATGTTGAACCGTGAAGGTAGGGGGGCCAAGTTAACGAAATGCTACATCTGTCTTTTTGTATGTTTTGCTACGCGCGCAATACATTTAGAATTGGTTACAAGTCTTACTACTAAAGCGTACTTGCTGGCATTGAGGCGTTTCATCTCTCGACGTGGCAAACCTATGCAGATTTATTCTGACAATGGCACTACTTTTGTTGGAGCTTTAAAAGAATTTTCAAAATTTTTAGATTCGTCACAATCCGATATTATAGATTTTACAACGAATAATGCTATTAAATTCACATTTGTCCCACCATACTCGCCTCATTTTGGTGGTTTGTGGGAGGCAGGGGTCAAGTCCTGCAAGTTTCATTTATGTCGCATTGTAGGCAATGCAAACTTTACTTATGAGGAGTTGACAACGATATTGGCACAAATTGAGGCTGTACTCAACTCCCGACCTATGTACCCGATGTCCACAGACCCGAACGACCTGCTTCCTTTAACTCCTGCTCATTTCCTGATTGGCCGACCGCTCACCGCACCAGCCAGCCCAGACCTCACCGCAACGGCTACGCAGCGTTTGCCACGTTACGATCGCGTGGAACAGATGAGACAGAATTTCTGGCAACGGTGGTCAACCGAACATGTCTCTGAGCTTCAGAAGAGGACGAAATGGCAACTCAACCGAGACACGCTCACACCTGACACCCTAGTCGTAATCAAAGAAGACAACTTACCTCCTCTGAAGTGGCGCCTCGGACGAGTGCTGCAAACATTCACCGGCAAGGATGGTATATCACGTGTGGCTACCATCAAAACACAGACGGGCGTCATTCGCCGATCATTCCCGAAAATCTGTCCACTTCTGCATCCAGTTGATGACCGCAGCAGCTCAGCTTCATTGGAACCTGGTGCTTCCAAGGCCGGGGGCATGTTGATGACGACCGCGGCGTCCACGCAACACGGCAGCAGCAAGTAACGCGGGAGGCGGGACGGGGCGAAGAGGGGAAGGTACCAACGGACTTACGCGAGCCGCGCGCGCGCCGCACACTCTCTCGCTTGATTTTTGTGCCGCGACGACGACTATATATAAAGAACAACCATTGTAAAAAGTAATTACACATAATAAGAATATATCTGGGTATAATTTAAGTACAGTCCACAAAACCAAACCCTGACCCACCTGAAACCAAAAAGCCAAACATCCATGTATAACACTAGTACTCAGTTTCAGTTCAGTGAGACTGGGAAATTACCCCAAACGTAGTTGGCAGCTGATGACACTTTAAAAGAATAAGTTTCTGAAAGAGACAATTTTTATACGATTTGCTGATTTGTTCACCAGTTACAGAAGTTCATGTTAATTAGACTTTTCACGTCTATTTTGCCGTCGATTTCCAGTCTAAATGTGTTTAGCGACTGCCTCATGAAAAATGTCAGCGGGGAACGATGGCTCAGTGCAAATTTCAAAGCACTCACATGGAAGGTCAAAGCACACACATGGTCACCCATCCATGCCCTGACCCCGGCAAGCAATGTATGCCTTCGACCCGCATGCTATTTATTATATCAGTAACGAACTTTACGATAAGGTATAGATTTATCAGGTTATTTCGATACAAATAGAAGATTTCATAAGATTGTTTCATTTACCTCATAATGTAGGTACTTATGTACTTCTCTCCGCAGGTTAGCTGAAAATATGTGGGTTATCCATGTGTTCTTAGTGTGGAGACAGTTTGAGGGCTGGAGATTGCTCCATCACCCGATGTGACAACTTCGTTGCTCCGTTTTGAAAAAAGGACAAACAAACTTTCACAATTGTATCATAATACTAGCTTCTGCCGGCGAATTCGTTCGCGCGAGAGGATTTTCCCGCGTAAATCCCGATCCCGTGGGAATTCCGGGGTAAAAATGTAGCCCATGTGTAATTACATGATATCAACTATCTACTTAGGAAATTTCATTCAGATCCGAACAGTAGTTTTACGTGAAAGAGTTACAAGCATCCATTCCCACAAACTTTTGAATTTATGTATAACTAGCTTTTACCCGCAACTTCGTCCGCGTGGAATAGTTACCTTGGGCTAACGTTAAATTTAACCCCGATTTTGAAGCATTCTTCATTGGCGCTCCGCTCCTATTGGCCTTAGCGTAATGATATACAGCCTATAGCCTATCTCTATAAATTGACTATTTAATTAAAAAATATTTTTTCAATTTGAACCGGTAGTTCCTGAGATTATCGCGTTCAAAAAAACAAACAAACTATTCAGCCTTATATTATTTGTATAGGTAGCTGTTGCCCTCGACATCATCCACGTTTCCGTCGTTTTTTGTAAAAAAAAGTAGCCTATGTCCTTCCTCACGGTTCAGTGATTTTGATGTAACAGACAGATTAACTTTCGTAATTTAGTAGGGAAATATAATATGTCAATCTATAATACTGTTGAAAAATATCACAATACCGAACCGCACAATATTATTGTTAATAGCTGTGCCCGCGACTCCGTCAGCGTGTAACTCCTTGTGTTATTAAGTTAATGTATCGGTAATATTGTTTAGATCACGTTCACATGAGGCTTAAGTACCTATAGAACGAAAATACTTCAGCGCAAAGCTTCCGGGAAAACTATGTTGAAAGTTGACCCTTCCGGCACGTGAACATAAAGATTTCTAGAACTGCTAACCCGGGAAAGAGCGACGTACAACTGACCATGCGAGAAACAACTGCCACCGAGATCTACTCCAGCAAAACGAAAAGTCTGCCCTTGAGCCTTAATAATTGTCATTGCATAACACACCGATACTGGGAATTGCGTTCTTTTAAATTGGAATGGAATATTATTTGGTATTATGGGAATTCTGGGAATGAAGACGGTTTCTCCTGCACCGCAACCTGTTAAAATTTGAGCCTCGATTATATTTTGTTGCAACTGGGTTACTTAGCCGAGTTCCATTGCAAAGTTGTGGTGGTTTTAAATTTCGGAGCAGAATAATAATCAGAAAGCTTCGAACTGCTAAGCTATCGGGAGTTACACGTGTTATTGTGAGTCAACCATAAAAGATAGATATATGCTGTCGTGGGATATTTTTTATATAATTTTAAGGAGAACATTTCCGTCATAAATGATTTCTGTGTAGCTTTAACCATTAAGGTTGCACTCGCCAGAAGCTTAAAAAATGGAGTAACTTCTCCCGTTTTCCCAACATTTCCCTTCACTGCTCTGCTCCTATTGATTGTAGCGTGATGAAAAGTATACTATAACCAGCTCAGGACTATGAAAAATAATTGTACCAAGTTTTGTTAAAATCCGTCGAGTAGTTTTTGTTTCTATAACGGTTATACAGACAGACAGACAGACAGACAAAAATTTTACTGATTGCATTTTTGGCATCAGTATCGATCCCTAATCACCCCCTGATAGTTCTTTTGTAAATATATTTCATGTACAGAATTGACCTCTCTACAGATTTATTATAAGTATAGATAAGTAAGATTTACGGATATCGAAATGTTTATATGTTAAACCCTATAAACGTTTCTTCAAACGTACGACACGTAGTGCAGCATCCAAACGCTTAACCACTGCGTCACCCATAACAACAGTTAAAATGAGAGCCACCAGCCGTTTATTTATTTCGGCCTCTATTTAAAAAGGACCGCAGTAAATCAGGCTATACGCAAACCCTTTCCCAGTACACATGTTTATTTTTCAATATCCCGCGCGGAAATAAATTAGGCGACATTTTTCCAGTCCGCTATAGATTTAAGATTCATATCTCTTTGCTTGCTTAGGCAACGTTTTGAACCAAGGCGTATACTGAGTCAAAGGATTGTGAAGTCACGGTATACGTCAAGTATACATCAAGAAGTTCCGCTTCAAATAACAATGGAAAGTTGGGACGTGAACACACAGACCGGGCCCGGGGAGGGGTAGAAGAGTACTTAAATGCCTCCCACAGAAATCTTAATAATAAAGATTTCTGTGGTGCCTCCACAGCCCCCGGCATGTTACTTTTCTCTTTATGGTGCTTAGTATGTTTTATTACCGAGACGGTGGTCAGGTTTATATTTAGCTAAGCGTAAACTTAGATCAAGCTTAATCCAAAGCCTTATTACTCTCTTTTAGATAGTGAACATTTCATAAAAGTATTTTGTGAGAAATATAAAATACTATTAAATAAAAAAATAAAAAAAAAATAAAAAAATATATATTTTTTATTTCAGACCTCAAGATCCATAGTTTTGTTAGTATTATACATGACTTATAAACTATGTTAATAACAAACGCCTATACATTTAAATATTGTTAGTACACTGAAAAAAATAAAACGAGACTTTCTACTGTTCTTGTACAGTAAAAAAAAAACGGTTCCGGAAACTTATTTTTACATTAAAATAATTGATTACTGACAGTGCACTGAAATGGGCAAAAACAGTAAAGAGCTAAACAGTTATTTCAATTGAATGAACATTAAAGTTTACTGAAACAAACAGTTCCTTTTAAGTATTGCCGTTTTCAGAGCTTTACTGATATCGTAACAGTTATTTTTACTGCTTTAGAACAGTTGTTGTAGCATACAGTAAAGAGCCAAACAGTTATTTCAATTGTTTGAACATTAACGTTAACTAAAACAAGCAGTTTTTTTTTAAAGTATTGCCGTTTTCAGGCTTAAATGATATTGTAGCAGTTATTTTTACTGCTTTTGAACAGTTTTTGTAGCATACATTAAGGAGTTAAACAGTTAATATCAACAACAACATTAACGTTTACTGATACAAGCAGTTTCTTTTAAGTATTGCCGTGTTTAGACTTTACTGATATCGTAACAGTTATTTTTACTGCTTCTGAACAGTTTCTGTAGCATACAGTAAGGATTTAAACAGTTAATATCAACTGTTTGAACATTAACGTTTACTGATACAAGCAGTTACTTTTAAGTATTGCCGTGTTTAGACTTTACTGTTATCGTAACAGTTATTTTTACTGCTTCTGAACAGTTTCTGTAGTATACAGTAAGGATTTAAACAGTTAATATCAACTGTTTGAACATTAGCGTTTACTGATACAAGCAGTTACTTTTAAGTATTGCCGTGTTTAGACTTTACTGATATCGTAACAGTTATTTTTACTGCTTCTGAACAGTTTCTGTAGCTTACAGTAAGGATTTAAACAGTTAATATCAACTGATTGAACATTAACGTTTACTGATACAAGCAGTTTCTTTTAAGTATTGCCGTGTTTAGACTTTAATGTTATCGTAACAGTTATTTTTACTGCTTCTGAACAGTTTCTGTAGCATACAGTAAGGATTTAAACAGTTAATATCAACTGTTTGAACATTAGCGTTTACTGATACAAGCAGTTACTTTTAAGTATTGCCGTGTTTAGACTTTACTGTTATAGTAACAGTTATTTTTACTGCTTCTGAACAGTTTCTGTAGCATACAGTAAGGATTTAAACAGTTAATATCAACTGTTTGAACATTAACGTTTACTGGTACAAGCAGTTACTTTTAAGTATTGCCGTGTTTAGACTTTACTGTTATCGTAACAGTTATTTTTACTGCTTCTGAACAGTTTCTGTAGTATACAGTAAGGATTTAAACAGTTAATATCAACTGTTTGAACATTAGCGTTTACTGATACAAGCAGTTACTTTTAAGTATTGCCGTGTTTAGACTTTACTGTTTTCGTAACAGTTATTTTTACTGCTTCTGAACAGTTTCTGTAGTATACAGTAAGGATTTAAACAGTTAATATCAACTGTTTGAACATTAGCGTTTACTGATACAAGCAGTTACTTTTAAGTATTGCCGTGTTTAGACTTTACTGATATCGTAACAGTTATTTTTACTGCTTCTGAACAGTTTCTGTAGCTTACAGTAAGGATTTAAACAGTTAATATCAACTGATTGAACATTAACGTTTACTGATACAAGCAGTTTCTTTTAAGTATTGCCGTGTTTAGACTTTATTGTTATCGTAACAGTTATTTTTACTGCTTCTGAACAGTTTCTGTAGCATACAGTAAGGATTTAAACAGTTAATATCAACTGTTTGAACATTAGCGTTTACTGATACAAGCAGTTACTTTTAAGTATTGCCGTGTTTAGACTTTACTGTTATCGTAACAGTTATTTTTACTGCTTCTGAACAGTTTCTGTAGCGTACAGTAAGGATTTAAACAGTTAATATCAACTGTTTGAACATTAGCGTTTACTGATACAAGCAGTTACTTTTAAGTATTGCCGTGTTTAGACTTTACTGTTATCGTAACAGTTATTTTTACTGCTTCTGAACAGTTTCTGTAGTATACAGTAAGGATTTAAACAGTTAATATCAACTGTTTGAACATTAGCGTTTACTGATACAAGCAGTTACTTTTAAGTATTGCCGTGTTTAGACTTTACTGATATCGTAACAGTTATTTTTACTGCTTCTGAACAGTTTCTGTAGCATACAGTAAGGATTTAAACAGTTAATATCAACTGTTTGAACATTAGCGTTTACTGATACAAGCAGTTACTTTTAAGTATTGCCGTGTTTAGACTTTACTGATATCGTAACAGTTATTTTTACTGTAAGTAAGTAAGTGTAAGATCGTCCCGCCACCTTTTACGAGGCCGACCTCGTCGTCGTCTCTCATCTTCTGTATGCCAAGGAGTTATATTATAGCATTGGCCCATCTCAGTAATCAGTAGGTATTTTTATTGCGTACCTATATTTGCCATCGGTCCGGGCGGGTTTCCCCGGATTTATCTTAGTTTAGAGGGCATCCGGGGAGCGTGCTGGCCGGGCTTAAAAATTTATTCTTGGGCCGCCTTCGACTCACGCACTGTGCCCGCAAGCCGCGATCAACCGTAGAACCGACTCTGTAAATCACTGTAAACATATTCATAAGGCGGGGGGCCGCCTTATGAATATGTTTAAAAAAACCTGTTAACATATCCAGGTTCTAGGCTCTAAAATCCGAGGTTTTCACGCATCTTGTCCTCGTTGCCAAATTTTAGAGATGGCAACCCTAGGTATAACAATAAATCTTAATCTAGGACTTAAGATAAGTAGGTACTTAACTACAATACAATACAAAATCGCTTTATTGTACACCAGATAAAGAACATTACAAAAAACCGGCCAAGTGCGAGTCGGACTCGCGCACGAAGGGTTCCTTAGGTACCATTATCTTTAAAAACGGCAAAAAAATCACGTTTGTTGTATGGGAGCCCCCTTAAATATTTATTTTATTCTGGTTTTTAGTATTTGTTATTGTAGCGGCAACAGAAATACATCATCTGTGAAAATTTCAACTGTCCAACTATCACGGTTAATCAGATACAGCCTGGTGACAGACGGACAGACGGACGGACAGACGGACAGACGGACGGACGGACAGCGGAGTCTCAGTAATAGGGTCCCGTTTTACCCTTGTGTACGGAACCCTAAAAAATAACACGAGACAAGTAGGTACCTACAATTAATTAATTAATTACAAGTAATTAATAAGGTAGGTAGATGTTGATCTCTCCGGGTTGCATACGACTGACATGGCAAGCCCAATCCCACTTTAATCTGGCGGTCTTCTCTCCTACATCGGCAATGCCTGTTGTTAGTGAGCGTAGGCTAGCCGCACACACTCAATAATATTGTCAATGCAAGATTGTCAAAATCTTCATCAATAAAATGATCCCCGCACACTACACAATATTATTGACAATTTTTCATGGTACAATCTGACTCAGTCGCTCCGCAGCTAGGTTCATGTGCGCACGTTTAACATAATGGAAAGAAAGAAAAAACTCGTTGCATTGAGTATTGCATTAATTTTACTAACTAAAAAAAGGCAATCAAGAAAGAAACGATGGATTAAGGACTGGATGAGAAAAAAAGCTGAGTTTAATCACTTTAATCTAATAAATGAACTACGAGTTACAGAAGAAAATGATTTTAAAAATTACATGAGAATGAAAGATAGCAGCTTTCAAAAACTATTATCTTTAGTTTCTCTTGTACTATTTGTTTTAATTTTTTTATAAATATTGAGCATTGCGCAATTTGCAATTGCATAGTGCAATTTTAAAAATAATGCTTTGCAGGATGTATTCCATAATTCTGGATAAGTTTCCCATGTTTTAATAAACACTGTCAAATAGTGTTTTTCCGTACGGGTACTACCATCAACAGTATCAATACTATTTTCGCTTTGGATACTGTTTTCGTCTTCCATTTTGAACAAATAACACGAGCGTCCGCCTGCCTTGAAATCTTTTCCTCAACTAAAATATTGCCGCGCGCCCGCACACGTCAATATGATTGACAATACCCCTGCCTCCCCCCGATATTGACGTGACAAAATCAGAATTTCTGGATAATCTACAATATTATTAAACAATACCGCAATACAGGCCGCACACATACAATATTATTGACAATACGTACTTTATTGACAATATTATTGAGTGTGTGCGGCTAGCCTAACAAGATGTTGGGCACTCAGTCAATTCGTTTGAAGCCTAGTAAGTATGCTCGCTCCATCGCCCTTTGGAAAATCTTGAGCTTGGACTTCTATGCTTCACTCATATTGACCACTAGCTGTGCCCGCGGCTTCGCTCACGTGACCGCGTATTCTTTTGGTATTGTCAGGGTACCTACATTACATGGGAACGTGAATTAAGAGTGAGTATATTCCTAAGATCCTCTAAAAATAATATACTAATTAACTGACTTACTGTTAATTTAAACTAAAACCTGTTAGTATATCTTTGCTTTAAGTATTAAAGGAACTCGACTATGAAGTCAATTTCTGGGGGAATCAATTTAGATTACCATCGGCACGCTAAGAAGAAGTTTATGAACGAAAGCAAATTTTAATACATGCAACTCGTGATCTATCCTGGGTCCCAAACCCAACAAAACTTAAAAAAGACGCTCATTTGCAAATAGATAAAGAAAAATACTTAAACTTCAGCAAGAACATGTATAGGTACATAACAGAATCTGCCCCCTAATACTACTTATTAGATTTTGAAGAAATCATCATCGTCATTCTCTTGCCCTTAGCCCAATTTATTTGGGGTCGGCGCAGCATGTCTTCATCTTCCGTACTTTTGTATTATATTTTGTACAAATATTTCAAGAAAAAAAGAGAAAATTAGGAATATAGACTACTATGTCAAACCAAAAATAAAAAATTAAAATATCACAGAATCAAAAAAAAAACAAATCACAAAAAGTGAACACATTGCCGGGATTTGATCATGTGATCTGTTGTTTACAGAGCGATTATGAAACAGCTAGGCTGCATGCTTCGTTGAGATTAGTTTAAAATGGCCGTTCTAATGCACGACATGTTTGAAACGTAAAACAATTGAAGAATACTGACATAATGCAATTTTGCTCATCCCCTTAAGCAAGAAGCGTGATAATATATAGAATAACATTCGTAGAAGCCTTCAAGGTATATTTGTGCAAAATTTGAACAGAATCCATTCTGTAGTTTTTGCGCCGATTCAAAAATTGGCGTCAAATGAACAACGCCATCTATCGAGCACGGAGTTAAACTGGTAAAATTTAATGCATGGAAAGCGATCGAACACTCTATATTATGTAGATTTTCAAAACAGCGCCATATTGAGTACCTATTGTCATAACTTTTTGAAAAACTCGAACAGTCGATTTAAAGTTATCTTGTGAGCACTTCATCTTTATTCATTAGTACCACTTTGATTCAATAGATGTCGCTGCATGTATCATTCTTACGTAATGGCGATAAGTTCTTCTTGAACACTTTAAATTCATATATCTTTTGATTAAGAGCACGGATTGCAATGAAACAAAGACTAATACCTTTTCTAAGTTACGCACAAGACTTGTGCATTGAAACTAACCACATTGATTTTGTAATTTTCACGTGATACTTAAACCAACACACATAGCCGAAGACTCGAAAAATAAGATTTTTTTTTCTACGTATTTTTCCAGGATAAAAAGTATTCCATTTTATGCCCAGGATAATAAGGTATAATTATACCTATAGACATACAGACAAAAATTTTTTTAATCACATATTTGGGTTTGGTATCGATCCAGCAACACCCCCGCTATTTATTTTTTCAATATTTTCAATGTACAGAATTGACCCTTCTACAGATTTATTATATGTATAGATGTCATATAGGTAGGTACACATGTTAATGAGTTGGCGTTTTAGTGTAAAGTGGAAGGTCGCACTTCATTTGCTCCTTTATGGACCAGGAACTCTTCCCGGTATTCTCAATACGACCCGACGTTCGATTTATTTTTTTATTATTTTTGGAAGATAAGTAACCAGGTAGTTAGCTGTTGTCAGCTTGCAAATTGGGGGTAAGAAAACTATATATAGTACCTAACTATATGTATTAAGTACCTAATAAATAACATACAATTTTGTATAATACCTATTACCTAACTCAAAAGTGAGCGCGGGTGACGGCGGAGCGGAGCACTGATATTACCTACCTAGGTACCTACCCGATGCATCTAAGTACTCCAGATTATCAGACTGCTAGGTTAGTACCTACATACCTTTGATTATATAATCAAAGCTACATACCTATAGGTTAAATAGGTACATATATCAGACCCTGCTCTTTAACAAGAGCAATTTTGCATCTCTGCCTAACTAAAGTAGCCACCTAAACAAAAGAAAAGTAATTTTATGGCCTTTCGCCATGTTTAAAACATTTAGTAGCATTAACCTAGCAAAACATTTAAAATAACTGTTTTTTTTTTTTTTTTTTTTTTTTTGAGAATAACGTCTTTAATAAATCTGTTTATATACATGTAAAACTAAACATTCAGTTTATGCATTATAATAATTGCGATTGAATTTGGGGGTTTAAGTAGATACAGGTTGTACACCAGTGGTCGACATTTAACATAATATTTAGTTAAATTCATTCATTACACACTTTATTTCAAATTTATTTATTTTTTTTTTTTATTTTTTTTTTTATTTTTTTTTTTTTATTTATTTTCTCACCACAAATTAATACATTAGATAATTGACATACGGTACAGACAATTTAAACATAATTTGTGGGAGACTGGTGCCTAAACTAAGTTTTTTCCAAAACCTGTAAGTCAGGTCACCAGGCCCCCAAGTTAGATTTTTACAAACTTTATTGGAGACGAGTTCATTCTAAAAAAAGAGTCCAATTTACAGTAGTAATTAAGTAACTTAATTTAAATAATTTATCATTTAAACAATTTAATTTAATAATGCAGGTAAGACGATAAAAAAAATCAAAAAAATAATATATGTTATAATAAATAGTAGGTATATATAGGAACATGATAGTGTGTTATGTGTGTTTGTGTTCAGGTGTAAGGTATGGTGTGTGTGAGATGTGTGGTTTGTAAGGATTTTAAGATGCGGTTTTGAACAGATCTTCAATTTGGGCATAGTCTAAGCTAAGAAGCCATTCTGTTAATATTTTTTTTAAATTTGTTTTGTTTACGGTGTGGATTGAGACTAAATTATTCAGTTTGTTGTAAAGAAAGGGGCCTAGGAAAGCAAAGAAATTACGAGCAAATTTGGTTTTAACTGATTTTGTTTGGCATACATCCCTTCTTCTGTTTCTTAATTCATTGTTATGGGAAGGATCAATGAAAGGAATGAGAGAGCGTTGTTTTAAAGTAACATTAAGAATAAAAAGCTGTCTAACGTGGCGTGACGTGAAGACGGTATATTGAACAAGTGAGAATGGTACTATGCAGTACGTCTGGTAGATCGTTAGTATAAGGTAGATGGAGGAATCGGGTCGTGGAGTTCCTGCGCACTCTCCGAAGTACAATCTGTGGAAGACCGAGAGGCAAACAACGTTTCGCCGATGAGCCAAGCTGTGAAGCTTGTCTGCTAACTCTGCATCGCCTATGAGTCTCTTAGCTCTGCGTTATCCGAGTCAAGTGCAGCAAGCTGGTATTTTGTTGAGCCATCCTACAAGTGACTGCAGTACTCCATACAAGAACAGACCTGCACTTTATACAAATTCAAAAGCTGTACAGGTGTGAAGTATCGTCTCACCTTGTGAAGGATTTCCAGCTTTTTGGCTGCAGTCAAAGCTTTTGCCAAAGTTTAAGTTAGGCGTCAACTCCATGCCCAAGAGCTCCAGGCGGTCGGTAACTGATAGGTATAGATGCACCTCGGAAAGTAGGAGATAATTTAAATTGGCTAGTTTTAGCAGTGAAGAGATAAACTTGTGTTTTCAAAGCATTGAATTTGACCAGATTGTCGGGTCAAATTCATTCGCTCCAACATGGCCTTTCTAAGACAGTTTGTTTCGTCCCTGCTAGCTCCAGCACTGGACAAGTATATCTTTAAGTCTGTGCTGTCATCCGCGTACCCAAGAGCTGGAGCAGGTCCTTGATATGCAGCAAAAAAGATTCACATAGAGAACAGACCTCTTAAGAATACTGCATTGATATTGACAGCCATAAGATCCGATGAACAGCCATCGATGACCGCTCGGATTGACCGCTCACTTAAGATATCAGAAATTCAGTTGCAGAAGCCAGCAGGGACGCCAAATGCAGGAAGCTTGCTCAGTAGACTAGCGTGCCAGACCCCGTCAAAGGTCTTTGAGATATTGATGGACTCTACAAGAGCACTGCCGTGTTTCTTAATGGCCTCACCCCAGCAGTGCGTAACATACACAAGAAGATTTCGCGTCGACCGACCAAGGCGGAAGCTATGCTGGTGGTCACTAAGTAGCTAAACTACCTTCCGCCAGCGCCTGATTCCGTTCAGCCCCAGGAACATCTGCCACCCGGATGTGACTTGCAGTGGCCAATTTGGAAAGCTATCAATCGATTGCGAACCCAAGTAGGCTGCTGAAAGCACAATTTAGCAAAAATGGGGCATTATATGCCAAACTGACACCCAGTGCGATTACGGCGTTCCTGATCAAATAATGTCCCATTAGCTGGAGTGTCCAAATGATCCAAAAACGAGTACATTAGAAAACCTAATAAACGTCACTGAATGAGACCTGTGTGACAGAGCCTACTACGTATAAAGTACGCAATTTACCATCGATACGAAGACGAAGAAGAGACTAAGGAGCTCATTGTCTTCAAGGTATGCTAGTAGCTTATTATTGAGTACCCTACCCATCACTGCAGATTCTGGAGGATTTTTGGGTACTGGCACCACTCTAATTTTAAGAGTGTGATACAGGTGACAACTCCAGAGCACAACTTTTTAAGAATCGAGCAGGTATTCCATCCGGCCCGGCCCGCTGGCTTTGTTCACGTCTATAAATGAAATGAAATTAAATATTTATTTTGTAACTTGGTTATAAATAACACTTTTACACGTCATGTTTTTTTGCGTGTTAAGTTTAGCTAGATGAGGCCGGTATTTCCTAACTGACTACTCTGAGAAGAAACACCGAAACAAACTCAGAGGTCATAGACTCTTTTAAATTCCAGACAATTTTCTCATTAAGAAGAAGATTATTAACTAAACCAGCTAACTACAGTTGCAAGGGCTCTATTTACTTCTTCAGTAACCTGCTGTTGACGATTAATTTTAAATAAAAGAGAAGTATCGTCAGCGAATAACACTATGTCATGATTTTTGATCAGGTACGGCAAATCATTTATATAAATAAGAAACAAAAAGGGACCTAAAATTGAGCCTTGGGGGACCCCCATCTTGACCACACATCCCGGCGATCTTTTGCCGTTCACATCGACTCTCTGAATCCTTTCACTCAAGTATGAGGTTAAAAGATTCAGAGAGGTGTCTCGGAGTCCGTAGTGGTGCAGTTTCCTGATTAATGTCTCATGGGGAACACAGTCAAATGCCTTAGACAAATCGCAAAAAATGCCCAACGTATCGCACTTATCTTCCCATGCATTATAAATGTGTCCTAAAAGTTCAACACCGGCATCAGTTGTTGAACGACCCTTTGTAAAACCAAATTGTTTATTATGTAGCAATTTGTGTTTATTAAAATATCTATGCATCTGCATTAAAATAATTTTCTCAAAAATTTTACTGAAAGTGGGCAGTACAGAAATAGGTCTGTAATTAGTAGGGTCAGATGTACTACCCGATTTAAATAGTGGGATTATTTTACTATATTTCATTAGATCAGGAAACTCACCGCAATCAATACAATTATTGAATATAACAGCTAATGTAGGAGCAATAATGTCTATAGTTGACTTAGTAACTTCAACAAAATTACCCCATAGGTCTGCAGTCTTTTTCATATTCAAAGAATTAAAAGTTTTAATGATGTCATTAGAAGTAACATATTGGAATTTAAACTCTGAACTACAAACTGGAACATTTTTTTTTAAGTAATGTTTCTGCAGCAATGGGAGATGATTTTAGCGACTTGGTTGTCGATACGGGAATGTCAGTGAAAAAATTTTCAAATACTGTGGCGACTTGCGAATCTAATGTTATTATATTATCATCAATAGTGAAGGTGTAATCACTATTTCGGTTGCAAGACCTTCCCGTTTCGCTTTTTATAATATCCCAAGTCGTTTTAAAAAATCCTTTATCTCCTCTTAAATGTGAATTTCTAAAACTGACGTTCCATATTTCAGCAATAGCGATCTCGTGAATTGCCGTAGTCTTCGTCTTTAAAGCCATAAGATGACTGTGTCCCTTCCAATTGAATATCTTGTTCTTTACGTTTATCGTAATATTTACTTATACAAGGTGTTACAACAACAGATTAAGCGCTATTTACCTCAGACACCCCAATCACAATATTAAATTATAAGTCTAAAACAACATCCGTAACTAAATAAATTGAAACCAAACCTAGACATTTTTTATAAAATAGTTATCTAAGGATAACTATTTTAAGGATAACTAGGTATTAGGTTTGGTCTAAACACAAAACGTGTGTGCGTCATTCAATATCCTTACGCAGACGCATACACTCACACAATTTTCACACGAGCGCACTTCCTTGAATTAAGGATTGTATTATTATGTCATGATACGGTGTTTCCATTTTAAGTTAAATCAAAAGTTTTTCCGTCAAAATTTAACACCTATTTTTTGTGAGGGAAATCGATTCAGAAGCCGATTCTGAACCAACTACTTTCAGGAATTGCGTTAATTCTGTTACACGTTGTATATTACGATACTCATTTACTTATTTTAACTTGTGTTTATTTTTTTATTTAATGACATAGCAGAGTATGTTAAGAAATTGATATTTTTTGTGTATAATACTTTTAAATTCGAATTGATGTAAGATTGCAATGAAATATTTTTAATTATAACTGACGGTGATTTTATATTTCCAAAGCACACTTTGATACAGTCTCTAAATTCTAATATTTGGACCGTTACAACGTTAAAACGAATTTGATCATTTTATTTCCATAATATCGGAAAAATATCGAAATGCCGGAATACCACAGAAATCTTAATAATAATATTAAGACTTCTGTGCGGAATACCGATATTAAAAAATTGAATATCGAAACAAAACCAGTATTGGGAAAAGGTTCCGATATTCCATGCTCTAGTCACCACATTGCCAGGTCCCCAGCTTCCTGCTTTCAGCTGGTTTCATTCTAATAATTTCTATAAGGTGCTGCCGGTGCTGCCTATAATAATAATAATAATATTCCACAACACACACAACGCTATCTAGTCCCGAAGAAGAAAATAACACAACAATTTTAATCTACATTAAATGGCCAAGGTAACTTATATACTTATTTGGAAAAGGATTTAACCGATTAGGAGAAACAAGCTTTTGCAAATAAAGTAATATTTTAAATTAATTATTTAGAAATAAAAATAGTTACTCTGAGTCAACCTTAGGGGATAGATATATTGCTATCGCGGACTTTTTTGTAGGCTTTTCTAAGATATACATTGCCGTAGGACAACTTCATCCCAAAAATAATGGATTTTTCTCTGTTATACAAAATAAATTGTCTACATTAAAATCCGTTACGTGGTTTAAAAGAAGAAAGCTTAGAAATAGACAGACAGATGTGGAGAGCGACTTGGATTTATACTATGTAGTGATATTATAGTAAAAAATAAATTAAACTATTATAAAAAAAATAAACCTCAATTGTTGCAGTCGGGAAGTCTATAATCTTTCTCAAGCATTAAGCTACTTCCATACCAAAATTCATCCAAATTCACCCAGTATTACCGAAGATTAGCGCGTAACAAACAAACAGACAAAGTTTTCCGCTTTATAACATTTGTTTAATTACAGGCAATCGTAAACCAGACCGAGGACTAATTTAATTTATAATGTTTTAATCCGAAATGGAGTGACCATATACAACAGTATCATTAACTTATACGTTTTTCAGTTCATCCTGGATAATGGTGCTTATAACAGTGCTGAAATATTGAAAATTCGCAACAACAAAAACACAAGGTAAATATCACGTTTTAAGTTCTAATTATAGATGATTATGTTGTTTAAAGATATCATACGATTTGCGAGTGAAGGCCAGTAGGAGGTAAGCATATCGTCACAGATTGAAAACGAGAAGGGAAAGTTTACTAGTAGTACACACTCCAAGTACATACAATACCTAGTTGGTATTGTATCTCCTGGAATCTTATAGAGAACCTTGAAGTGTTTCGGGGTAACACAACAAATATGGGTGTGTTACAGAGGGTTCGTTTGCTGAATGTTATGAAATTATAGACTTCAGGTTCTGTTATACATAAGATTCATAGTTAATAAGTGTTACTTTTACTGATAATTGTGTATGTGTGGTGTGGCATCGAGTTGCCGCGACTAGCATATCACAGATAAACCCTCGATGGTTTAGGTGGTATGTTTAAGTTTGTAACAAATAAACATGTTTTAAATAATAAAAACCCAGCCAAGCTTTGATTAACCTTGAAGGTGCGATTATTAGCTAATAATTATTGAATATAGAATTGTAATATTTTAAATATTACAATTCTATATTCAATAATACCACCTAAACCATGAGGGTTTATCTGTGGTATGCTAGCCGCGGCAACTCGATGCCACACATACACACTTATCACTAAAAATAACACTTATTAACTATGAATCTAAACACTTTCTAGATCGTAGTACTATCTAAAAAGTGTTTCTTTAGTACTTTACAGCAGTTCTTTAGAGTTAATTTTTTAATAATATTTACAGGTATGTCATTTAAGAATGATGGTAGCATACATTCCCACGTCCTTGTACCATACACATTATTACTATACCGTGTATGGCTGAACATCTTAACATACTGAGAAACCTCTGTGCCTCGGCAAGCACATTAAGCTGTTGCTATCAGCTGTTATCTGTACATCTGTGACAGTCGCTACGAGTGGTCGGAAGACAGAAAATCTGACACTATCTTGCCAATGAGTATTGTGTTTCCCAGCTACTGGGTTGTGGAGTTCAGATACACAGTCGGACCATGTACAACGCTAATACTCAGCTGAATCTGGATAGACTGGACCCGACTTAGTTACGAAAGACTATCCCGATGACGTAATAGGTGAGGTTACGCGATGCACAGTGTAAGGTTTACATTGCTATACATCGTGGCAGCTTATACAAAAATACAAATACACGTAAGCATTCACAGAAGTGCATTCAAGTAGTCCCTGTCTCTTTCTCACTGGCCCAAATTAATATTCCACAATATTCCACAACTTTCACACAACGCCATCTAGTCCCAAACTAAGTAGACCTTGGGCTATGAGTACTAGACAACTGATAAACATACATATATATTTCTAAATACATACATATTATAGATAAATTACACCCAGAAAAAGAACAAATGATCGTGCTCATCACACAAACATTTGTCCTTGGTGGGAATCGAACCCACGACCTTGCGCATAGCAGTCAGGGCCACTAACCACTAGACCAACAGGCCTGTCGCAAAATTGAAAAATCATTGATTCGTACGTTTTATAACCCCTGCCTGTCACACAAGAAACAATCACTAATACGTACCTTAACAGTGTTTTGCTTTGTGAACGGTAGTATATTATAGGTAACGTTTTTCCTTATCGCGTATAAGGTGCCATATCAAACAACATATCCGAGGTACCGGTTGTAAACTGTTTTTTATATATTTTTTCCGTTCTTGTAACATGTGTTCACCAACAAAAACTGGCATTTTGTCACACCTGGATAATATAAAAAGGTTCTTTATGTGAAGTGAATTTTAGCCAGCAGTGACTGTGAATCATGAGAGAGACGAGCTCGTGGCTAAATAGTAACAGACACACGGGTCTATATTCAATGTTAAACGACACTTGCCGAGGTCGGTTCTTGGATGGGTGATCATCTTAACATATCGAGATTCTTTCGTGCCTCACGAAGCCGTCGGTCCCGGCTGCAATTGTACATCTTTATACAGAACGGAATCAGGTATTGCTTTGCGGAAATTCATATCAAAATAATCTATCTTCAGATAAATGTCTAGTGTTAATTCCGCCTGAAACTAGATCATCAATCTTGCACACTCGGCACGCGTTTTACCACGCCACGGACATCACCAGGATAGTCGATGAGTCCTCGTGACGCGTGTGGTTTGCTTGCATGTGGTATGTTTTTATTGCATCCCTTCTGCATGTGCTTATATTTGCGGGCGGGAGGGTGGTGCATACTGCATGCCAGTTTGATCATCTAAGGCTAAGCAGATAGCAATGACTGCGAATCATTGTATTACACGTAGCCTTTTACATTGATTTAATTAGTATATAATCACCAAATGTAGCATTCGCATTGACATATATATTACTTCGTAAGGACTGGGCAGATCGCATGTTATAATGACGCCTCGAACTTGGTCCCAAAGTCTTACCTTTATCGAAGTGAACTAGAACGCGCTCGGCTATCTTCGGGAGGGGTCGTCAGTTTTACAAACAAAAATGCCAAATTGTGTCGTGAAGGGTTGCGTGAACTACGACGTAAAGCACAATAAAAAAAAAATATAACATTTCATATCACCGGTAAGTTAAAAATATGTCATTAAATCAACTTCTAACATTATTTAAAACAATTTTCTTTCTTGTTTGTCTCAACCTTTAGCATAGACAACGCGAAGTCGCGTAAAAGTGCGACATAACTTTGCAGCGGCGCGCGTTGCAGCCGATGAAATGAAAAGATTTAATAATATTACTATAAGATTAAATTATGTACAAAATTATTTTTTATTGTTTATTAAAAGCAAATTAATATGTATTTTTATGTATAACAAATATAAAATTCAGAAACTAAAAGGTTTTGTTTTATTTCTTTGTACCTCGAAAAATACCACACCCCGCTCTTACAAGGCTACGTCTAGGAGCAGACCACGCCGATTGACATCTTAGTTAGCATAGATGGCGCTAGTGTGTTTTGTAGGGCGACCGTGTCCGTCAAATGTTCTAACAACCGTATCTTTACTATTTAAATCAATGAGCATTCGCTATTAAAAAACCAAATTAGATTTATAAGTAGTTTAAGTTTAATATTTGAAAAATTAGGTGACCTGGATGTGGATCTTTTTGATTTCTGAATTCGCTCACTATAATAAAAGGCTAAGCACGAGTCAGATCCCGCGTAGGGTTCTGTAGTTATCTGCTCCTAAATCTTTGCCAAGAAAGCATTTTTACTTATTAATTAAATATCAGTTGGTAGATTATAACTACCTTGTTAAGAATTTTTTACGGTGATGTTTTCTCTTCTCATAACGTATTTATTAAAGTACCGTATTACAAATATTTTTCACGTTCACCGATTCATGTGGGAAACACATGACTGCTTAAAAAATGAGTCTGACATTTTCAAAAGACTCCTAGAAAGGTATCCCACAAAATTGGACAGACGAATAAAAAACATACCCCTTTTTATTTGTAGAGATAAATAAGATTTGTCTGCTTTTATTTCATAAATTGCAGGCGAAATTGATGACTTAAAAATCGCTTAATTATAAGTCTGTAGCATCAAAAATCTCGTGAGTCGGACGGATGGATAGATGGCGTATGTTTTATTACAGAACCCTAAAAATAATGAAACACTTGTTTATCTTTCTTCATTTCCAGATAGCCATAAAATAAGCGATGTGTTTGGCTTCAAAATATGATGATACTTTCCTTCTTCTGGTTTATGACAAACAATTTCCGTACTCACGACCCCGCAAAAACATATAACTTCCTTGTAACAAAAAAAAAAAGAATAAATCTTATAGAAATACAATACCTACATACTTCATGTACTTCGACGAAGAATGGAATGTACTTTACCAATTTTGATTTATTTGTTTCTTAAAGCTTATAAGGATAGCTATATAGCGTTGCGTCCCGCTGAGCAATAGATATTTGGTTCGATTCCCGCGTCGTCGGGAGCTTTTCTATTTAAAATTTTTCATTTGTAACCCGGAGTTTGGAGGTAAGTGGTGTGTGATACACCCGTGTTTCGGAAAACGGCTTAGCGTGGTATTACTGCCTGATCCCTCTCCGATCGTGTTGGATTGTTGACTATGAGAGTAAAGTAACAAAGAGTGCGCCTGTGCCCCCGTACAAAGGTACTTGTGCACTATAGTACCTAATGCGCCTCTGGCTAATACTTGCTGAGATTGGCCGCCAGGACCGAAATCAGATGTTAGGACGACTATTATTATAATGCAAGACGATGATAAACTTATCGTACAAATTTGGCCTCACGTTGCTCATAAGACAAAGGAACTGACAGCTCTTCATTTGATCTCAAAATGGCATCATAGTGCTATTATCTACAGGTACATTAAATCGTGATCAAAAAATTCGGTCCCCTTTTTACGAAAACTGCGCAGACGGCGGAGTTGATACTTGGCAAAGTTGATATGCGTAAGCGTAGTGAAATGAAATGAAATTGTTAATAAATCATGCCTAATAAATTAAAAATCATTACTTATATGCGACCACATCATCATCACTTACCATCAGGTTAGATGTGGTCAAAAGCAAGCCTCAACCAACCTCAGCCATCAACAATAAAAAGACAGACATATTTTTATGTTATAAACTTATAATGCACTCGAAATAAATAAAAAATATGGTATAACTAGCAGTCACGTGGGGCGTTGCTCCCGTGGACTTTATTATAGTAAGCTTCGAGCTACTTCCATAGTAAATTTCATCCAAATTCGCCCAGTACTTTCGAAGATTAACGCATTTAAACAAACAAACTAACTATCCCCTTTATAATATAATATAAGTATAAATTCCGACCACTGGGCGTTCTCACTCTAGTATCCTTAAATATTATGAAACAAAGTCCCCTGCCGCGTCTATCTGTATGTATGTTCGCGAAAAACGAAAAAGCGACCGAACAGATTTTCAAGCGGTTTTCACTAATGGATAGAGTGATTTATGAGAAAAGTTTAGGTGTATTATTTACGATTTTGTGTGAATTAGCAGAATAAGACAGTGTGAAGACGGGCCGGGTCGCTAGTTTATTATAAAGATAATAATATTCTAATATTTAACCTTGCTTTTGTTTTGCATATACAGCAGGTTCTCGTATACCCATAACCTAACCTTGCATCAAACATTATTGTGAAATAAATAAATGCAATAAACGTTATCTATTTGTCAAATTGTTTATAAATTGACACTTCTACATATTATTTTTGTCGTAAGTTTAAGCTAGTTCAATAAACACCGAAACAAACTCTGAAGTCAACGTTTTTAAAGTGCATACAAACTATACTGGTCAATTCATATGAGAATCATGTAGGTTTTTGTCTGTGGTGCTCTTTTGAAGAAAAAATAACACTCTGATAATAAAAGAAGACTAAACTATTTACAGCTAATTGAGCACTTTAATCTCTGGTTTATTATGATAAAATTTACCTTCATCAAAACACTTGAAAATCGATAGTGGCAGGCTGCTTGCATAATAAAAAAATATACGCGTCGAATTGATAACCTCCTCCTTTTTTTGTCGTCGCTTGAAAAGACATCTTTATATTGCAGCTCCCGAAATTCCATCACGTATTTTGGCAGAAAATCAAATTTTGTGTCGGGGAAAGCGCGTTTTAGCAACGAACGGGAAATGAATGGGCTCAATTTGTATGCATTAGGTAGCTACACGTTTGCCGCTGCATTTCACCACCCTATTCCATAGGTTACGTTCTAACTCATTTAACATGGTTTGACACGTGTTCTAGGCACAGCTTCTGTTATATTTTCTAGCGTCATTTCCAGTATACAAGTTATTTAACTTGCTAGTTTGATACTGCAACTAAGAATAAAACTAAGATAAATATGATGCTCCTCCGAATGTAAATTTGTTTCAATAAACACTTTTTTTTTTGTGAGCTACATATTTCGAGTCACATGTTCACATCATATAGAGTAAGCCCAGTGGTTTCGACCCCATATGATTTTGGGTAAGTTATGAACATCACTGGTGGATTGGGTGAGTGGATTACAGCTTATTCCCTCTTGTAGAAAGGAAGTCTATGTTCCAGCAGTAAGAAAGCTAATAGGCTGTTTTTTATTGCTCACGTTTGATCATCATCTCACCTGATGGTAAGCGATGATGTGCTCGAATACGAAGCACGCTTGCCTAGAAGTAACCTAGTAAGTAATGTGTTATTATACGCTATAAATATAGGTACTCACATGGACGTTTGACGCGATTTAAGAATACAATTTGGCGCATATTAAGATCATAAGCGTCAATAGCCTAATGGATAAGGTGTCGGACTTGTGATCGAGAGGTCACGGGTTCGAACCCCACCCATTAGGTACACTATCGCCGTGAACCCACTCCAGACACAAGCATATTTAGCTTAGTTGGAGGGGTTAACAAGATTGCTAGTAATGTGAATTCTAAGTGGCCCTAACTGCTATGCGCAAGGTCGTGGGTTCGATTCCCACCTAGGACAAATGTTTGTGTGATGAGCACGGTCATTTGTTCTTTGTCTGGGTGTAATTTATCTATAATATGTATGTATTTAGAAATATATATGTATGTTTATCAGTTGTCTAGTACCCATACCACAAGCTCTGCTTAGTTTGGGACTAGATAGCGTGTGAAAAGTTGTGGAATATTATTATTATATTATTATTATTATTACTAGTTATCTTTTAAATGAAAAAAAATAATAATAATAATAACCTTGGGAAGCAGTTGGCAATCTTTTGAGGCAGTCGCGACGCACGAGATATTCTACATGCCGTTTAGTGTGGTTAGCAGCTGCGTTAAAGACGACTAAATTAATAATGATGTTTTATTTCACTAGTAAGTTTAAAATATGGAACGACAACATCATATTTAATAAATTGAACAACAGTTGGTATATCCAATCTAATTATTACAATTCTCGTATACAGTGGTTTACCAAAATACACAAAAATTTCATAAAAATCGGTGAAACCATTTCGGAGAAATTTGATATTTTTTATCAAGATTCTCTGAAACGGCTTCACCAATGTTTATGATGTTTTGTGAATATTTGTCAGGTCAGAAAATAGATCGTAGGCTATTTAATTTGCCGGGTCTATGTAATATATACGTATGCTCACATTGTTAATTTTATTATTTGTCTCAATGAAAATTACTTGTGGCGACTAAGTAAATGTAAGTTAGATATATACTCCAATAAACAATTAACAAAAATATTTTTTCTACGTTAATTCAAGCATGTTATCTCTTCACCACCCTCGGTTGACTCGTAGAGTCTGTACCTATGAGTATGTACTCTAAATGAATGATTGTGTAAGCACGGTAATAATAATATTACCGTGGTGTAAGTGCCTCAAAAATAACGGGAGTTGCCCCGTCTGTTCAAATATGCTGTAGAATGTTATGAATTGCTGTCTCAGGATTTATGAGGACAACCATTTCCTTGTAAATTGAAGTGGAGTGAGTCGATTGATTCAGTTCAAACGTATTACCTCGCATAAGCTCGGAGTGAAATGTTTTATTGATAAGAGGGTAAGGCTAAACTGATTAAATGATCGTCTAGCCACGCACATTACCTATAGGGTTCCGTAGAAGTACATAAAAACGTATGAAAGTACGAAATATTACTCTGACGATAAGATGTAAGTACAAACAAGCTATGGCATCCAACAAATGTATCCGAATACATCGTTGTAGTGGTTACAGGCACGACTTACAAGTTGTAGGTCGTGAGTTCGAACCCAGTCTGATTCATTACTTTCCACAACCCAGTAGCTGGGTACCGTTATACTCCCTGACTGACTACCCATAAACTGCCACACATATACGAAGGCAACAAGGATCATCGCCTAAATCTCGATGTGTTAATATGGTCACCCATCCACAGATCGGCCTCGGCAAGCGATGCTTAACTTTGTATATCGATCCATGCGGCTGTTTATTACTTATGCATAAGCTCCTCTAACATTTTATGTTCCACGGCTTATCAAATAGGTCCAGATGAAAACGCTAGACAACTACGTGTCATTCAGTCAGTCCCGTATATTTACCTGGTAATGTTCCACAAACTTACACAAAGTAAAAGAAAAGTCCATTCCATCGAATATATTCTTACAAACAAGCAATTTGTGGAGTCTGACGTGAGTTTAACATCTCAAAAACATCTGTTGAGGTACTGCAATGCGCAAGGTAAAGACGCAGGTGTATTACGTTCTGAACGACTCGAAAACCGGTCAGGCTTGAGTTATAGACTCCGTTCTGTCTTATTATACTATATTATATTATATAAAGCTAAATTACCACTCACTGACTGACTGACTCACTCATTGACATAATTGTTCTCCCAGATGGTGGATGGGGAGGTGGGTATATTTTGACAGATTCGTAAACAAGTAACTCTCAAACCTACGGGAAAAGTGCCAAACCTCCCCTTTTCACCCCCCTTCTCCCCCCTCCCTATCGTATCTCGGAAACTACGAGACCCGTATTTTTTGTTTTTTACGGATTCGTATAGAGGAGGCTCGGTAAAGTAAAAACCATTTTTCAAAGTCCCCCCTCCCCGCCCCCATTCTCCCCCCCTTTAGGCGGATCTCGGAATCTAAGAGACTTGGAACATTTTTTTTTTTTGATTCATTTAGAGGGGCAATGCTTTAGTCGAAATACTTGTGCAACCCCCCCCCCCATCACCCCCCCCCCTCTTTTTTTTTTTTTTTTTCACAAGCTCGCGAGGTGCTTGCACCTCGCGCAAAACCCAAATACTAAACCCCCCCCATCACCCACCCCATTTTTTTTTTTTAATAAAAAGCACGCGAGGTGCTTGCACCTCGCGCAACACGCAAATACTAGTTATACTATATAAAGCTAGATTACCACTCACTCACTGACTCACTCACTCATTGACATAATTGTTCTCCCAGATGGTGGATGGGGAGGTGGGTATATTTTGACAGATTCGTAAACAAGTAACTCTCAAACCTACAGGAAAAGTTCCAAACCTCCCCTTTTCACCCCCCTTCTCCCCCCTCCCTATCGTATCTCGGAAACTATGAGACCCGTATTTTTTTCTTTGTACGGATTCGTATAGAGGAGGCTCGTTAAAGTAAAAACCATTTTTCAAAGTCGCCCCCCTTGCCCCCCTTCTCACCCCCTTTAGGCGGATCTCGGAAATTAAGAGACTTGGAACATTTTTTTTTTCAGATTCATTTAGAGGGGCAATGCTTTAGTCAAAATACTTCTGCAACCCCCCCCCCCCATCGCCTCCCCCCCACTTTTTTTTTTTCACAAGCACGCGAGGTGCTTGCACCTCGCGCAACACGCAAATACTAGTTATACTATATAAAGCTAAATTACCACTCACTCACTCACTGACTCATTGACATAATTGTTCTCCCAGATGGTGGATGGGGAGGTGGGTATATTTTGACAGATTCGTAAACAAGTAACTCTCAAACCTACGGGAAAAGTGCCAAACCTCCCCTTTTCCCCCCCCTTCTCCCCCCTCCCTATCGTATCTCGGAAACTACGAGACCCGTATTTTTTTCTTTTTACGGATTCGTATAGAGGAGGCTCGGTAAAGTAAAAACCATTTTTCAAAGTCCCCCCCCCCCGCCCCCCTTCTCCCCCCCTTTAGGCGGATCTCGGAATCTAAGAGACTTGGAACATTTTTTTTTTCAGATTCATTTAGAGGGGCAATGCTTTAGTCGAAATACTTCTGCAACCCCCCCCCATCACCCCCCCCTTTTTTTTTATTTTTTTTTTTCACAAGCTCGCGAGGTGCTTGCACCTCGCGCAACACGCAAATACCAATTTCTTTTTTCACAAGCACGCGAGGTGCTTGCACCTCGCGCAACACGCAAATACTTTTTTTTTTCACAAGATTGATTTAGAGGGGCAATGCTTTAGTTTTTTTCACAAGCACGCGAGGTGCTTGCACCTCGCGCAACACGCAAATACTTGATTTAGAGGGGCAATGCTTTAGTTTTTTTCACAAGCACGCGAGGTGCTTGCACCTCGCGCAACACGCAAATACTAAACCCCCCCATCACACCCCCCATTTTTTTTTTCACAAGCACGCGAGGTGCTTGCACCTCGCGCAACACGCAAATACTAGTTATATTATATAAAGCTAAATTACCACTCACTGACTGACTCACTCATTGACATAATTGTTCTCCCAGATGGTGGATGGGGAGGTGGGTATGTTTTGACAGATTCGTAAACAAGTAACTCTCAAACCTACGGGAAAAGTGCCAACCTCCCCTTTTCCCCCCCCTTCTCCCCCCCCCCTATCGTATCTCGGAAACTACGAGACCCGTATTTTTTTCTTTTTACGAATTCGTATAGAGGAGGCTCGGTAAAGTAAAAACCATTTTTCAAAGTCCCCCCCCCCGCCCCCCTTCTCCCCCCTTTAGGCGGATCTCGGAATCTAAGAGACTCGGAACATTTTTTTTTTCAGATTCATTTAGAGGGGCAATGCTTTAGTCGAAATAATTGTGCAACCCCCCCCCCATTTCCCCCCCCTTTTTTTTTTTTTTTTTTTTTTCACAAGCACGCGAGGTGCTTGCACCTCGCGCAACACGCAAATACTAGTTATATTATATAAAGCTAAATTACCACTCACTGACTGACTGACTGACTCACTCATTGACATAATTGTTCTCCCAGATGGTGGATGGGGAGGTGGGTATATTTTGACAGATTCGTAAACAAGTAACTCTCAAACCTACGGGAAAAGTGCCAAACCTCCCCTTTTCCCCCCCCCCTTCTCCCCCCCCCATCGTATCTCGGAAACTACGAGACCCGTATATTTTTCTTTTTACGGATTCGTATAGAGGAGGCTCGGTAAAGTAAAAACCATTTTTCAAAGTCCCCCCCCCCCGCCCCCCTTCTCCCCCCTTTAGGCGGATCTCGGAATCTAAGAGACTTGGAACATTTTTTTTTTCAGATTCATTTAGAGGGGCAATGCTTTAGTCGAAATAATTGTGCAACCCCCCCCCATTTCCCCCCCCTTTCTTTTTTTTTTTTTTTTCACAAGCACGCGAGGTGCTTGCACCTCGCGCAACACGCAAATACTAGTTATATTATATAAAGCTAAATTACCACTCACTGACTGACTGACTGACTCACTCATTGACATAATTGTTCTCCCAGATGGTGGATGGGGAGGTGGGTATAATTTGACAGATTCGTAAACAAGTAACTCTCAAACCTACGGGAAAAGTGCCAAACCTCCCCTTTTCCCCCCCCTTCTACACGCCCCCTATCGTAGCTCGGAAACTACGAGACCCGTATTTGTTTCTTTTTACGGATTCGTATAGAGGAGGCTCGGTAAAGTAAAAACCATTTTTCAAAGTCCCCCCCCCCCCCTTCTCCCCCCCTTCAGGCGGATCTCGGAATCTAAGAGACTTGTAACATTTTTTTTTTTCAGATTCATTTAGAGGGGCAATGCTTTAGTCAAAATACTTCTGCAACCTCCCCCCCCCATTACCCCCCCCACTTTTTTTTTTTTTTTCACAAGCACTCGAGGTGCTTGCACCTCGCGCAACACGCAAATACTTGATTTAGAGGGGCAATGCTTTAGTTTTTTTCACAAGCACGCGAGGTGCTTGCACCTCGCGCAACACGCAAATGCTAGTTATACTACATAAAGCTAAATTACCACTCACTGACTGACTGACTCACTCATTGACATAATTGTTCTCCCAGATGGTGGATGGGGAGGTGGGTATATTTTGACAGATTCGTAAACAAGTAACTCTCAAACCTACGGGAAAAGTGCCAAACCTCCCCTTTCCCCCCCCCCCTTCTCCCCCCCCAATCGTATCTCGGAAACTACGAGACCCGTATATTTTTCTTTTTACGGATTCGTATAGAGGAGGCTCGGTAAAGTAAAAACCATTTTTCAAAGTCCCCCCCCCCCCCCCCGCCCCCCTTCTCCCCCCTTTAGGCGGATCTCGGAATCTAAGAGACTTGGAACATTTTTTTTTTCAGATTCATTTAGAGGGGCAATGCTTTAGTCGAAATAATTGTGCAACCCCCCCCCATTTCCCCACCCACTTATTTTTTTTTTTTTCACAAGCACTCGAGGTGCTTGCACCTCGCGCAACACGCAAATACTTGATTTAGAGGGGCAATGCTTTAGTTTTTTTCACAAGCACGCGAGGTGCTTGCACCTCGCGCAACACGCAAATGCTAGTTATACTACATAAAGCTAAATTACCACTCACTGACTGACTGACTCACTCATTGACATAATTGTTCTCCCAGATGGTGGATGGGGAGGTGGGTATATTTTGACAGATTCGTAAACAAGTAACTCTCAAACCTACGGGAAAAGTGCCAAACCTCCCCTTTTCCCCCCCTTCTCCCCCCTCCCTATCGTATCTCGGAAACTACGAGACCCGTATTTTTTTCTTTTTACGGATTCGTATAGAGGAGGCTCGGTAAAGTAAAAACCATTTTTCAAAGTCCCCCCCCAGCCCCCCTTCTCCCCCCCTTTAGGCGGATCTCGGAATCTAAGAGACTTGGAACATTTTTTTTTTCAGATTCATTTAGAGGGGCAATGCTTTAGTCGAAATACTTCTGCAACCCCCCCCCATCACCCCCCCCCTTTTTTTTTTATTTTTTTTTTTCACAAGCTCGCGAGGTGCTTGCACCTCGCGCAACACGCAAATACCAATTTCTTTTTTCACAAGCACGCGAGGTGCTTGCACCTCGCGCAACACGCAAATACTTTTTTTTTTCACAAGATTGATTTAGAGGGGCAATGCTTTAGTTTTTTTCACAAGCACGCGAGGTGCTTGCACCTCGCGCAACACGCAAATACTAAACCCCCCCATCACCCCCCATCATCCCCGCCCCATTTTTTTTTTTTTTTCACAAGCACGCGAGGTGCTTGCACCTCGCGCAACACGCAAATACTTGATTTAGAGGGGCAATGCTTTAGTTTTTTTCACAAGCACGCGAGGTGCTTGCACCTCGCGCAACACGCAAATACTAGTTATACTATATAAAGCTAAATTACCCCCCCACCCCCCTTCTCACCCCCTTTAGGCGGATCTCGGAATCTAAGAGACTTGGAACATTTTTTTTTTCAGGTTCATTTAGAGGGGCAATGCTTTAGTCGAAATAATTGTGCAACCCCCCCCCCATTTCCCCCCCTTTTTTTTTTTTTTTTTTTTTTTTTCACAAGCACGCGAGGTGCTTGCACCTCGCGCAACACGCAAATACTAGTTATATTATATTATATAAAGCTAAATTACCACTCACTGACTGACTCACTCATTGACATAATTGTTCTCCCAGATGGTGGATGGGGAGGTGGGTATGTTTTGACAGATTAGTAAACAAGTAACTCTCAAACCTACGGGAAAAGTGCCAAACCTCCCCTTTTCCCCCCCTTCTCCCTCCCCCCTATCGTATCTCGGAAACTACGAGACCCGTATTTTTTTCTTTTTACGAATTCGTATAGAGGAGGCTCGGTAAAGTAAAAACCATTTTTCAAAGTCCCCCCCCCCCGCCCTGCTTCTCCCCCCTTTAGGCGGATCTCGGAATCTAAGAGACTTGGAACATTTTTTATTTCAGATTCATTTAGAGGGGCAATGCTTTAGTCGAAATAATTGTGCAACCCCCCCCCCCCCATTTCCCCTTCCACTTTTTTTTATTTTTTTTATTTTCACAAGCACGCGAGGTGCTTGCACCTCGCGCAACACGCAAATACTAGTTATATTATATAAAGCTAAATTACCACTCACTGACTGACTGACTGACTCACTCATTGACATAATTGTTCTCCCAGATGGTGGATGGGGAGGTGGGTATATTTTGACAGATTCGTAAACAAGTAACTCTCAAACCTACGGGAAAAGTCCCAAACCTCCCCTTTTCCCCCCTTCTCCCCCCCCCCTATCGTATCTCGGAAACTACGAGGACTGTATTTTTTTCTTTTTACGGATTCGTATAGAGGAGGCTCGGTAAAGTAAAAACCATTTATCAATGTCCCCCCAACCCCCCTTCTCACCCCCTTTAGGCGGATCTCGGAATCTAAGAGACTTGGAACATTTTTTTTTTCAGGTTCATTTAGAGGGGCAATGCTTTAGTCAAAATACTTCTGCAACCCCCCCCCCCCATCACCCCTCCCCTTTTTTTTTTGTTTTTCACAAGCACGCGAGGTGCTTGCACCTCGCGCAACACGCAAATACTAAACCCCCCCCCCCCCCACTTTTTTTTCTTTCACAAGCACGCGAGGTGCTTGCACCTCGCGCAACACGCAAATACTAGTTATATTATACTATATAAAGCTAAATTACCACTGACTGACTGACTGACTCACTCACTCATTGACATAATTGTTCTCCCAGATGGTGGATGGGGAGGTGGGTATATTTTGACAGATTCGTAAACAAGTAACTCTCAAACCTACGGGAAAAGTGCCAAACCTCCCCTTTTCCCCCCCCCCCTATCGTATCTCGGAAACTACGAGACCCGTATTTTTTTCTTTTTACGGATTCGTGTAGAGGAGGCTTGGTAAAGTAAAAACCATTTTTCAAAGTCCCCCCCCCCCGCCCCCCTTCTCCCCCCCTTTAGGCGGATCTCGGAATCTAAGAGACTTGGAACATTTTTTTTTTCAGATTAATTTAGAGGGGCAATGCTTTAGTCGAAATAATTGTGCAACCCCCCCCCCCATTTCTCCCCCCATTTTTTTTTTTTTTTTTTTTTTTCACAAGCACGCGAGGTGCTTGCACCTCGCGCAACACGCAAATACTAAACCCCCCCATCACCCCCGCCCCCCCCACTTTTTTTTTTCACAAGCACGCGAGGTGCTTGCACCTCGCGCAACACGCAAATACTAGTTATATTATATAAAGCTAAATTACCACTCACTGACTGACTCACTCATTGACATAATTGTTCTCCCAGATGGTGGATGGGGAGGTGGGTATGTTTTGACAGATTCGTAAACAAGTAACTATCAAACCTACGGGAAAAGTGCCAAACCCCCCCCATTTTCCCCCCCCTTCTCCCCCCCCCCTATCGTATCTCGGAAACTACGAGACCCGTATTTTTTTCTTTTTACGAATTCGTATAGAGGAGGCTCGGTAAAGTAAAAACCATTTTTCAAAGTCCCCCCCCCCGCCCCCCTTCTCCCCCCTTTAGGCGGATCTCGGAATCTAAGAGACTTGGAACATTTTTTTTTTCAGATACATTTAGAGGGGCAATGCTTTAGTCGAAATAATTGTGCAACCCCCCCTCCCCATTTCCCCCCCCTTTTTTTTTTTTTTTTTTTTTTCACAAGCACGCGAGGTGCTTGCACCTCGCGCAACACGCAAATACTAGTTATATTATATAAAGCTAAATTACCACTCACTGACTGACTGACTGACTCACTCATTGACATAATTGTTCTCCCAGATGGTGGATGGGGAGGTGGGTATATTTTGACAGATTCGTAAACAAGTAACTCTCAAACCTACGGGAAAAGTGCCAAACCTCCCCTTTTCCCCCCCCCTTCTCCCCCCCCCCTATCGTATCTCGGAAACTACGAGACCCGTATATTTTTCTTTTTACGGATTCGTATAGAGGAGGCTCGGTAAAGTAAAAACCATTTTTCAAAGTCCCCCCCCCCGCCCCCCTTCTCCCCCCTTTAGGCGGATCTCGGAATCTAAGAGACTTGGAACATTTTTTTTTCAGATTCATTTAGAGGGGCAATGCTTTAGTCGAAATAATTGTGCAACCCCCCCCCCCCCATTTCCCCCCCCCCTTTTTTTTTTTTTTTTTTTTCACAAGCACGCGAGGTGCTTGCACCTCGCGCAACACGCAAATACTTGATTTAGAGGGGCAATGCTTTAGGTTTTTTCACAAGCACGCGAGGTGCTTGCACCTCGCGCAACACGCAAATGCTAGTTATACTACATAAAGCTAAATTACCACTCACTGACTGACTGACTCACTCATTGACATAATTGTTCTCCCAGATGGTGGATGGGGAGGTGGGTATATTTTGACAGATTCGTAAACAAGTAACTCTCAAACCTACGGGAAAAGTGCCAAACCTCCCCTTTTCCCCCCCCTTCTACACCCCCCCTATCGTAGCTCGGAAACTACGAGACCCGTATTTTTTTCTTTTTACGGATTCGTATAGAGGAGGCTCGGTAAAGTAAAAACCATTTTTCAAAGTCCCCCCCCCGCCCCCCTTCTCCCCCCCTTCAGGCGGATCTCGGAATCTAAGAGACTTGTAACATTTTTTTTTTTCAGATTCATTTAGAGGGGCAATGCTTTAGTCAAAATACTTCTGCAACCTCCCCCCCCCATTACCCCCCCCACTTTTTTTTTTTTTTTTTCACAAGCACTCGAGGTGCTTGCACCTCGCGCAACACGCAAATACTTGATTTAGAGGGGCAATGCTTTAGTTTTTTTCACAAGCACGCGAGGTGCTTGCACCTCGCGCAACACGCAAATGCTAGTTATACTACATAAAGCTAAATTACCACTCACTGACTGACTGACTCACTCATTGACATAATTGTTCTCCCAGATGGTGGATGGGGAGGTGGGTATATTTTGACAGATTCGTAAACACGTAACTCTCAAACCTACGGGAAAAGTGCCAAACCTCCCCTTTTCGCCCCCCTTCTACACCCCCCCTATCGTAGCTCGGAAACTACGAGACCCGTATTTTTTTCTTTTTACGGATTCGTATAGAGGAGGCTCGGTAAAGTAAAAACCATTTTTCAAAGTCCCCCCCCCCCCCGCCCCCCTTCTCCCCCCCTTCAGGCGGATCTCGGAATCTAAGAGACTTGTAACATTTTTTTTTTCAGATTCATTTAGAGGGGCAATGCTTTAGTCAAAATACTTCTGCAACCTCCCCCCCCCATTACCCCCCCCACTTTTTTTTTTTTTTTTCACAAGCACTCGAGGTGCTTGCACCTCGCGCAACACGCAAATACTTGATTTAGAGGGGCAATGCTTTAGTTTTTTTCACAAGCACGCGAGGTGCTTGCACCTCGCGCAACACGCAAATGCTAGTTATACTACATAAAGCTAAATTACCACTCACTGACTGACTGACTCACTCATTGACATAATTGTTCTCCCAGATGGTGGATGGGGAGGTGGGTATATTTTGACAGATTCGTAAACACGTAACTCTCAAACCTACGGGAAAAGTGCCAAACCTCCCCTTTTCCCCCCCCTTCTCCCCCCTCCCTATCGTATCTCGGAAACTACGAGACCCGTGTTTTTTTCTTTTTACGGATTCGTATAGAGGAGGCTCGGTAAAGTAAAAACCATTTTTCAAAGTCCCCCCCCCCGCCCCCTTCTCCCCCCCTTTAGGCGGATCTCGGAATCTAAGAGACTTGGAACATTTTTTTTTTCAGGTTCATTTAGAGGGGCAATGCTTTAGTCAAAATACTTCTGCAACCCCCCCCCCCCCATCACCCCTCCCCTTTTTTTTTTTGTTTTTCACAAGCACGCGAGGTGCTTGCACCTCGCGCAACACGCAAATACTAAACCCCCCCCCCCCCCACTTTTTTTTCTTTCACAAGCACGCGAGGTGCTTGCACCTCGCGCAACACGCAAATACTAGTTATATTATCCTATATAAAGCTAAATTACCACTGACTGACTGACTGACTCACTCACTCATTGACATAATTGTTCTCCCAGATGGTGGATGGGGAGGTGGGTATATTTTGACAGATTCGTAAACAAGTAACTCTCAAACCTACGGCAAAAGTGCCAAACCTCCCCTTTTCCCCCCCCTTCTCCCCCCCCCCCTATCGTATCTCGGAAACTACGAGACCCATATTTTTTTCTTTTTACGAATTCGTATAGAGGAGGCTCGGTAAAGTAAAAACCATTTTTCAAAGTCCCCCCCCCCCTTCTCCCCCCTTTAGGCGGATCTCGGAATCTAAGAGACTTGGAACATTTTTTTTTTCAGATTCATTTAGAGGGGCAATGCTTTAGTCGAAATAATTGTGCAACCCCCCCCCATTTCCCCCCCCCTTTTTTTTTTTTTTTTTTCTTTCACAAGCACGCGAGGTGCTTGCACCTCGCGCAACACGCAAATACTTGATTTAGAGGGGCAATGCTTTAGTTTTTTTCACAAGCACGCGAGGTGCTTGCACCTCGCGCAACACGCAAATGCTAGTTATACTACATAAAGCTAAATTACCACTCACTGACTGACTGACTCACTCATTGACATAAATGTTCTCCCAGATGGTGGATGGGGAGGTGGGTATATTTTGACAGATTCGTAAACAAGTAACTCTCAAACCTACGGGAAAAGTGCCAAACCTCCCCTTTTCCCCCCCCTTCTACACCCCCCCTATCGTAGCTCGGAAACTACGAGACCCGTATTTTTTTCTTTTTACGGATTCGTATAGAGGAGGCTCGGTAAAGTAAAAACCATTTTTCAAAGTCCCCCCCCCCCGCCCCCCTTCTCCCCCCCTTCAGGCGGATCTCGGAATCTAAGAGACTTGTAACATTTTTTTTTTTCAGATTCATTTAGAGGGGCAATGCTTTAGTCAAAATACTTCTGCAACCTCCCCCCCCATTACCCCCCCCACTTTTTTTTTTTTTTTTTCACAAGCACTCGAGGTGCTTGCACCTCGCGCAACACGCAAATACTTGATTTAGAGGGGCAATGCTTTAGTTTTTTTCACAAGCACGCGAGGTGCTTGCACCTCGCGCAACACGCAAATGCTAGTTATACTACATAAAGCTAAATTACCACTCACTGACTGACTGACTCACTCATTGACATAATTGTTCTCCCAGATGGTGGATGGGGAGGTGGGTATATTTTGACAGATTCGTAAACAAGTAACTCTCAAACCTACGGGAAAAGTGCCAAACCTCCCCTTTTCCCCCCCCTTCTCCCCCCTCCCTATCGTATCTCGGAAACTACGAGACCCGTGTTTTTTTCTTTTTACGGATTCATATAGAGGAGGCTCGGTAAAGTAAAAACCATTTTTCAAAGTCCCCCGCCCCCGCCCCCCTTCTCCCCCCTTTAGGCGGATCTCGGAATCTAAGAGACTTGGAACATTTTTTTTTCAGATTCATTTAGAGGGGCAATGCTTTAGTCAAAATACTTCTGCAACCCCTCCCCCCCCATTACCCCCCCCCCCACTTTTCTTTTTTTTTTCTTTTTTCTCAAACACGCGAGGTGCTTGCACCTCGCGCAACACGCAAATACTAAACCCTCCCCCATCTCCCCCCCATTTTTTTTTCACTAGCACGCGAGGTGCTTGCACCTCGCGCAACACGCAAATACTTAACCCCTCCCATCACCCCCCCCCCCTTTTTTTTTTTCATAAGCTCTCTTCGCGCATTACGCAAATGCTAGTTATACTATATAAAGGTAAATTACCACTGACTCACTGACTCACTCATTGACATAATTGTTCTCCCAGATGGTGGATGGGGAGGTGGGTATATTTTGACAGATTCGTAAACAAGTAACTCATAACCTACGGGAAAAGTGCCAAACCTCCCCTTTTCACCCCCCTTCTCCCCCCCCTATCGTATCTCGGAAACTACGAGACCCGTATTTTTTTTTTACGGATTCGTATAGAGGAGGCTCGGTAAAGTAAAAGCACGCGAGGTGCTTGCACCTCGCGCAACACGCAAATACTAAACCCCCCCATCTCCCCCCATCACCCCCACCCCATTTTTTTTTTTTTTTTCACAAGCACGCGAGGTGCTTGCACCTCGCGCTACACGCAAATACTAAACCCCCCCCATCTCCCCCCCTATTTTTTTTTTTTTTCACAAGCACGCGAGGTGCTTGCACCTCGCGCAACACGCAAATACTAGTTATCTATACTTATAATAAATCTGTAGAGAGGTCAATTCTGTACATGAAATATATTTCCAAAATATCTATCAGGGGGTGATTAAGGATCGATACTCATGCCAAAAATGCAATCAGTTAAATTTTTGTCTGTCTGTCTGTCTGTCTGTCTGTCTGTCTGTCTGTCTGTCTGTCTGTCTGTATAACCGTTATAGAAACAAAAACTACTCGACGGATTTTAACGAAACTTGGTACAATTATTTTTCATACTCCTGAGCGGGTTATAGTATACTTTTCATCACGCTACAATCAATAGGAGCAAAGCAGTGAAGGGAAATGTTGGGAAAACGGGAGAAGTTACTCCATTTTTTAAGCTTCCGTCGCGTGTGCAACCTTAATGGTTAAAGCTACACAAATCATTTCACGACGGAAATGTTCTCCTTAAAATGATGTAAAAAATATCCCACGACAGCATATGTCTAACTTTTATGGTTGACTCACAATAACACGTGTAACTCCCGATAGCTTAGCAGTTCGAAGCTTTCTGATTATAATATTTGTCTACTCTTACGTTTATAACACTCTCAGTCACCCCTAATTGAAAAAGTTAACATTATTAACTATTCCATAAAAAAATTGGCCAAGTGCGAGTCAGACTCGCCCATGAAGGGTTCCGTAGTAACTATAATATAATATGCAAATTTATTTGACGAAAAAAAAAACCTTACAAATTTCTTAAAACTAGCTTATTTACATTTTTTTACAACTGCGCCAAATAAATTTGTTTTAAAAAAAACCTTACAAATTTCTTAAAACTGGCTTTTTTACATTTTTTACAACTGCGCCGAATAAATTTGTTTTTCATAGTGTTTGTATGAATTACAAAGTTATATTTGCGGTTTTAGAAAATATGCTGTATCTCAAAAACTGCTGAACTGATTTCGTTCAAACTAATTTTGGTTGAAAGTTTATATTAAGATCTACAGATATATATTTTTTTTAGATTTTTCACTCCATTATTATAGAAGTTAGAGGTTGTGTCCGCCACACACACATTTTACCACTTTGGAAGCTTATATCTTTTAAACGATTGACTTTATGGAAAAGTGGTTTTAGAAACCCCGATGTCGTTTTTAAAGAACTGTCTATAGATACCACACATGCATCGATTTCATGTAAAAAAATATTTTCAGGTTTCGTTCCATGTATTGGGGGGAGCCCCCCTTTATTTTAAATATTTTTTTAATTTTTTTCTCAAAATCGGAAAGCGGTTCACAGAATACATCTACCTACTAAGTTTCACATGTATGGTCTTAATAGTTTCTGAATAAAATGGCTGTGACATACGGACGGACGGACAGACAGACAGACAGACAGACGGACAGACATATCGAAACTATAAAGATTCCGTTTTTTGCCATTCGGCTACGAAACCGTAAAAAGAATCATATAAATCGGTATAGAAACACCAAAGTTATACATGAAATACGCTTATAATAATAAGCCATCGCGCGTGAATACTGAATCATGCTATAAGGATTATATTTTTGAGAATCGGTCGCCGCGCTCGACGCGTCTCGCGGTCGAAGCATTCTCTAGGTACTTAAGCCTCATGTGAACGTGATCTAAACAATATTACCAATACATTAACTTACGCTGACGGAGTCGCGGGCACAGCTATATTGTATCATTACGCTAAGGCCAATAGGAGCGGAGCGCCAATCAAGAATGCTTCAAAATCGGGGTTAAATTTAACGTTAGCCTAAAGTAACTATTCCACGCGGACGAAGTCGCGGGCAAAAGCTAGTACTATATAAAGCTACATTACCACTGACTGACTCACTGACATAATTGTTCTCCCAGATGGTGGATGGGGAGGTGGGTATATTTTGACAGATTCGTAAACAAGTAACTCTGAAACCTACGGGAAAAGTGCCAAACCTCCCCTTTTCCCCCCCCTTCTCCCCCCTCCCTATCGTATCTCGGAAACTACGAGACCCGTATTTTTTACGAATTCGTGTAGAAGAGGCTCGGTAAAGTAAAAACCATTATTCAAAGTTCCCCCCCCCCGCCCCCCTTTTCACCCCCTTTAGGCGGATCTCGGAAATTAAGAGACTTGGAACATTTTTTTTTTTCAGATTCATCTAGAGGGGCAATGCTTTTATCGAAATACTTCTACAACCCCCCCCCCCCATAACCCCTCCCCCCCATTTTTTTTTTTTTGACAAGCACGCGAGGTGCTTGCACCTCGCGCAACACGCAAATACTAAACCCCCCCCATCTCTCCCCATCACCCCCCCCCCTTTTTTTTTTCACAAGCACGCGAGGTGCTTGCACCTCGCGCAACACGCAAATACTAGTTTTTTATATACAATTGTTCTGAACTGACATCACATTTTGTGAATTAGTTATTATATTTTATTATTTCTTAACTAAACTGCCTGGTTGGTCTAGTGATCTTAAGCGTGACTGCTGAGCTGCAGCTGATGAGAACTTGAACTCGAGACCACATGTCCTGGGTTCAAGGTTCCAGTTCATCAAGGTATTCAGTAACGCTGACTTCGTGTCTCGAAAAGCACAGTAAACCGTTGTCTTAGACAGATGGACAGAATATTCTTTATTGTAAACATAATTTGAACACACCTGTTTTACAATATTACTCAACGTACGATTACAATGTCGGTCTCATCGCTGATAGTGATATCTTTCAGACAACCTTGGTATGGTAGATCTTTGATAATTGAACGGTACAGAAGTAAAACTATCGCAGTCTCTGTACTCCTCCGCCTTCAGTTTCCTCAGCATCAATATGACTCAAAATACATATAAAGGGGTCTGTACATGACAATCGCTATTAAAAAGGTGGTCAACTTACAAGTCTTAGGTCGCTTGTCTCAGAAGGTATTTTTTCGGGAGAAAAGCATCAAATGACTCCTCCTCCGGACAGGAGTGTATGACTTCTAATGACTAAAAATCCAGCCCGTTTCTTCAGTTACCCTTGCGTTCCGAGGCCGCGGTATCTCGTTAGAACACTCCCGCAACCCCGGCAGGATCTCTGAGGATTGCGAGTATCTTCCATATTTCCTAATAACCAATATACTTCTAGAGATCAGTACTCATAAAACAATGGCTGCTGTTATCCAACTCTTACGACCGCCTTAGGAGTTGTAAATAATACTAATAATAATAATAATGTTGTAATTATCTTAACAACGATTTATGATTTCTAGCGGCTTTTACGGGTCGTAAAATACTATAAAAATAGTGGAAGGAAAATAGTTACCTACCTAATTCTTTATATTAAGCCTAAAGATAGCCTTGGTATCGTTCTAAAAGCTAAAAGGTTTCACCGATATTTAGTTATGGAACTAGTAAAGTAAGTAACGATTGAACTCCAAGCTTGCTTGACTTTTCTATTCTTATTATCAAACAAACATATAGGTAATCTGCAACGCTTCATAAATTCCGTAAGTACTCATAAAAATCCATATGTCTCCATACCAATCCAGTATCTTTCTTACTAATATTATAAATGCGAAAGTTTCTGAGGACGGATGGATGTCTATGGATGTTTGTTACTCTTCTGATCTGAATTAAATTAGACTCATAGGTTGCTTTTTATCTCGCAATTACCACGGCATTACGGCATTTACGCGGGAAACCCTCCCACGTGAACGAAGTCACGGGCGGAAGCTAGTATGTTCATAATTATAAATATCATATACATTAATCCCTCGCTTGAAGGTAACAAGTCAAATACTTTAAACCAACGAGTACACGCTAAAGCAGAATTATTGACAAAACATAAAGGTTCCTGTAATTCCTACATACTCGTATATGGAAAAACCGTCAAACCTTTTCACATAAAAAGGTTTTTACCCTATAGTGATTGATGAAATTTAGCACTTTCAGTTCTGTTACCAGATTTTAAGAATTTTAGCGTCACGACGATGTTTTTGTATTGGCTAAATTACACTTTTTGCCATTCAAAGTGAAAACGCTGCCTTTTGGAACTTTCCAGTAACAGCGGTGTGACACATTTTTTACCCAAAAGCTTCAAAAAGAAAGAGACTAATGTTTATCGCGATTATATACACGGGGTGCTCGTGGCTTAATACCTAATAATACCCGCAGCAGTCAGCAACATTGACGCACTGACGAGGCCCGACACGGCCATTGCCTGCCTGGTCTGTGGGAATATGCTAACGAGACACCGCGGCCCAGGAATGCTACTGAAGGAACAAGTCTGACACTTCCTTCGTCGATTTTCGAGGTTAAGCAATCATTGCCGAGGTTGGTCCGTGGATAGGTGACCATCTTAACATACCGAAATTATTCCGTGCTCTCGTAAGCACGGTAAACGGTTGGACCTGGCTATCATTTGTACAACTGTGACAGTAATTACGTCAGATTTTTATTATAATACAGACATGTATATTGTACATAATTGTATATTTATTATCTTTAAATGGCGTTAGCATTATAATAAGTGACTTTTTTTAAATATCTTTTCATAATTGTTTTGTAGTTCTGAGGGTACGAACGTAAATAAATAATTGTTTGTAAGGTTTTTCAATCGTTACTGTGTTTATGTTCTCACATGGAATAACGATGTTTTATTTAAAACGAATAAGAAAATACGAATGTGTTCATTTCAAACTAAATTACTTATTACTAATAACTAAATTAATTATTTATTTCACTACCTCAACTATAGCATAAGAAGGTCCCATCACATAATTCAGTGGGCAAACCGAACCGACAGAGTTTCGACTACTAAAACTATTGCAACAATGGCAAAAGTTCTTGGAGTAGTTTATTGCCCACCTGCTATCGATTATTTCTCCACTCTTGATTTTCTTTTCGTATCCCTCTCCTCAGAGTACAAACATCACATTATCATGGGTGACTTCAACACCGATATCTTAAAGGATAACTCAAGATCAAGCAGACTGAGAGCAATCCTGAAATCGTCAAGTCTATCGCTTCTAACACTCAATCCACATCACAATTTGGACACAAGTGATTCCTGGCTTGACCTCATTCTCACTTCCTCCGTGAATCTGATTGCTAATCATGGTCAGATTGCTGTTTCGGGATTATCACGACATGACTTGATTTATGTCACATATAAAATTAAGCCTCCCAAACAGCGGCCTGCCATTGTGTTGCTTCGGAATTTCGCGAGGATCGACATGGACCAACTTACCAGAGACTCTAGTGCGATTGAGTGGTTCGATGTTAAACAGGCATCGACTGTGGATGGGAAAGTGGAAGCGTTCAATAGGACTCTTCTTCAGCTTATTGATGCTCATGCACCGCTGAGGGCCGTCCGTGTCAAGCGCCCCCCGGCTCCATGGATTAACCCTGGAGTTCGTATGGCGATGAGCCGGCGTGACAAGTCCTTTCGAAAATATAGAAGGGATCGCAGTGTGGAAAACTGGAATCTGTACAAATTGGTAAGAAACCGGTGTAACCAGATGGTAAGAGCCTCTAAACGCCGATATATCTCTGAAAATGTCCTCAACTCTTCACCGGCTGATATATGGAAGTTTCTCAAATCACTCGGCATAACAAAGTCTTTCTCTAATGTTATTTCTTCAAACGAGTCCTTGAGTGATTTAAATAAGCATTTTTCATCTTCCGCCATGCTTGCGGTTGCTATTAAAAACCAAACTATTCTTGAGATTATTTCCACGCCAATCTTACCTCCCGATTCTTTCTCTCTTTCTCCTGTGACCGACTCTAAGATCCTCAAGACTTTCAATGCTATTAAGTCCAAGGCTGTTGGCTGTGATGGTGTCAGCAGATCTATGCTATCCCTCATTATTAAAAGTATTCTTCCTATTATTACACACGTTATCAATGCCTTCTGCAGACTGGGGTATTTTCCACAATCTGGCGTAAGGCCTTCATAATCCCTCTCCCAAAAATATCTAACCCTAGCCTGCTAAATCACTACAGACCTATCTCCATTCTTCCTTTCCTATCTAAGATTCTGGAAGCAGTTGTTCTTAAGCAAATATTTTCTTTGTGTTTGGGAATAATCTGTTATCCCCTTTCCAATCAGGTTTTCGGCCTGGCCACAGCACAGGCACAGCTTTGCTTAAGGTTTGTTAGGAATATAGGGGTCACTTCAATGATAGGCGAGTCTACTCTTTAGAATTATAATATTCGAAATTATTACTTTACAAACTTATTATAAAATAAAATGGACGCGGTGCGTAAGTGCGTGTACGCATGCGCTTGATTGTGACCCCGAGCAGACTGCTGGCGGTTGGCTCGCGGCGAAGCGACGCGGCCGGTCGGGCCCCCGTCCCCCGCGTCCCGCAGGCTCACGTCGTAGGTGCACAGTGGGTTCGCCGTAGTGACACGCACAGTGTGCGTTAACAGCCTCCCACACCTTGATAGCTCAGCTATCAATCTTCATTTGTTTTCATGCAGTCCTTGTCATCATCATCAGGTAAAATACAGAACTTATGGACTGCTCTCTTGATAGTTCCTCTTGATGTGTAAACATCAGCGACTCTGCTAACACCATCTCGTCCCGGGTATAGCGTTGTTATGCGGCCTAGACGCCAACATAATGGAGGTAGGTGATCTTCCTTCAGTATAATCAAATCACCTACTTTGGGTTCATGTTGTGGTCTCCTCCATTTAGTTCTTTGTTGCAGTTCGGCCAGGTACTCTCGACGCCACCTCTCCCAAAATTGCTGCCGCAGTTGCTCTATCCTCTCGTATCTGTTGGGTCTTGTTTTATTAATGGTTAGAGGCGGCACTGATGTGAGTGGCCGCCCGATGAGGAAGTGCCCAGGAGTAAGGGGTAGGATATCTGATGGGTCTGATGAGAGAGGAGATAAGGGTCGTGAATTTAGGATAGCCTCTATTTGTGTAAACAACGTCGAAAGTTCCTTAAACGTTAACGCAGCGTTGCCTGCTACTCTTTTTAGGTGGTGTTTCGATGACTTTACCCCAGCTTCCCAAATACCCCCAAAATGAGGTGAATATGCAGGGCTGAATTTAAATCTAATGCCTTCAGTGCTGCCATACTCTATCACAGCTTCGCGACTAGATTTGAGGACTCGACCCAATTCATTGTTTGCCCCTACAAATGTTTTGCCATTGTCTGAATAAATTTCATAAGGTTTACCTCTTCTTGCTACAAATCGTCGTAGGCACATTAGGAACGCTTTAGTAGTCAGATCACTTACAAGCTCCAAGTGGACAGCTTTAATAGTAAGGCAAACAAATAAACAAAGGTAACATTTAGTTACACGATTACCTCTGCCTTTCTTACTCGATATCATGAATGGACCAGCAAAATCTGTTCCACATGTATAAAAGGGAAAACTAGGATTTGTTCTAACATTTGGAAGGTTACCCATTATAGGCTGTACTGTTTTACCTCTAAAACGTATACACACAATACAGTTTCTTAATATGCTACGAGCCAAGTTCCTGCCACCTATTGGCCAATATTCCTCCCTAATGGATGATAAAAGCAATTGTGGACCGGCATGGAATAAACGTATATGCTCGTATCTCATTAGTAATTTAGTAAAATTATGTTTTGAATCAAGTAGTATTGGGTGCCTTTTCTCAAAATTATAATTTGGATTTTGTATACGACCACCCACCCTGAGTATACCATCTGAATCTATGAACGGGTTCAGTGGCAGTATCTTAGATTTATGATGGAGCTCTTTGCTCCTTTTGATTGTATCTATTTCACTATAAAATGATTGCGCTTGGCAAATTTTGATTAATGTTTTTAATGAATTACTAATCTCATCAGTGCTAAGACAACCTATTAATCTTTTATTAGTTTTAACCTTACTATACTTGCAAATAAAATTGTTAATAAATCTATGGACATAAGCAATAATTCTTTTGAGTTTATTAAAACTTGAATATCTAGAAAAGTCTAAGAAATTAGTATCTAATCTGATTTGTAGAACCTTTAGTTCTGGTAGTTCTATATTTGGAACACTTAGTTGTGGCCATTCGCTTGGTTCCCTTCTAAGGAACGAAGGTCCCTCCCACCACAAGGATGAGGACTGTAACTGCTGCGGAGTTACACCTCTTGAGGCCAAGTCAGCAGAATTACATTCTGTAGGCACATGTCGCCATGAATAGTCAGATGTAATTTCATTTATTTCGTTTACCCTGTTCCGAACAAACGGTTTTAGTTGTTTATATTGAATATTAAGCCAACCGAGTACTACTGACGAATCGGTCCAAATAGTTTTACTAGTAATGTTACAACGGAGTGACTGTAGGACCTTTGCACACAATCTGGCTCCGAGCAAAGCACCACACAATTCCAAACGTGGTATAGTAGTTGGTTTTAAGGGAGCTACACGGGCCTTGGCACATAGTAGCTTAACTGTGACTTTATTATTAACATCAGTTGTGCGCAAATATACACAGGCACTATATGCTTTTTGTGAAGCATCAACATAACAGTGTAGCTCTATTGATATAGGCAAATCACAAATAACATTTCTTTCTAATTGTATACTTGATAGGCATGATAGGTTTTTTATAAACGTCATCCAAGAAGTTTTTATATCGATAGGTACTGGATCATCCCAGTCTATCTTAGCAATCCATAAACGTTGTAAAATTATTTTTGCAGTAATAACGCAAGCACATAGAATACCTAAAGGATCAAAAATTTTGCAAGTCATTGAGATTATTGTTCTCTTAGTTATTTTTGAAGTAGATTCTATATTTATTGGGAATTGAAATGTGTCCATTTTAGGGGACCAATTGAGACCTAGAACACATGACTGCTTTGTGAGGTCTAATGTATCATTTAACATGGGTTCGTCTGCAAATATTTGAGGACAATTTGTGCGTATTTTGCGTAACGGAAAATGTGCTGAACCTAATATTTGTGTCACAGTCTTATAAATATGCATCAGCTCTTCTTTAGTAGATGCTCCAGTGCTTAAATCATCATAATAAAAGTCATTTTTAATTATATTAGCAATATGCTGATCTGCACATTCCTCTGCTAGCTGAATAAGACATCTAGTGCTTAGAAACGGCGCTGATGCTGTACCATAGGTCACAGTGTTTAATTGCAGGACCTTGAGAGGCAGAGATACATCTTCCCTCCACAAAATTAACTGTAAATGACGTTGTGATTCCACAATAGAAATCTGTCTAAACATTTTCTCAATGTCACCCGTTAGTACGAATTTATGAGTGCGAAAACGTAACATAATATTAAATAAATCATTTTGTACAACTGGGCCTATCATCTGGATATCATTTACTGATTTTCCAGAGGATGTTTTGACTGAAGCATCAAAAACTACCCTAAGTTTTGTTGTTTCACTTTTTTCCCTTAGTACTGCATGGTGAGGCAAGTAATTACCAAACTTTGGACGCTCTATTTCTTCCAAATGACCAAGATCTGAATACTCTTTAATAAAATCACAATACTGTTTTTTAATATTTGGATTCTTAACCAACTTGCTTTCTAAACAAAAAAAACGCCTTTTGGCAATATTATAAGAGTGACCTAGTGATTCTTCTGGTGAATCCTTGAGTGGCATTTTAACATTAAATCTACCACTTTGCAAACGACTCGTATTTTCTATAAAACTGTTCTCACAAGCTTGTTCTTCAAGGGTGTAAGATATTTTGTTTGAAGGCAATTCATCGATCTCCCAAAATCTTTGTAATGATTCTTGAATATCATTCTGCACAATGTTACAATGTAATAAATTAATACTAGAGTAAGCATTTTTAGTATGATTTAACTTAGAGTGTCCATTCCCTATGGGGCCTGACACTAGCCAACCTAGTTTTGAATGTTGTAATACAGGTTGATGCTTACCTAATCTTATTTGTTGGGTACCTACAATGTCCCAAAAAACGTCTGCCCCCAACAAGATATCTATGTCAGAGGGACAATGGAATCCAGGGTCGGCAAGATCCAAATCAGCAGGCAATCCTAGGCCTAAAACATTAACATTTAGTGTAGGTAATGAACTAGTAATTTGAGGCACTACTAAACACATAATTTGTAAATTAAATGAATTGTCAAAACGTGAGTATAATTTTAAACTACAACGCTCCTTAATGTCACATTGTACATTATTGATGCCAGAAATTCTTATTGGTTCTGTACATTGAGATGGTATTCCTATCTTTGCTTTAAGTTTTTCAGTAATAAAAGAAGATTGACTTCCAGTATCCAAGAGAGCTCGTGCATGGTATGTAGAATTATTTACAGGATTAACAATTTGAACAACCGCTGTACACAATAGGACCTGTTCCGCAGAGATAGCAGACAGTGTTACAGGTGATGTACTTGGAGGTAAGTCGTTATTCTTTGTATTTAAATTGGAAGAAACATTACTACATCCTGCTGTTGTATCTTTATGCACTAAGCTATTATGTTTCCCATTGCAAAGCTTACAAGAACCTTTAAGAAAGCATTTTTTGGCAGTATGTCCACTACGCAGACAGTTAAGACATAACTTTAGATTTAAAACTGTATCTAACCTAACTTCAGGTGACATATCATTAAACTTGGAACACATATACAAGGGATGATTGTCTTTACAAACAACACATGAATTTTTGGAAGAGTTGCTACTCGTAGAACTCACAAAAGCCTTAGCAGAATGCCTTGGTTCCTTGGAACCAACATGTGACTTACCATGCTCATTTTGATTTTGTGTGGTTTCTAGAACATCTGCCCTGTTACGCAAGAAATCAGTAAATTGATCTAATGTAGGCAATTCTGGTAATCCATTCTTAAATTCTTCCCATTTTCTACTAGTGGTGACATCAAGCTTTATTGACACCATATATATAATTAAAGCATCCCATTTATCTGTAGGCTGCCCCAAAGTATTCAACGCTCTGAGGTTTTTTGAAACTAAATCAATAACATACCTTAAAGCCTTATGAGATTCTCTTGTTAGAGATTCAATACTGAAAAGCGCTTTCAAATGATTATTCATAAGTAGATTTTTATTATTATACCGTTGACATATTAAATCCCATGCTACTTTGTAATTATTTTATGTAAACTCTATAGACTTTATTACTACCAAAGCTCCTCCTTCTAAGGATGACCTTAGATAGTGAAACTTATTTATATTTGGGATTGCATCGTTAGAATTTATCAAGGAATCAAAAGTATCCCGATACTCTAACCATTTTATGTAGTTGCCATCAAATGAAGGCAATTTAATAGTAGGCAACTTCACTGAATTAAACTTATTATGAGTACAATGACTATTATTATTTGAACTACAGTCCGAGCCATCAGACCTTTGTTGATCAGTTTTATAGACATTGGCCGATTCATTTAACTCTTGAGCCAGTGATATACATGAAAAGAACTGATCCTCAATTAACTCTCTTTCTCTTAATTGCTCATCCAAATCTAGACAATTTAATTCAATATTATTTTGTAACTTGTCAAACGTACTCAGCAAAGCTTGAAATTTATCTATTTTCATTCCAATTTCCTTAGCTTGCAAGCTACTGAGTGGACTACACTTTGACATTTGTTGTAAATAGTCTTTAAATTTAGTAAGTTGGCCTTTCATGGCACTACGTTTTCTTATTACACCTTTAAATTCTTGTTCAACTTGACTCATTTCTTCTTTATTTATCTCACTATCCATCTTATTATATTTGTAAGTAGGTGGTTTAATCGAATTCTAACCTCTAGTTATATAGGCAACAATGAATTGGGTACAAGAGTCACTGTCTATTATGAACAATTAACTCAAAACCGCTAACTTACGGTACTGAAGCTGTAACAGCACGAAGTATGCAGCACTCACCAGGCGCCTGCACTGCAAACGCGTAGACAGGCAGGTAGCTAGCAGATCAATTACCGAAGCTCAGGTTCATGCCATGCACACTCACCGCACCTGGAATAGTCGGCAAGCTTTGGTGAAATAACTGTTACCTACTTTTAGGTTGCACTATTTAAAAAACTAGAATTTAGTTAGGGTACCTAGGTATAGGCAATAGATATTAATAGAGAACACAATCGTCTGCAACATGGGCTTAAACGTACACGAGCTATAGGGTGTACAATAGTTTAGGTACAAAGTGCAATAGTTAGGTTTTAGTGCAAAGATTTAGGATTTAGGCAAATTTTTTACATCCACCAAACAAATAGGTATACTCAACAAGCACCAACCGCGCACACAATCAAAAATGGACTCGCCCTCACGTGCGGCAAGAAAAATGTTGATGCTAAGATAGGCTGGTTTTAGTGCTTAGATTTAGGCTTTAGGCAATTATTTAGACCCTTCGATAAGCTATTTCGACAACCACCAAACAAATAAGTAGGCGCGCAACAGACGCCAATAGCACACACAAACTCAAAAATGGACTCGCCCACCACGCGCGGCAAGAAAATTACGTATCGTATTTCGAATATTTTTAGGCAAGCTGATCGAAATGTTCGAGCGAAACCAACTAGGCTATTCACACAAATAGAAATAAATAGATAGGCATCGTGGAATAGGCAGGAATATAGGAAACGGGCTTACTTCCCTCGGGCTAGACCTCTGGTGCACGTGCAGGCGATGATTTTGTTGCCTGCTTGCGTAGTCCGAAGGCCCCGTGGGTGACTGAAGAACAGCATACGCGCCAATCTTGTCCTTGATAGCTTGATACCCGTCGTATCCGGTCTCCACGCGCGTTTATTCTCGAACGTTCTTTTAGCTTCGATCTTTAGGTAGGTATTGGATTGTTTGTAGGTTCGATATTTATCTTAGACGGTCGCCAATTTTGTTGGGAATATAGGGGTCACTTCAAAGATAGGCGAGTCTACTCTTTAGAATTATAATATTCGAAATTATTACTTTACAAACTTATTATAAAATAAAATGGACGCGGTGCGTAAGTGCGTGTACGCATGCGCTTGATTGTGACCCCGAGCAGACTGCTGGCGGTTGGCTAGCGGCGAAGCGACGCGGCCGGTCGGGCCCCCGTCCCCCGCGTCCCGCAGGCTCACGTCGTAGGTGCACAGTGGGTTCGCCGTAAGCCCGATTTACACTTCAACAAGTACAGTAGCGAGTTAACTTGCGTCATTGGCGAATTAAGTTGTTAATGTACTACTACTTAACTCGCTTTTGCCGTTCAAACTACAATAACAACTTAACTCGCCGATGACGCAAGTTAACTCGCTACTGTACTTGTTGAAGTGTAAATCGGGCTTTAGTGACACGCACAGTGTGCGTTAACAAGGTTACAGAAGATGTAAGGAATGGTCTGGAGAATACGAGATTAACGGTATTAGTTTTAATTGATTTCTCCAATGCTTTCAATACCGTTGATCACGACATCCTCCTGGCCATTCTGTCACACATTGGGGTATCTTCATTGGCACAAGATTGGTTCTCATCTTATCTTCGTGGTCGCCAGCAAGCGGTTCGTGCTGATCAGATTTTTTCTGAGTGGTGCACCCTGAAAACTGGCGTCCCACAAGGCGGCATACTCTCTCCACTTTTATTTTCTCTTTTCATAAACTCTATTACCACTATCCTCAAATGCTCTTACCATTTGTACGCTGATGACCTACAGCTCTACGCGCAAGCTGACGTTGACAACCTGGACAACTGCATCTCATTGCTGAATGCTGACCTTCTAGCTATCAGTGATTGGTCAAGCAGGTTTGGTGTTACTGTCAATGTCAGTAAGTGTCAGGCTATCCTGATCGGTAGCTCATATTTTCTGCGAAACTTGGACACCAGCCAACTTCTCCTGCTTAACTTCAACAATACTGTCATCCCTCTCTCGCCGCACGTAAAAGACTTAGGCTATATTGACGACAGGTTAAGTTGGAATAAGCAGATTGCACAGGTTAGCCAGAGGGTAACATTCACACTTCGATCTCTCTATAGATTCAAGCATTTCCTTCCTTGTAGCACTAAAACCACGTTGGTCCAATCACTTGTGCTTCCTATCATTGATTATGCTGATGTTTGATATTCTGATCTTTCCCAAGAACTTCTTAACAAACTGGATCGACTTCTCAACAACAGTATTTGTTTCATTTTTGGTCTTCGAAAATATGATTACATTTCTTCCTTCCGTTCTCAGCTTAAATGTTTGCCTATCCGTCAAAGGAGATCCCTCAGATCCCTCTGTATGCTCTTCACTATTATGAACGATCCTTCCTGTTTACTTAAAACAAAATTTTAAATTGTTAGACAGTTCTCATGATCTTAACCTTCGCGCATCCAAAAACTTACTTCTTCAGATTCCTTCTCACCGCACCGGGTTTCTATCTAATTCTTACGCTATTTCTACTATTAAACTCTGGAATTTGCTACCCCTTGACATCAAGAAGGCTGAGTAAAAATTTTCTTTTAAGCGTAAAATTAAAAACCACTACTTAAGGGGCTGTTATTCTTAGTTTGGTCTTTGTCATAATTATTTTGAGCTCTCTTATTCAGAAAGAATATTATAAAGCACAGTATCTGTAAGTTTGTCATTTTAGCATATATGTGTATTTTATTAGTATTATTATATATTAGTATTATATTTATTAGTATTAAAATATTATTTCATTCCATTTTCTCGTACACCTACCACAGTGTGTTTTTTTTTAACCCAAAGGTTCACTGGTAGAGAATGCCTTGCTGCATTAAGTCCGCCCATGTAACACAATCTATACTTATAATAAATCTGTAGAGAGGTCAATTCTGTACATGAAATATATTTCCAAAATAACTATCAGGGGGTGATTAAGGATCGATACTCATGCCAAAAATGCAATCAGTTAAATTTTTGTCTGTCTGTCTGTCTGTCTGTCTGTCTGTCTGTATAACCGTTATAGAAACAAAAACTACTCGACGGATTTTAACGAAACTTGGTACAATTATTTTTCATACTCCTGAGCGGGTTATAGTATACTTTTCATCACGCTACAATCAATAGGAGCAGAGCAGTGAAGGGAAATGTTGGGAAAACGGGAGAAGTTACTCCATTTTTTAAGCTTCCGTCGCGTGTGCAACCTTAATGGTTAAAGCTACACAAATCATTTCATGACGGAAATGTTCTCCTTAAAATTATATAAAAAATATCCCACGACAGCATATGTCTAACTTTTATGGTTGACTCACAATAACACGTGTAACTCCCGATAGCTTAGCAGTTCGAAGCTTTCTGATTATAATATTTGTCTACTCTTACGTTTATAACACTCTCAGTCACCCCTAATTGAAAAAGTTAACATTATTAACTATTCCATAAAAAAATTGGCCAAGTGCGAGTCAGACTCACCCATGAAGGGTTCCGTAGTAACTATAATATAATATGCAAATTTATTTGACGAAAAAAAAACCTTACAAATTTCTTAAAACTAGCTTATTTACATTTTTTACAACTGCGCCAAATAAATTTGTTTTGAAAAAAAAAACCTTACAAATTTCTTAAAACTGGCTTTTTTACATTTTTTACAACTGCGCCGAATAAATTTGTTTTTCATAGTGTTTGTATGAATTACAAAGTTATATTTGCGGTTTTAGAAAATATGCTGTATCTAAAAAACTGCTGAACTGATTTCGTTCAAACTAATTTTGGTTGAAAGTTTATATTAAGATCTACAGACATATATTTTTTTAGATTTTTCACTCCATTATTATAGAAGTTAGAGGTTGTGTCCGCCACACACACATTTTACCACTTTGGAAGCTTATATCTTTTAAACGATTGACTTTATGGAAAAGTGGTTTTAGAAACCCCGATGTCGTTTTTAAAGAACTGTCTATAGATACCACACATGCATCGATTTCATGAAAAAAAAATATTTTCAGGTTTAGTTCCATGTATGGGGAGCCCCCCTTTATTTTAAATATTTTTTAATTTTTTTCTCAAAATCGGAAAGCGGTTCACAGAATACATCTACCTATCAAGTTTCACATGTATAGTCCTAATAGTTTCGGAATAAAATTGCTGTGACAGACGGACGGACGGACAGAGAGACAGACAGACAGACGGACAGACATGTCGAAACTATAAAAATTCCGTTTTTGTCATTCGGCTACGAAACCGTAAAAAGAATCATATAAATCGGTATAGAAACACCAAAGTTATACATGAAATACGCTTATAATAATAAGCCATCGCGCGTGAATACTGAATAATGCTATAAGGATTATTTTTGAGAATCGGTCGCCGCGCTCGCCGCGTCTCGCGGTCGAAGCGTTCTCTAGGTACTTAAGCCTCATGTGAACGTGATCTAAACAATATTACCAATACATTAACTTACGCTGACGGAGTCGCGGGCACAGCTATATTGTATCATTACGCTAAGGCCAATAGGAGCGGAGCGCTAATGAAGAATGCTTAAAAATTGGGGTTAAATTTAACGTTAGCCCAAAGTAACTATTCCACGCGGACGAAGTCGCGGGCAAAAGCTAGTTGTACATAAAGTTTAAATAAATAAATACCAAACAAATAACTGTAGAACCAAGAAAACTCCAATTCCTTTAACTAATTGAAATAAAACAGTCGTACTTTTTATTTACCGTCGCAATATTTGTTGATAAAATACGTGAGTAGCTACCAGGCTGCCAGGAAATAGAAGCACTCCGCCTGACGTTCACGACTTATTAGTTTTGCGGGCGACTAGATAATATTAATAATCCTACAGACTACTGCAGCGGAAATAAAAAGGGATGTTTTGGTGTTTGATTTTTTGCAGTCGATATTTAATTTGCTTTCGAAGAAATTGTCGCTAGCAGTTTTTTTTATTTATTCAGCATAAAATATTACCCCTCATAAGTAATTAATTAGTAATTATTTATAGGTCATACAAGCATGTGTTCCGATGCGGGAACCCGCGTCATGCAACACAACAGCCAATCACTCAACCGCTGCGCCAACCGTGTCGATTAGTAAACAAACATGAAATATTAGTGGCATATTATAACACAATGCTGAGTAACTATATTATATGAAAAAGTGCACAATACTAATATGTAATAATATTACTGAAATTTAAATTAATTAAGGTCGAGTTTGGACAACTGGGCGATCACTAGTAAACTTAGCTGTACAAAATTACAACGTCCGCTTAATGTTTGGGATGCTAAACATCAACGATAATTATTAAACAATAGATGTCATCGTCTGCTTAGACTTTTCCCAGCAAAGTTGGGGTCGGCTTCAAGTCTTACCGGATGCAGCTGAGTGTTAGTGTTGTGACTGCCTATCTGACCTCCACAACCCAGTAGCTGGGTAACACGACACCCCTTGCCTAGACCTGCTTACTGGCTTCTGACTACCCGTAACGACTGTCAAAAATGTCTAAATGACAGCCCGGACCAACGACTTAACGTATTAATATTATAAATATGGAACAGGTTTGCAGTATTACTTTATGATAACATTCAAACGGTCTAATTCAAATTAATTATCGTGCTATTTCGACCACCTGTCAACCACTAAACAGTCATAGTTCTTGAAATAAAGAGCTAACCTAACTTTACTTAAATATCAACTTACGTCATTATCCCACAAGTAACGTAATGCAGTTTACAGAACTGACCGAAATCCGTGACTAAATGAAAACAAAAACGGCACGCACACTTTCTCAATCTCATTGTCAAAGTTTTCAAAAATCTGCTGACGCATAATACCTGACTAGTGAGACACTAATGTCCTCAAAATAAATTATGTCGCGGTATCAATGAAATGAAATCCCAACTATGCTGGGGACGCCCTCCAATCTACCCGGATGCAGCTATGTTTAACATGGAGCGACTGACTACCTGACCTCCACAACCCATTAGCCAGGTCAACAATACCCGGCACGACTGGTGTCAGATTATCTAACTTCTGAGTATCCATAACGACTGTCAAAGATGTGCAAATGATAGCCAGGACCATCGGCTTACAGCACGGAGGAAACTCGACGCTATATGATGGTCACCCCTCCACGGACCGACCTCGGCCAGCGTTGCTTTACCTTACAGATCGACCCATGCGGCTGTTACTATTTGGCCACGAGCTTCGGACACAATCAATGTCTAAAAAATTATCTTAAGAGGGAATCAGAAGTTTACAGAGAGATAAGAATGAGTACATTCCCGAAAATACTTGAATTGCCGAAGTGTTTGCACGACCTAAGCAGCCTCAAATATAACTCAAAGTGACCTTTAGATTCTTAGCCTTCACAAATATTCGCCCACAACCACTTTATGCAAGAGGTTTTTGTTATTGTTTGCCTAGAATTAGATCCACAATAATAGCTTAGATTATTATGATGACTTAAGAACTTGGAATGTTTTTTTATTGCAGGGTAATGGATTTTTTAAGAAAACTTGACATTTATCAAGTTGGCTTGCTTGAATTGCGAATTGAATTGGCTATTGAATTGTTCTATTACTGACATTATCGTTTTGAAATTATCGTTGATTTTCAGTTCTAGTTAGAGTTGTTTTTAGTTTCTAGTTCAGTAGTAAAAAAAATCATCCGGCCGTCCATCAATAGTTTTACTCAGAGATTTTTTGTGCTGTGAAGCTATATCCATCCAACGTTTTAAATAAATGGATTGACTTGGCAATCGCAAAAACAATCTAATTTATATATGTATGTATTACTTGTGAGATATATTGTGTTTTCATGCGATGGCCGAGTCAATCTATTTATTTAAAACGTTAAAGATTTTTAATCTTGATATAGTCACTATAAGATGTTGTTCGGTTAGATAATTACGTAACAACTTAAGACAGAACGTCCCTTAAGTAGGGACTGAATAAATTAATAACCGACTTGGTTACATGGATTTCACAACTTTTTACAGTAGAAGAATTGGGTTGCGAGACTTGGTTTTTGTGACAAGTATTGTTTTTTAGGGGATTTATTATTTATCCACACATACCGGAAAATGGGATGATTTTAATAGTCTCTCTCGTCACGGGTGGTTTGCCGCTATATAGGTCTTTTAAATATTAGATAGGTACCATTTCTCAATTCAGAGATGCGCAAACTATTACTGCGAATAGGATAAAGTAGGGAATCCATACTTATAAAAATGCGAACGTGTATTTTCGTTTGTCCTTCTTACATACATATTTTAATCTGATAAAGTACTCTGTTTTAACGGAGCATTTTACCAGATTAAAATATTAGTTTCGTTTTTCTAACCCTTGAAATTTGATCGTTTTTATTCTTAACTAGCTGTGTCCGCGACTTCGTCCGCGTGGAATAGTGACTTTTCGGGCAGCATATTTTGAATTACATATACCGTCGTTTGGGTAGGTAGCTAAAAATTTACTTTACAGTAATGCTTCTCTGTATACGATATTTGACGTATGGCCATCGGGAATGAAAGCATATGGGCTCCTAGGATTCCTAACCCGTGACAGAGCCACATACAACTGACCATGCGAGAAACAGCTGATACTTAGATTTACACCTACAACTTTCAGCGTCTGACCTTGGGCTTTATTAATTGTCATCGCAAAACATAGGCTGACTGGAAACTGCACTCATTTAAAACTAAATAGAAAATTGTTTGGAATGAGAGGAATCCGAGGAATGAAAACACTTTCACCTTTTCCACACCGTGTTAAAATCTCTGCTTCTATCAGATTTTGTTGTAAATTGGTCACTTTTAACCAGGTGCCATTGCAAAGTTTTGGGGGGCTTAAATTTCTAAGAAGCATTATGGGTACGCTTACTTTTAATTTTATTTTATGTGCTGGTAGTCCAGGAGCATTGAGGGATTCTAAAAATTCTACTGGGTAGCTTGTAGATTCTCCTTCTTCCATGACTCTGTTAATGGAGATATACTTAACATAATCCCCCGGAACATAGCTCAAAATTTCAGCGTTTATTGTTGCTGCTTGGTCGTTTCGTGGCGTCAAAATAGCTCTTTCGCAAAGCCAGGAATTTTCGCAAGTTGGTATTTGCGTTGCGTTTCCATACACAGATGATATGAGGTCTCGCATTGATGAAACTATGTTGCATAGGTTTTCATTAAGAACAACTTTTCCTTGTTCCTGAGGATACACATCGTTACCAATCTCAAGATTCATCTGAAAATTCTTGAGCATTTTCGTTGCCTCCAATTTGCACATGCATATTTAATGTCATATGCAAAGGGATAATGTAATGCCACAGTCGAGAACTCTTTAGGCAGGCTCTAAATTCATCAGCTGTTGTTCCACGTGGTATTACAGGGAGAGTCTGACGAAAATCGCCACAAAAAAGCATAGTAATGCTACCCATGGGTTGATCATTTTGCTTAACATCACGCAACGTTCTGTCTACTGCTTCTACTGCTTTTCGATTGGCCATTGTGGACTCATCCCATATAATAAGGCTACAATCACGAAGAACCTTAGCTTTATCGCTGTTTCTTGAAATATTACAAACAGGGCTTTCTGTGCGGTCTAAATCGATCGGAACATTGTATAAGCAGTTTTCCCACCTAGCAACAATGTGGCTGCTGTGCCTGATGAAGCGTTAGCAAGCGCAATTTTACCTTGGCTTCGTACCTTCGCCAAAATAACTTTCGTAAGAAATGTTTTACCCCTTCCACCGGGTGCATCTACAAATAGCATTTCTCCCAAAGTACTATCAACGCTGCGGCACACCCGATCAAATATCAAACGCTGTTCATCAGTTAGCCTCGAGACATCAGTTTGTAAAAAATTTAGGTTTCCATCATTGAGGTAATATGTACTACGTACTAGAGAAGCCACCACACATCACTACTGCGTTGCGTTCAAATGCGGTCTATTGACTGCTCTTCGCTTAGACGAAGCTTCGCTTAAAACATAACAGTACCATTAAATAAAATATATCAAACGAAGAGAGACCAAAAAAAAAGTCATGTCAAATATAATAAAATAACAAATTGAAAACGATAATAATCCTCATTCAATTTAAAATAATAAATAATACAATAAAACAATAGTCGAAAAAAAACGAAAATAAAATTAACAAAGATTATAAGTATAGAAAATAAAATTGCAAAAAAAATTAAATAAAAAATTGTGTAAGAAAGATTAAAAATATCTTCTCGTTTTCTATGAATAATCAATAATAAAAATAGAATGTAAAAAATTAAAAAAAAATAATAAAAAAGTTACAAAAATGGTCCGTAGTAATATGTCATTTAATTATAAATTAAAATGTCAAAAGATAAAATCTATCAATATAATATGTCATCTTTGAGTAGTACAATAATATAAAAAAGACATTATAAATAAAAAATGACAATAATAGTCAACATATAATTTAAAACACTATAACAGACATTACGGTTGTCGCTTATCAGCTAGGTACTCATCGACGCTGTAATAGCCCTTCCTCAATAAATATGTCTTCAATTTGTTTTTAAATAAGTTTGCGCTATTTATGCTTTTTAATTCTAAGGGAAGCTTGTTGTATAGAAATACAGTTTGGTACCTAGGACTGTGATGAACCACGTTTAGTTTTGGTTGGATTGTGTTAGGCAAGTCTTTCCTACGTGTGTTAACTCTAACTTGTCGTTGGTCATCAGTTTCAGATTTATGCAAGTTCTTAACGAAATTGGTTAGCAGCACCAGTATATAAAGACATGGCACTGTTAAAATATTAAGTCTTATAAAATGGTCTCTGCATGAATCCGTCTGTTTTAAGCGGAGCATTGTCCTTAAAGCTCTTTTTTGAATGACAAATGCCGAGTGGATATTGTACTTATAGCTGTTGCCCCAAAACTCAATACTGTATCTAAACCTAGACTCATCCAAGGCAAAGTAAACTATCCTAAGCTGGGCCAAGGTCAGTTCTTCCCTCAGGCTTCTGATTGCATAGCACGCTGAGCTAACAGACTTAGTTACAGACGATGTCTCAACCTTCCAGTTTAATAATGTATCAATATGAACACCTAGAAATTTTACATATTCGACTACTTCTACCTTGTTTGACTTGAATAGTAAACATTTTGTTTTATTTACATTGAGCTTAAGATTGTTTGTAGCAAACCAGTGTTCAAAAGCTTTTAATAAGTTATTAATTTTAAGTTCTAAATTATTTAGGTTATTTGCGGAAACTATTGCATTAGTATCATCTGCAAAAATAACGAGCCGAGTGTCTGTAAAACGTTTTTTTATGTAGTCAATTAAATCATTAAGGAAGATGATGAAGAAAATTGGGCCTAGAACAGATGCCTGAGGAACTCCTCGAAATACTGTCATTAGGTTGGAGTTCACAATTTTTTGTTCCTCATCCACTACCATCTTTATCTCTACAAATTGACGTCTATTGTGCAAATAAGATCGAAATAGCTTCAGAACGTTCTCCCTTATACCATAATGTTCCAACTTGGCCAGCAAAATTTCATGGTCCACCGTGTCGAAGGCAGAACTAAGATCCAGGAATACACCTGCTACCTTATGTTTATCATTAAGATGACAAATAACCTCGTCGACTAAAGCCTCAACAGCATCGGTGGTTCCCAATGATTTTTGATAGCCAAATTGTTGATCATGTAAGATGCTATGCATTCGTAGGTGTTTCATAAGCCTATCCTTCATTATCTTTTCAAAAATCTTTGACAGTACAGGTAATATGGAAATCGGCCTGTAGTTGCCAGGATCCGTTTTTGAACCCTTCTTAAAAATTGGAATTACTCGTGCGATTTTAAACTGATCAGGGAACAGGCCTTCTTCGATACAATTGTTATAAAGTGATGCTAGTGGAGTTGCCAATATGTCAATGTTATCTTTAATGATAGTCAGGGGAATTTCGACATGGCCTGTAGACGATTTGTTGACCATCTTTTTAACTATGACGAATATTTCAAGGGGTGTGACTACCTCAAAGCTCATGTTAGAGTTTACTCTGCTGACACTATCAATCAGATATGTAATTGCCAATTTAAGATCGCACGCTTTAAGGCGGACATTGTTGTCGAACCTTGTTGAAAAAATTTTAGCTACGTCTACAGTATTATTAATGATTGTGTTGTCTATCTTTAAAATAATTTGGTAATTGTCAAGGTTTTTCGTAGCATTGCGCTGTCTATTGACTATTTTCCAAATCGTCCTACTGGAATCTGATGCCATTTCTATTTGTTTTCTGATACTGTTCCTTTTTGCACAACTCAACACTTTCCTATACGTTCTAATATACTTGTTGCGATATTCAACAAGGGAATTGTCGCAATGCGTTTTATTTAATGTGTTTAGGAAGCGTTTTACTTTGCTAGCTATTTTAATTCCGTTAGTTATCCATTTGGAACATTTACTTCTATTAACATTAACCCTAACTTTGTGCTTTTTAAAGATAGAAGAGTGTAATTCCCTGAATTTACTGATAAATGTGTTAATACCTGTGTTCCAGTTAGCCTCTAATACATTGTTCCTAAACTCATCTATTTTCTGGTCATTGTATTTTCTTTTCCAAAGACGAATATAATTTGTCCGCTTCTTATACTCAACCTGTTCCAGTCTTAGTGTACAGAATAGACCCGCGTGTCCGTCTGACAACCCATTGTGATCCACATTAGTGTAGTCTATGAAACTGTCAGGTAGGTTAGTCAAAATATTATCTATACATGATTCAGAATTCTTTCTTTTGAAGGTGGGGGAATTAATTAAATAGCGGAAATTATAGCACGTCAATAACGATAAATAAAGATCGAAGAAGAAGAGTGTCTCAAGTCATCTTTTAAGACATTGATATTGAAATCTCCACAAATTACACATAGTTTATTGAGGAAATGCTGTAACAGTTTTTCAAGGCTATCCATAAAGTTATCAAAATTTTTGTTTGTATGAGTCCTATAACAGCAAATAACACACAAATTTGTCTCAATATCTTTGACTCCACATACTTCGAAATAATCGGTTTTATATAATTGCTTACACACTTGAAGTTCATTCACGTTTCTATCGTTGAGTGTTAAAATCATTGAGCCTCCCCTATTCTTTTTGACTCTCGTGTTGTAAGACCCCATTTTGTAATCAATAAAATTAAGTTGTTTTGCGAGAGTATCGTTTAGAAAATGTTCAGATATGCATATGAAATCTAGTGTCTTTGATGATTCGCTTACGTATATTTCAAGGTCATCTTTTTTATTGTTAAACCCGCATAGATTTTGATGGAAAATATTAATATTTGTGTATTGTTTACCATGTTCATTCTCGAAAAAAATTTAGAGAATCACTCTCATTATATTCTTGATCAACGGTATGATACAATACTTTAAATTATTAAATATATTCACCATGCCGTAATAGTTAATTGTTCCATTGTGCTTAAACATGGAACGATCAAATGTCAAGTCTAGATTAGTGTCAAACTGTATGGCATAGTTATGAGTATAAATGTCAAGATATAGTAAGTTATTAAAGGTTTCAATTCGTGAGTTATACATAATAGAACAAGGGTCATTTTTATAGGTCGGTAGGCATATTATAACATTGGTGTGTTGTACAGTCATTAACATCTGTCTAATATAAATAGTTAAGTCAAGATAGTTGCTAGTTTGTCCAAAATCTTCGTCTCCAATAAAAATGATGCAGTAGTCGTCTCTTAAGTAGTCAGCTAATTTTATAGTGATGTTACTAAAAAGATTTTTAATCCCTCTGTTAGGCAGAAAATAATGACATATTTGTGTCTCTGTAAACATTTTTTCGGCTAGAGATAAAACATTATTCACGTTGTTGCTACTTATGATGCATAATTTCGATTTATTGTGCACTGGTTTGTCCCTCTGAGATATTGTGTGTGCAGTCTTACTTGCCGACTCTGCTCGTTGTGTTGAAGTGTTTTTGTGTGGCATGTTATTTCCAATACACGATCTAGTTTGCTCGCTTTGAGTATCTATAATTATGTTTGTTTGTTCACATAGAGAGGTAGTTGTAAAAAGTTTTGTTATTTTCGGTGTTTCGGTAGTTTCATTCATTGTATGTGCAGTTGGGGATGTCATCGTGTATTTGCTATTAGTAGCTGGCGTTGTGCTGGTTCTATGTTTTTGCTTGCGTTTCTGACCAGTTCGTGGTGTACCATTTTTGTTATCCGTGATACTTAAACTTTTGTAGGTATCTATGACTTTCAGATATTTTTGTAGGTCTGATTTTAGTCGAAAATTTTCAGAGTTTAGATTCTCAATTTCTTGGTGCACTATTAACAAATCATCAGATATTTTTTTTATTTTATCATTCAGGTCAGTTTGACTTGAGTTTAAGGATGTGTTAGGTAAACTCATCATAGTTGCATCAAAAAGCGCCGAGCTATCTTTTGTGATGTCATTTAATGAACTAGTGCGATGAATTTTACGGTAAGTAATATTGTTACATTCCTCCATTTTTAATTAATATGTAGTCTTATGCTATCAGTGGGTAGTTAGTAGTGGTATAAGTTAATCGATGGTTGGTCGCATGAGTCATCTATTCGGTCGTGTCGAAAAATCCTGTCTTTGAATTCACAACCGTTAATAATGATGTTATTTTGTTGTTGTGGGATGGAGTGCCGTGTTTTATGGTGTGCTCTCGACTTATTGTGAAAAGTAATTTATAGCCAACCTGATTTTAGGGTGTTTATATAGATGCTGGTCCCCAATCACTTTCGTTGAAGTTCACAATCGTTGAAGTCACTCACTCTGACACCGCCTCATCCACGAAAGTTAGATGATTTAAGCTTAGATAACACTGTCACTGTTATAACTACTCATTTCGAGTGTAACTATTGAATTTTAGGGAATATTTATAGAAAAAAATACATTAATTCTTAATTAATAACCAACGAGATGTTTGACGTTTGGCAGTTGGCATAAAAAAAAAATATTGCACTAATACATAGTTCAGTTAATACGGCGAAGTGCAAAGGAATAACTTTTCATCGGTGAGTAACTAGATATTCATTTTAAAATATAATTAAAAAAAAAATATTTGGCAGATGCCATGTTTCATAGACTAAAAATTAAGATGTGACAATTTGTGTAATAAGCGTAGGTAGATTATTCTACCTACGCTTATTTATTTTAATCATTTATTTTTATAATTTGAATTTGAATTTGAATTATAAAAAACGAATAACGAACTCTGACAGTCATTAAAATGCGAAGTGTATGTGGATAGTTTAATTACATCAGAAAGGCTGCCACATCATAAACTAATTAATATTAAAGATATGGGTGGCTTGTCCTACTCCACAGAAGACGTATATAAAACATGTATCACCACGGAATCTATAATAAGAAAACTAATAAAACAAAGTGGTGGAATTAGTCTCTCTACCAAATACTATTCTAGTTATATTACTGTTAATACTTTGGAATATTTTATTCAGAACGAAGTATTTACATCTTTGCTTCAAAATTCTCTTGATCAACCAAGCACTTTAAATCACCGAACACATTTGATACGCGCCATCATTAACAAATACACAACCATTTGCTTGAAACTCGAAACTAAAACTGATCAGACCAGTAATTATTTATCGAAACGGCAAAAGTTAACTAAGCTTATATTGTTCAGGCTTCAGGGGTGACTAAATAAACATAATTATGTATATTATACAAAATATACATATCAGCAGGGGCGAGCACAGGATTATGACACTGGTAATGCGGCTAGCGTTGCCAACTTTTTCAAAAAGATGTACGTCTACATACTTGTTGTCATTAAAACTATTTCTTGCACAGGTGTTGTAGTCGGTTGGGTGCTAGATGGGCCGGGTTCACTTAATACTTCCTGCATCAGTGTGTCTTGGCACTCTTGAATGAGTTGGGTTCTTTGTTTTTTAACAAATACATGTCTAGAAGTACTAGCATCACTCATCCTTTTTCTGGGCTCTTCCTGGCAATAAAATTTTGTAAGCACAACTCTATCTACCATGATTATACTCTTGCTTAATCCCATATTATATTAATAGCCATATCTTTCTCAATCTGAAATATTTTTAAATGTTATTTTAAAGCCATAAATGTTGATGTATTTAGTGGTAATAAATATCATTGAATATTAAAAATTACAAACAATTAATAAATAAATAGCCACAAATATTTCAATATGAAATATTTGTGGCGATTCAGGTATAATACAAAAAACATCTCAGTCATCTAACCTTAAAACAGTAGAATAACTATATTGTAAAAATGTTATAAGTTAGTAATAATAACATGTTTACTTACATGAAAATTATCCTGACAGAAGAAAATTACCGAACTATCCTTTATTTCTTTAGTATTTCTGCGTGCAAGTTGTACTATTACGAACTTTAACATTTTTTGGAACGGTTATAAATAGCTTCTCTTTCTTTATTATTACTTTATCGTTGTATTTGTGCACCTGGTACACCATTTATAACTCATTTTTTCCAGTAAATTACAGCCAGAAACTCTATTAAACTACATAAAAAGACAAAACTCTCGATTTGACTTTGACTTCTCCAATGTTGATATACAAACGTGTGACCACAGAACACAGATACTCCTAGCGGATTGACAGCTTATATAATCTTAATCACTATATTTTGTAACGCTTTTTTTTAAACGAAATATTTATAAAATATGAAAATAAATATTATTTGTAGGGTCCTTATACACCAATAAATAATATGAGATGGTTTTTAGAAACCAGTGAAATAGCCTATTCTGTCTATTATTTTTACTCGGAACACAGTATCTCTATGTAGTCTGTGGTATCATGCCGCATGACCTGCGGCTTTAGAAATTCATGGGTGTGTGCGTTTGCGAACTTGTACGGACACTAAAATTACATCACACATGCAAACGAATCTCCTGCGTGAATCCGCGGCATTACTTAGGAATTAGGTACATTAATTCGCAGCGCCTGGCAAACATAATGTTTGTGCGGGTGCTATTTATAAAATATTAGGCGTTTTTAAGTTATTATATTTTGTTTATTCATTTATTTACTATTAATTAAAGTCATCTAAAACGTACGAACGTTTTATTAAAATATCTGTGAATGGCAAGTAAAGCACTGCATTTATGCCTTCAAGGAGCGCACGCCTCTGCATATCAGTACAATGAAAATAATTAAAAATAAACTTAATACATGTCTATATGCGTCAGTTTGTATCTAATAATCGTTCCTGATTGATTGTTATTATTATTGTTAATTGAATGTGCAGTTTTCTCGTGGTCCTAGTAGTATGTAATGTAACTCTCTTCCAATAAACAGTAATAATAATAATCAATTTGAAAACGTGAGACTCTCGAGTATCATTTTATATGTAATTTTTTGTTGGTCTATGTGTCCTCCACCCATACATATCACATTCGACGTTTCAAATTTTATATGTTTTTAGTACTTGTAACCGTGTTTCATTATATAAATATACAAAAACAAAAGTTTGTTTCATTTTGAGTACTTTTAGGTTAAATTCAATTAATAATAAAGTATGAAAAAAGAGTGAGAATGAAGATTGCTAGGTATAAAGGTATGTCACTTCTGTAGTCAGCAGTTTAATCTATATAAGTGACAAGTCATAGCAGAACGTTGAACGAAAAGCGTAAGCGCTATGTAAATCGCGGCGCTTCCGACCTTTTGGTCGCGAGAAAACTACACCTTAGAAGCGCTCTAGCGCTGCGTATTTTAATTGTTTTGTTATACGACTAATTATTGTTTCAGCGCTGCAGCGAACTTTAGTTAAAACTCTTGCCAAATGGAACATATCCTTTGCTTAGGATAGCTCCTCTAGTACGTAGTACATATTACCTCAATGGTTTCCATCGCGTAATCTCTATTACTACGTTCACCGTCAAATGATTCCTCCGGCATGCCATATTGAGAAATAGGATTACCCCCAATAGATGTAACTATATCTTGAATAGCCAACAAACAACGATTCAATTGACTTTCACGTAATCTCTCCTCAATTGGGTTATCATTAAGTTGTACGTGCCAAAAAAAATCCTCAGCCAATTTGTTCTGATACTTATACCACAACTGTGCAGCGTCAGAAAGTGCACAAAACACCAGGATGACTGCAAACAAATGTTGCAACCGATGAGGACTTTCGCTAATACTTGTTTCTGACAAAGCACCATCCCAATGTTGATCCCCATTCAGCAAGTGACGTGCGCGGAAAGTGGCTTGGTATGCTGGGTGTACGATATTGTCAATCTTTCGGAGGTCGGCAAAAGAAGTAGGCCGTCGGACAACGTGCAGCAGTAGGCGCAGGTAAAAGCATTCGGAGTTATTTGGATGAACCGTATAAACCTTACCAATGACATGATCTTTAAAAATACCTGGTTTACCTGTTTATTATAGGTATAATACGATGGAACTTCGTTGTATAAGAGTGTCTTAGCAAATGCGTCTGTTTCGCAAAGATTAAAGAAAGCGAGCAGAGTGGTTCGTCTTGGGTTGTCCAAACGCACCGTTACATTATCAGGGTTGAAGTATATTCTTTGTCCACCTTCAAGATGAACGTCAAGGTGGATGACGGGTGGATATTTCTCTTGGATCGAAAAACTTAAAATACGCCAAACTGCCACGTTGTCCGTACTCTCTGGGAGCTCAGGCGGGTTACCCTGTCAGCAAAAGTCTCAGACTCACGCAATAGCGCGTGAGCTTCGCGATCGACAAATAAACGTGCCTTTCGTTGTTCCTCGTTTTCCCTATTTGGAGTTGTCATCATTCGAGAACGATTTGAACTCAGTCGAGATTCTCGCTGAGTCAAAGTTTCTGCAGCACGAAACCTAGCCTGATGTTCCCGAGTTGCAGAGAGCCTTGCCTCACGACCTTCTTCAGATTCCTGTGATCGAACTAATCTCATCCTTTTAGCATTTCTGCTACATTGTGAGAGGTTGGATCTTCTTCGAGGCATTCTTACAATAAAATAGTACTTACTACTTAACACACAGTTATTTAGTATACACGTACTATCGTAAACAATTAAATAATAAATACTTACAGATTATTATACAGTCTAAAATTATCACAGTTTAAGTAATACGTGTTAAGACGTGTAAACCAAACGTACTAACTTTATAAAACAAAAGAATTGCTAGAAAAATTAATTACTAATCTGAGCTAATGAACTTATACTTAATAAATAAAATCAAGAAAAGAAATAAAGCATACCAAATACTTATAATATTTATATCCTAAATACAAATTAATGTAAGTATACCGAAAATCAAGGAAAGAAATGCCTAACTTATAACAAATGCTTACAATATTTATTTACAAACCCTAAATAAAAATTTAGATAAGTAAATACCCAAAAATCAAGGAAAGTAGTACGTACTCTGATAAAATACCTTAACAAATGTTCGCCGTGATTCTTTAAATTGATATAACTTTTTTATTTATGAACCGATTGACATGAAATAAACACTAAATGTTAATTGAAGCTTACTACAATATATTCGTGAACCGCATCTAAATCTAATAAGCCGTTTCTGATATTAGCGTGCACAAACACACAGACAAACAGAAAAACTGACAAAAAAAATTAATTACTATTTCGGGTTCGGCATCGATATAATAACAACCCCTGCTACTTTTTTTATATATTTCCATTGTACAGACACCACTTTTCTACAATTTTATTATATATATATAGATTTAAAACCATTATAAGAATTTATTGTTGTGATATTTTACTATTCTCAGTAAATTTACTGCTCGATATTAGAGGTCTCAATATTATCATACTTAAAGTTCGTCCTTCCCTCCTAAAATATGGCAATAGCCTAGTTTTATTATGTCCATCATTAGGCAGTCCAATTTTACGAGCTAATATTATGCCCAATGCTTATCACCAACTTTACCTCGATGCTCTATAAAACAAGCTTTATATTCGTTACTAGCTATCCCGCGACATCGCTCGCGTGTGGGATCAATATTAGTAACGCTGTTTTCCCGACGTCAATCCCGAACCCGTGAAAATTCCGGGATATAAATAACAGAGTCCATTAAAATCGGTTTAGCCGGTCCAAACACACATAAACATAGATATACAGATAATTTGTTTATAAAGTTTCTTGTGTTTTAGTATCGTGTAGATAAATAACTACCAAAACCAGAGAACAGTGATATTGAACTCACGGACAGACATTTCAATGTTATTTATATGTATTTACTACAAACTTCTCCCCGTGACTTCGTTCGCGTGGGAGTGTTTTCCCGTATAAAACCCAATATCCATTAGAATTCCAGGATTTTAACGATCAACACACTTAATTTCATTCAGATCCGTTCAGTCGTTTTTGTGTGAAAGAGTAACAAATAACCTGCCGTACTCACAAACTTTTGCTTTTATATTTCGCTCAGGCATTTGCTTTTATATTACGCAAGGCACACGCGATGCTGTTTGGATTAATTAAATTTTTGGTTTATTTTTAATTATATTTATCGTGTGGATTTATATCGGGGTCAAATTTTCTTTCTTTCTTTATAATATTAGTAAGAAGTTAAGCTGTATGTATAGAACATGCATAGCTTTAAAAATGTAGCAGACGAGACCACGCACAGAACATGTACTCCTAAAGGAGAGACCACGTGTGTAATGTACTGTCTACAGATGAATTGCCTACAAGTTCAGTCTTATCTGCCCTCTGCATTGCATACTCTCTTACTTCTGTCTAAATTGCATACTCACTGTTCAGCGATATAATGTAAGCGATATAATAAAAATGGAGTTATTTTATAGTGCACTACATACGTCTAGAGTTATGAGTAAAGATGCCTGGAGCATGAAGTGTATAAACGGATTATGCAAGCACCGAGTATATCCTGAGTTGATGATATCTCTCATCAAGCAAAGTGTTGTTGAATATAAAATTATTCCTCATTGCAACTGAGTTACAAGCTTTATCTGTTGTTATTTGACAGTTTATATTCAAAGATACATACAAAATTACGCGGACGGAGGAGTATGAACTTTAGCACAGTTAAGTTTATATGGACGACGAGTGCAAAAAGCACATATTTCGGTGATATTATATTCGCTTTCAAAATAATTTAACTTATGATCCAATTTCGACCACAGGACGACTACTAGGTCTAATTCACACTACACTTCTAAGTGTCAATAAAAATTAATTGCCGAAATATATGTACGCGCATATCTTAGGAAAGACTACACCGAATTGGATCATTCTTTTTTTTTGTTGTGTTTGTAAGGAATTTTTATAAAACTAAGGAAAATAATAGCGGTGTGAAGTTCCCCGGGTCAGTTAGTAAGTAATAACAAAGTCTTCATACATCATTTCACAGACGAATAATTAACAAAAATACAAAATTTTGTGCTCATAGATCTCAAGATAAAATTACAAGATAGGTCGAGCAACACTTGCTGAGGCCGCTTTTTAAAATATCGCTTGCTGAGACCGCTTGTTAAAATAATTATCACTTGCTGAGGCCTTGATTAGTTTATTTTATTCCGGGGTTGCGGGAATTTGACCTCGAAACGACAGCTCCCTTCCACTCCACCTAGAACGGGAGGAATCATTTGATGTTTGTTTCTATGTCTCGGCTTCATCCAGCTTCTTTCCTACTACAGATGAGCCTATCTAAGTCAGAAGGACTTAGATCACGCGGCTCATTGTTAGCGATTATTGAGGTCTACGATGGAGCGAGCTAACCCAGAAGATGTCTGTTCACTGTTGGTTTAAAGGTTGACGAGTAATATACGTTTATATAGTAGGGAATATAATAAATAATAAATCTTGAAAATAATCTTTACGGGAAACATTCGTAATCAAAGCGATCACGGCTCGCAATACAACTGTAGTTCACGGAACTAACAATAAAACTTTTCCTTATTTGATCCCCCTTTAAACGTGTACAAGCAGCAAAAGAGTTAAACACGTATGCTCTCAAATGACGTATATTATTTTTTCGCATCACATGTACTGGAATGTTAAAATATATCTCTTTCATGGTGTGCAAGTCATCTTAAAGTAATTCTTATTACCCGGTGGGTTCTTTTGAGATATGATTTGATTTTGAACCCCCGTTAATATACTTAGTAGGTAGATCTTCGAAATATATTAAATAATTTTAGAAATTAAACGGCCAATGCCTGTAGAAACCAGAAAAAAAAATTAATCATGTAATTCCAATGAATTTTTCAATATTAAAAATTTGGACCTATTTTATTATTATTATAGATTCGACAACACCCTTTGTATGTCATATAATTTCTTTGCAAACTCTAATTTAATCTTTAGGTTTTTAATACAAATGGTCATAAAATAAATTACGCCTGACATATTTTATTAAGGGTGAGAGGTGTTGTATTCGTGTACGATATTTTTAATAATAATTAAATAGTTTAAGGAATGGGTGAACCAAAATATTCACTTTTTAGCTGGTGTACTAATACATAAAATACGAAAATAATAAAAACTATTTACATTAAAAAACATCTTTCTAAGAAAAATGTGTCAAATAATGAAGAAATATAAATACACACGCACACAGTATTTTTGTATATTCCTACTCAGTATAAGGAACTCAGGGGACTAGTGTGAGTTATGCTAGTTCCGCATACCAATAAAATTCTGCCAATTGTACTTCCTATGTGGATACTTCATTGCTTTTAAAAGTATGTGTCGTGATTTATAAGGGTTGTTTGCTCTTCTTGCCTGCTAGCTATAGAATGATTAATCGATAAAATGAATAATTGATGAAAGCCATTTTCGAGAAGTCAGTGGAAAGAATAAGGGGTCTTCAAAATAATATAACATAATTAAGTTGTGTATCATCTATTGTTACCCAACGAGCACATTAGTGGAAATTGCAGCCTATTTTGTTACTTTCGGCTGTAGAATAGCGGTTTAAGGGTTCAAACAGCAGTTCAAAGTTGCATATCTGCATCCGTAAACGTCTATAGCTATAAAAGTTACTTAAAGTGCTATAAGATGAATCAAATACTACCCTAGCCTTCACAGTAGTTCAAGGTAGAACTCATTTACCACTTACACCTTTATATGAGAGTTACGAAGGTCATTCTGCCACTCACAGCTGTACAGTGGTTTCCATTGTAACTTTTATAGGTTATAGTTATAGTAACCACTATTATACTACTATAAGTTTCATTACAGAAATAATAGAAACTCTTATGCATACTATAGTTACAAAAATATCATCAGTGTAACTAAGGCCTTTAATAGCAATAGTCATTCCTTGCAGGCTCAATCCATTCGCCATTTTACAGCCGCTTTTGTAACTATTATAAAACATTTAATAAAAATGGATGCTAAACGAATAAGTACGTAACTAGATTTTATAACCTCAAAAATAGGAAAATAGCAGCTTTTTGTGGCTGTGAGTTGCACTAGGGGAACAAAAATCACTGGAAGCGTTAGAAGGGTGAAAATTAGCGCTATGATTCTCAAAAGGGAGTTATTAGAGCTAAAACTGCAGGTTATGACTACATTACAATGACGCCATGATTTTTTAAGAAAACTTATAATTCACTTGCAAAATTGAGTTGATATACATTGGTTTTTCAGTTAAATGTGCATTAAATGTACCGGTAAACAATCGGCCACTTGCAAATAGTAAGTTATCAACACGTAAAAATACGGAAATAAAATTTATTCTGTATAACAAATAAAAAATATCACATATGTTTTGTTAATTTTTTAAATATCATAAAAGCGCGTTAAAATTACTCGAAAATTATCATATATATCTACAGTAAACTGGACAGCGTTTTAAGTATCTTTATATATCTTGCTAATACAGAATACAAACTTTTACTTCTTTTTGTTTTATTTTCATGATGGCGACGAAAACACTTTACCAAAATATTACTAATAATGTCAACTGAAGATATACAATAAAGAACTATAATCAATTCATTCGTTCAAAGTAGTTCAAAATCATTCAAAAGTAGAGCTTTGATGAGAGCTTTAGTATAGCGTTAATAAATCGTTATAGCTATTAAGGAACCTTTATGCAACCGTTGTGCAGGTTAAATGGAACTTTAGGCTGCATAAAATGGCGCCCAAATAGCGCTAAAGCGGCTGCTTTAAGTCTGTAGTAGACGCTCTAGCGCTTACGTCTATTACCATAAGTAATAATCGGATACGCTCCAAAGCCCTAATGCAGCCCATTTGTGCTAGTTGGGTAACAATATGCATGAAAAGTAAAATGCAAAGTACACAAACATTTCATACGGGCGAGATACTTTACCAGTGACTTGGATATTAAAAATATTATTTTTTATTTATTTATTTAATTTGGATCTCCAACAAAGAATACACCTTACAAGCTAAAACAATAAATATACAGATTTACCTAACTTTAGCAAAAATAAATAAAAAGATTCAGACGAAAGTAAAATAAGGATTGATGCTCTTCACAGACTTTTTAAGTGCGTACAGATTAGTGATCTAAATTTTCCTACAGTATTACAAAAGATGTCTATGTCACCTGATGAACCCGATACACTGTTATAATGACGAGTTATCCTTGCAATGGGTGAATGTTTGGCCAGATTTGTTCGGTGTTGTGGCGCTTTGAGTAGTGGCCGGGGATAACGTGGGATGCTAGAAGGGACATCAAAGTGAATTTTGCTCAGAAGATCTGGACAGTCAGTCGCATTGTTAAGCAACTTATAAATAAACATAAGATCTGAGACGGCGAGATATAAGAGGCATAAGTTTCTTACATCTCGCCGTACGGTCTCAGCGAGATGTAAGAAACTTATGCCTCTTTATACTTCATGTTTATACTTCATGCACATAGATTACTAGCTTCCGCCCGCGACTTCGCCCGCGTGGAAAAAAATTCCCCCGATTTTGAAACATTCTTCATTAGTGCTCCGCTCCTATTGGTCTTAGCGTGATGATATATAGCCTATAGCCTTCTTCGATAAATGGGCTATCTAACACTGAAAGATTTTTCAAATCAGAACCATAGTTCTTGAGATTAGCGCGTTCAAGCAAACAAACAAACAAACTCTTCAGCTTTATAATATTAGTATAGATAAGGCGTACTTAATGCCCTAGGCATTCTCTTATATCTTTCCGGGGTTGCAGGAATGTTCTAACGAGATACCGCGGCCCCGGAACTTAAGGGCAGCTGAAGGATCAGGGTGGGTTTTAAGTCATTAGGCGTCTGACACTCTCGCTCTACCCAGAGCGGGAGAAGTCAATCGATGATTTTCTCAGCCCGAAAAAAAAAATAAGCCATTCCCTTATCTCTCTACCAGTCAACTAAGTGCGGTGAAGAGATTGCGTAACCGGTGCAATTTTGAGTAGGAAGTGATTTATACAAAAGGGAAAGGGGGAAAAGGGGCAAGGAAGGGAGGGGGAATAAACTAGTATTCATTTAAATGGAAAACTATGTACATTTAAAATGTAGGCAATAACTACTAAAAATTGCTTTATTTTGCGGATATTCTGAATAAGCTATTTAATTTAAACTAAACGCCAAATTAAAATAAAACTACAACAAAAAACCGTTCTCAACCCTGTCAACTAATAATGTATCCAAATCTGGTCAAAGTAATAGCCAGCTCTTATGTCTGGGGAAGTGTCAACCAATTTTTCCGTCTTTCTTTTAAAAGGCCGTGAGCACACATGCCCTATATACTTTAAGTCGGTTCATGCGTTGCGTTGCCATGCGAGTTATATTTATATCTGCTTATATAAATACATATAATATACATATACTCATGAGGTTGTGAGAGCACGGTGGCTCAGTGGTTGCGTGTCCGACTTGCGAGTTGTAGGGCTTGGGTTTGAACCCAGTACGCACATTATTTTGTGTTCTTTATATCATCAGTTTCATCACGGTATCTCTGAAACCAGTGAAGGAAAACATCATCGGGAAGCATGTCCTAGGACGAAAAGTTCGAAGACATGCCACATCCACCAACACGCAGTGGACCTACGTGGTGGAATACGACCCATTTCCTCTCATGAAGAGGGTGGTTTATGTCCCAGTAGTGCGAAACGAATAGACAGAATCAATACAAAGTTACTGTGAATCAAATGAGATTATTCTATAGAGTAAGTTTTGCAATTTCCTTTTAAATGCAAACCGACTGGCAGCCGTCCTGATCTTGAGAGGAAACATTCTAGAAGATACTCAAAGCATCTTTCTAATGTTTTAATTTTTGTCTTACTTTTTAGGTCGACTTAACCTATTGTCATCTTTAAGACTGAATAATCAGACCCAAATATTCATTACTTGGGTCTGATATACATATATGAACGCTAATATATGTATCACTAGCTGTGCCCGCGACTTCGTGTGAAAGGGTTTTTCCAGCGTAAATCCCAAACCCGCGGGAATTTCAATTGCCTGTTTGCAGGTACCCTATAACCTCCTCTATATTCCCGTGAAAGTCCAATTAAAATTGATTTATCCGTTCCAGAGATTAGTCCGGACAAAATGAAAGACAAACAATATTTTTGTAAAGTTTGTTTACGTATCGCGTATATAACTATTTGAAGCCCTTGATAGTTATTTTGAAATCACAGACCGATATTTCAATTGGAACACGGAAGAATCTTGATGTTTTAAGAATGCAAATAATGCTAGGTATTGGTTTGGAACCTGAATAAAGTTGAAAAACATACTTAATGTAAATATTCGATAGTATATATTTCTTTGTTTTCTTCCACCCAATGAATTTCATGGCATATTGATTTAAGCGATCACAAATCAAGCGAGTATTATTTTGTTCAATAGAGTTAGGTTACTCTCTTCCTCATACGATCATATTTTATTACTGTTGATTCCATAACTAATATTCATATTCATAAATTTCTAAGGTGGTGTAGGGGTCCTCTTTCACGAGAGCCACTTATGACTTTAAGAAAATTCATGGCACATTTCTAAGCGAAAGAATTATACCTACCACTGAACAATTGAGTTGTATAATATCGAAAGAAGTATTTGGGCTGACAAGTCATAGATATTTTTAATATGTAATAGTAGGCTCACAGGTAGTAGTCAGAGTTTCACCATAATATCCATGATCTAAATTTGATTACTGTACAAAAATTTTATAAGCCTTGTGCACTCCATGGCTGTCATTTGGACATCTTTGATAGTCGTTACGGGGAGTCGGACGCCAGTAAGTCTGACACTGGTCTAGCCAAGGGGTGTCGTGTTACCCAGTTACTGGGTTGTGGAGGTCAGATAGGCAGTCGCTCCATGTATAACACTAATACTCAGCTGCTTCTGGTTAGACTGGAAGCTGACCCCAGCATAGTTAGGAAGACGCTGAGCAGATGATGATGTTTGTCGTAGATATTAGTTTCGTCTCCGTTCCGCTATTGTACCAAAGTTTCATTATATTGTTATTGGTATAGTGTAGTGTGCTAGCTATCATGTGCCTATATGTTATTTTTTAATTCCTGAAATGTTTAATTATATCATTATATAACATGTAATTTAAAGGGTATATACATACCAAGTGCACGGCTTCTTTGGATGATAACAAACGATATGACAAGTGTTTGGTAATCCTATGTCTTCATATGTGGAACTAATTTCAATACATTGATACCAGAGACTGAATTTTTCAAATTAAGAAGATTGAAGAGAATGATCGTGCTATAGGCAAGTGACGTGGAAAGTTATTGACCCTCGTAGTGCTGTGACACGTTTGTTATGATTGATATTCAAGAAACATATGAAACCGATAATTTCGTATCAATTCTTTGAGTCACTTATTTTGTGCTGAAACTGAGCATAGAGACTCCATACCAGATGTTTTCTTCAGCCCTTTTGGATTGATATGGGGTTTCCGTTACACGTTGTATAAATGCAAGTTCTTCAAACATTATTATCAGACAGATGTGTTGCTGGGTATATTTTGCGCCCCTTCTTTTGCCAGCTTAAACACTAGGAAGCGGTGACGGGCGCGTTTTAGGAACTATCTTCGTATACATTTTTCATTCAAATGTGCAGATTTTTTGCCTAATTTGAATTAATGACTGTTGATTTTAATTTTGTGACGTAGGTAGGTAGTCCGAGTACTAGGGAATGGAAAATAGAAGCTTAGAGAAGCAAGGAATATCTTTTATCTTACTGAGGTAGCAAGCAATCTTGTATTAATCGAAAACTGTCAATCGAAAACTAGCCACTACAATATGTCAAAGGCATGTTCATTTTCTTAATGGATCTAATTCAAGCGAGTTAACTAACTGCTACGATTGAAAGCAACCATGTCTTAGCTGTGTAGGACACACTTAGTCTTCGGGTCTAAACTGAAATCTTTGTCTGTGTATGACTATAACGACGGTATAGAAGGCAGACTCACAAAGGGTCAAGATCCTGAATGAATAGCCGTCTGTTTCCGATGTTATTATTTAAGACAAATGGTCATCTCAAGCAGTTTTAGTACAAGGTATAAAACCCAAAACATGGTTACAAGAAATAAGAGATCAGATTTCAGATATTTTTGTTTGAAAGGGAAAATCATCAAATGACTCATCCCGCACTGCGTGGAGCGGCAGGGAGTGACTGACATGTTGAGGCTCGGAGGGATCCCGATATGTTAGGACGGTCACCCATCCACGGACCGACCTCAGCAAGTGTCACTTAAACTAGAAAGTCGTCCCGGGCGGATATTATTATCTAGTCACGAGCTCCTCACAGTTTCAATCAAATTAAAAAACAAAAATTTTCGTACCGTCTACGCAGTGCCAGCAATCAATTTATGAGGCGTTATAACTTCGATCAATTGTACAATTGTTGATCGAAGCGTATTAGTGGCATTTTTATACGATGGTAGGAAGAATCTAAATAAGAGCTGGCTCGCTCTGGATCCAAGTGGCACAAAACAGCGAAGTGTAGCTATGGAGTTCACTTCATACAGAACTGAACCTACAGGAAATAACTGAAACACTTAATAGAAATTACTATGTAATTATAATATTGCATTTAAAATTAATTTAACTAAAAAGTACTAACTTAGGTTTAGTTGTGTTTTAAAATCAAGTCAGAGATAAAAAGATGACAGTGTAAAACCATACTAATATCATATGGAAAGAAAATATAGAGGTACGAAGTTCGCGTTGCCAGCTAGTAATTTATAAAATAGATATAGGAGGAATTAAAAAATAAAGACGAGTATATTATTTTTACAATTGTAAATCAAAGTTTTGCGCCGATTTGAAAAAGAAACGGCAACAAGTCGGCCGGCACCATGTAATCCGATAGCAATCATCGACAATCATATCGACGATCAAACTGGAAACTGCGACAAGAGACTACGCAGAGTAAATGCAGAAGGAACACTAATACAAATAAATGAGTATGTCTTGTCATTTGGGACCCACTACTTTTAAAACATCGTGAAGAAACCGGCATCACCGGCAGGTCATAAGACTGAAAAATTCGAAGACGTGACATCCACCAACCCACTCTGGACCCACGTGGAGGAATACGTCCCAACCCTACTCATAAAAAGGAGACCTGTGACCAAGCGGAAGGAATTAATTAGGCTTTATTATTGTACGAAATTCATAAAAAAAAAATTACGTCCAAAAACGATAACATCATAATGGCGGTCACAACTCCTGTAAATGGTAGTAAAATAATATAAAAGTCCGCCCACGCGTTTGGCCTCTACAACGTGATATAAATATACATACATACATGCATACATGAATAGACTGATAACCACATTACCAACCTTTGCGTCGCGCAGTCGGACAGTAAACAACAATGAACCAATAAAAGAAAAAAAAATCAAACACATCAAATGATTTATTTATTTATGCAACACAAAAAGGTACAGTAATGGACCTAATGTCTTAGACATTCTCTAGTAGTCAATAGGAGACTTTCTTATCTCAATATTTGAAACAAGGTTTAAATAAAATTAAATCGGAAAATTCACTAAATTACTTTTAGTAATAACACTTTTCCGAGTTTTGTTAAGAGTGGGTTTTCTTAAACCTTCCTGTTCATATTGTTTGACTTGGTGCAAATGTAGCGTACCTACCTAGCGAACGTGAGGTTTGATTGGTAGACAGTTTACTTCGCTTGTTTGGGCAGATGTAATGTGGGAGATTTTAGAAATTGTTCCTTGTAGATATGATCCTAACAGACGAAACTTAGTCAGTACGGAGAATTTGCAATAAATAAAATAAAATAAAATAAAATAATCTTTAATTCGGATAAGCAACATCCATATGGGTTAGTAAAAAAACAAAAGATAACTTATACCTATGTTAGTACCTAAACTTATGTATTTTCTATTTTACAACAAGGCTGTTGTTCAAAACAATGAATTATTCTGTATGCTAATCTGTTTCATACGTTTTCATGTAAAAATCGACGACGGAACGACTGTCGCAACCGACGGCCGGGCACGCCGCAATTGCAGCGGTAAGACCCCTCTTTGAGGAGTGGCTAGATCGGCGTCACGACGTCCTGACCTACCACATGACGCAGGTCCTCACCGGACACGGAAGTTTCGGGAGGTACCTGTGTCTGATGGGAAAGGAGGAAACGCCTGGGTGTCACCACTGCGAGGGTCGTCCTGAGGACACCGTAGAGCACACGGTGCAAGACTGCCCCGCCTGGACAGAGCACCGACGTGTCCTCACGGCGGCGATAGGCGGAGACCTTGGCATTGGTCGAGGCCATGCTGCGGGGCGAGAGGGAGTGGGAAGCGGTCGCCTCCTTCTGCGAAGCAGTCATGCTTCCTAAGGAGGAGGCGGGCCGCGTGAGGGAGAGGATGGCGTCCTCCCTCCAGCCCAGCCGCAGTGGTAGACGCCCACGGCGTCGGACGTCGGCCGACGATCTCCGGCCACCGTAGGCGCGGGCATGCGGACAGCGAGTAAAGGGCAACTCGCTGTCCGACCATGGACCATGCCCGGGTCGACGGCGCGTCGTGTTCCACGCGCGCCTCAAAGAGCGTCAGCAACATGACGAGGCCCTTCTCTGCAGAGGGCCGAAGCCTGCTGGGGTCGTGGGACTCATCCCGTTACCGTGGCCCCGGTACGTAAAGGGCTATTAAAGGAACACCGTGGATTTTAGTCAGTAAAAGTCTGACAGTCCCTCCCACCCTGCCCGGAGTGGGAGGACTTATTTGATAATTTTACCACGTTAAAAAAAATAAAAAGCTCCATGTACTTATAGTATGTCCATATGTCAAGCAGAAAAAAGACAAGCGCGTAATTTGCTTACGGGTAAGACAAATACATCATGCGATCCATCCCAGCTCAGCAGTACCTTTTTTCTGGGTGGGAAAATCATCGAATGACTTCTCCCGCTCCGGGTTAAGCGGAAGGGAGTGTCAGACTTCTACTGACTAAAAATCCACCCTGTTCCTTCAGCTGCCCTTAAGTTCCGGGGTCGCAGTAACTCGTTAGAATATTCCCGCAACCTCAGCAGGCAATGACCTTATGGGGCCTCGTCACTGGTGCTGACAGCTCTCTGAGGAACAAGACGCGCCGCTGACCCGGGCATGGTCCTTATCGGACGGTGAGCTACCTCTGTCGCCGTCCACAAGCCTGTGCCTGCGGTGGCCAGAGATCGGTTCGCGATCCCCGACGCCCGGGGCGTCTCCCGCGGCAGCTGGGGCGTGAAGAAGAGAGTTGCCTCTCTCTCGCGCGTTCGGCCTCCTCCTTCGCTAGCATGACTGCTTCGCAGAAGGGTGCGACTGCATCCCATTCCCTCTCATTTCGCACCATGATCTGAACCAGGGCCAGTCGCGAGAGGTCACCGCCGCCGATAGCCTTAAGCTCAGCAGTACCTGTGTTACCCAAGTATTCGGCCCTGTAATCCGCGACGATAGGACTGCTTAATAACAAAGGCACACCACCTGCCTCATCCTCCTCCATAAAAAAACTTGCCCGGTAATGTCTGTGACTCCCATTACTGTGTTCTGTCGCGTTCATCATTACTGAAGGTCGTGTCCGACTTGAAAACTCGTAGTAGCCTCGGTCGTAATCCTTCTCCATCTACACTGAGAAAAAAATGCTACGTACATGACCCGATTTTGTAATGTGTATGCAATTTACTACGATTGTAGCATATGTAATAATTGTTCCGCTTATCTATTAACGGTGAATCTTATAAACGTGTTTGTAAGCCGGGCCATGTTCCATAATGGCATTTCAGAAATGTACTTATAATGTTGTTACATACGTATTTTATCTTTATTACCAACGAGCAGTTGATAGTTACGTATTTTAACTAGCTGCAATATTTACAAAATGTTATCGATTATACCTACTTAGTGCGTAAGGTGGCTAGCTACTTTGATTATGTAACCGACTGCATTATATCAATAGGCGGTACACATTAAAATGGTGCCGGCTACTTATGCATAGCTACGTACGCGACATGGTTCCGGATAAAATCGTCATTCTGTATTGTTTTGCTACATAAATTACGTAATACGGCTACGTAAATTTCTCTCAGTGTAATCATGTCGTCAGCTTTCTTCAACGCTGACGTCACTGAAAGGGGCTTTTCACTCCCGGGCGTGAGTGTCATGATCCGATCAGTCAAACGAATGGGAGAGCGGCCGCGAGGTCGTTTACCGTTGACTTTACTCCTATTACATAGAGGTGTTTATTAAAGGACCCGTGACCAGGAAATGCGGCTCTGACCAACCGCATTTGCAGTTTAGATAGTCTTAGGACCTGTTTCGTATATTGACTGTCGATGGAGAGAAGAGACTCCTTGGTTTACCTCAACTCTCACCAGTATAATGCTACGTTATCACTAAGTGGCATGGACTTGTTTCGTGCCGTTTAAGATTGCCTTTGCACGCGAGCCTAGCCGCGGACAAAAGCTATTTCTTTAAATAATTAATAATTACATATATTCCACAGAGTAAAATCGCTGCCAAAGATATTTTTCCATCTTTTATAATTTTTCTTTCTTTTCGAGTCTATGATCAAACCTCTTCAGACCAATATGCAGCTACCGGCACGGCTCTTGTATTGGCCTTATTAAGAACCCGCATGGTGCAGGTGGCCATGCACGATGGACATGACAAACAGTGGGCCATATCTTGTACAAGGACTTACATACGGACATTGTGGCCGCAATCCGTCAAAGTGACTCAGACTCGGACTAGTTTTCTATAAAATGATAGGGCTACGTTATGAAAAATAACACTTAATCTCAAATAAAATACTAATTCCCAACACATAAAGGTTCAAAGAGCTAATAGTACCTTTTTTTCTAACCAGAAAGGACCCCAACAACGTACAGGAAACGCACAAACAATGAACAAAATACCAAAAAACAAATAAGCCTGTAACAATTCTCGTGTTTACTGACCCACACAATTATGCTTATTTAGTAAATAAGCCTACATTGTTTAGGCTCTTAATCTAATAAAAGGAAAGTACATACATTCTACGTAGGACACAGTTATGGGTCATTTAAAATTTACGCCGGATCTAATAGTTATGGCATTCTATATGAGATTTTTATGGCTTTTGCCACGTTGCAAGCATGGGGTGGACGGCGGGCTTAGGAGTGTTTTGCGAGATAAGACACATTCGATCACTGTGGTAATATTTTTGGGAACAACAAAAGCCAATTTTTATGGGCTTTTACGGTATTTGAATCTTCAATCGACCATATCTTGTAATTTCGTGAATTGTTTTATGTGATCGCACGATGTAAACGTTTTTGTGAGTTCAGTAATCTTTGGAAGTGCCATTAAAAATTCATTAGATTATAATATATGTTGCGAGATTGTAATCTATCGATAAATTGTGATATGTACCATACTATTTGCAATTTAACGCAATATTTTTCTATAGATTATAATTATGATATGATTGGAACCTTATCTTCCTTATATTCTTCTGTTACTACTGTTGATACCTGTCATCCTTTACTAGTTGAGAGTCAATTAATTGAGACAACGACCGTCATACCTCTTTACTTCATAAACATTATTCAGTAGAAGTAGTGAGAACCAGCCATAGTACACAAGTTTACGACCAACACAGAGGCAAAAATACTTGCATTTCCTCTTGCATTGCATTCCTGAATATTAGTCGTAAATTGTAGGCATAAACAATACATGCCATATCGTAAGTAACTTAAGAACTACATAATTATATACTTACCTACATAGAAGTAGCAGTATACAATCATAAAGTTGTTACGAAGAAGGCTTTAGTTCGTCGAACAAGAAAAATAGCTTTTTAGAAACAAGTGAAAAGCTAGTCGGAGTAAAATTAACGCATAAAATGTTTGTGTCGTATTTTTTATTGATTACGTCGCGCGTCGTGACTAGCACTTCACCCGCGACTTCGCCCGTATGGATTTTAAAATATATTTATATCCTATAGCACTCACAAAAAACGCACGTCTGTACCAATGAACATGAATTAAATTTGTATCTTTTGTTCCGGAGATTATTCTTACTTACTAACTTATATTACCTCTTTATAATATAATTATATTAGTATAGATTCGCCGCTACCAACCATCACGTTTTCATTCACTCCATTTCCTTCCATATATTTCCTGTTTCCCGCTCCCTCTCTTTATCAACATTATTGTATGTATTACCTACTCTTTTAGTCCATGCCCCGTTTTACTAATGAAAACAAAAGTAAAACCAGCCTAAGGCAATATCTAACCCATTTCCCGCTGGGCGAAGTCGATTTTTCTTCGTTTTTAATTTTAATTTCTAAAGTATAAGTCACATTTACCCGGTAGGCAACGCCAAATAAAGGTAGTTAGAATCATTTTCAGCCACTGAACAAAAATACTCGTATTATGCGAGTATCAAAGCCTTCGCATCTCAAACATGCCAACCAAAAATACCTCATCATTATTATTTATTATGTTTGAGTAGGCTCCTCCGTATGATAAGATTTATTGGCCAATGCCAATAAATTTATTTGAACAAAACTTTTTGAACTGATAAAGTTATGAATAGACAGGGTTAGATAATGGGGCATGCTCCTGCATAAGACCATTCCAATTTTACGGATATGAGTAGATACTTAGAAGTACTTATTCGTATTACGAATCAAATTTATATCAAAAGATAGAAGAGCGAATCTGAATAATAGATGGTTTTATTCTTTTTAAGGATAACTCCGGACTAATCTGTCTGTTCTCAGAAATTCGTGTTTTTTCCGTGTTCCAGAGGATTTATTTCAAGCTTTTCATTCATAATTATGCCAGATTATGATTCTATTTTGAAGACGAATAAAAGATTTACTGTATTGGAACGGATAGTAATTCCTTTTATTTTCAATTAGCTACAAAATAAAGAGATTGAAATAGAATTATTTATTCTTTTATCTTTCTGAAAATATGTAAGGAAGATTTAGATTACACTTTTGCTTTGAGGCAGACTTTGAAATTAAAACGCTACGTTTCTTGCAAAGTTTCTTGTTCTTACTTACGAAAATGAAAAATCGGTTGTAACTGTATAAACATGTTCTAAGTGGCAGTCTCTAAGGTGAGATGTTTGCTAATGTTCCAAAAAGATAATCGAATGTGTTTATGGGGCCTCCTAAAAAAATACAAGTAGCTACTGAGTCTGAACGACACGCACACTAATGCAATTCTATACATACCATTCTAAAACTTTTCCGGTTTCTCTCACACAAATACAAATTAATGTTTCTTTTATAATTCCCTCTCATAGAGAGGTGGTCTGTCACGAAACATTAGGAACGTTTTAGGCTAATTATTATTCTTATGCTTTTATAAAGCACAGCCACAAAATCTGACAGCAGTCTTACCAGGTATCGTGTTACCCAGCTACTGGGTTGTGGAGCTCAGATAGGCAGTCGCTTCATATAAACCTCTGGTATTCAGATGCATCCATTTAGACTGGAAGCTGACTTCGACGTAGTTGGGAAGAGGCTAAGCAGATGTTGATCTACTTTAGATTAGTCGTGGCGCCGCACAATAATACAATTAACCAATTAATCAGTTGAATGAGGGTAGCGCAACTGCTGTAGTGATAAGCCGGTAAAAGCTTTATGTTCTTTCATTTATTTATTGCAGAGATATCAATAGCGTCAAAGAGCAGTCAGCAGCATTGACGGAGCTTGACCCGGTCTTTAAAGAAATACCGCGGCCTCGGAACACAAGAGCGACTGATGGAACAGGGCGGATTTTTAATCAGTAAAAGTCTGACACTCCATTCCACTCCACTCAGAGCGAAAGGAGTCATTTGATGACTACTACCAACTTAAAAAAGAGGAATAAATAAAATATATGACCATCATCGACGAAGAACCCAGTGACATTTTGTTATCTTGATCTTCTAAGGTAAGCTAGAAATTCCGAACATCGTAACTATTACTCAATACGCTACGGCGGTGAGATGGGTAGCGGCGATCCCGATAGTTGTGATTGTATGGCGGTTTAACTTTGAGATCTGATATTTCTAACGAGAGTTTTCTTATTTCGTTGATGAGGTACTGCTTATCGGACTGCGACGCTGACATAGGTGCTGCGAATGAGTGTAAGGGTGCGACTTCTGTTGGTGCGATCTGCTCCATCATTTTGTCGGCGAGTAGAGCGAGTTCTTCGAGTGTAGTCTTGGTGCTGAATGTTTCGCTGACTGCAAGGACTGACCGGACGTGTGACGGGAGGTGATTTGTCCACATGAGTCGTAGCGTGGAGTCGGGAACTTTATCTATGGCGAGGTTTCGCATGCGGCGGAGTAGTTGGGTGGGTTTCTGATCTCCGAGTTCCATCTCTGACAGTAGTTTCTGGAACTGGCGGCTGTCAGATTCTTCGTAGGCGGATATGAGCCTTTCTTTGATCGCCTTGTACTGATCTGTCTCCGGTGGGTTGTAGAGTAGGTCCGTTATCTGCTCGATTTCTTGTTTTCCCAGCTGTGCTATGACCATCTGGGCGAGCTGTGCTTGGCCTTTCTTGAGGTCGTTGGTAGCGGCCTCGAAACTGATGAACCATAGTCGTGGTCGATCGCGCCAGAATGGTGGGATGCGCATGGTGAGCGATATGCCAGCAGCTTCAGCCTTCGACACGGTGTGCGATGATGCTTGCTCTTCTGACTGGCAAGGATTTGACATTTTAATATTATTTCACGCACCTCAGGTTTATCTGGTTCGGGTTGTCTCCGCTTCAGGTGTGTCCGTCTCGGGGTTTTCTCCGCGTCAGACGTGCTCGGTTAGGGGTCACCACTTTAGCGCTAGGTTCGTAGCACTACTTTAGTGCTATGTTGGAGCACTAATTTAGAGACTATATTTAAGGTAGCGGAGATTTACTTTAGACAGCACTTTGGAGAATAAGTTAGGGAGAGCAATGACAAGGCGTGAAGTCGCAGTAATGAATGTGGAATGAATGTTCTTTATTAAAATAGAATTGTGTATATAAAATTGTAGTGTTTACATTAGTTAAACAGTGGTCACTGTGTGGGGGCACGGCCCTCCGCCCGCGTCTCATATAACTGTTGATATTATATTTAATTTATAGCACTTAGAATAATATTCCTTTGTGCATTGTATGAGCGATTGGTTATCAAAGTGAAGGGTGTGCTGGTATGCTACAGTTTCAACTCAAAATAAAATACTCTAAAAATGAATACCAAATTTTCGGTTTCGTAAGTTTCTTAAATTGAAATCATAACAATCGTGTCACCGCACTACGTAAGTCAATAACTTTCCACGTTACTTGCAAATATCACGATGAATCTCTTCCGTAATTCTGTGCGCCTAGTACTGTAGCCTAGCGTAAAGCCCCTTCCAATATCGTTTGATATCACCCAAAGAAGCCGTGCCCTTGGTATGTATATACATTCCTAATTCGTTGGTATATACCCTTTCCGTTGCACATTGTATAAAGTAAAAAAATATCTTTCACTCATGGTGTTCAATGGTCCTTTTTTCACAGTAACATACATGGTACTCGTAGGATAGACCCAATGAACTATATCAGGTAAACAATAGAGATAATAGTTTTTGTTTCATTAGAATAATGGCTCTAGAAAATTTGACAATTTACTAGTTGTGGTAATCTAGTTGTCTGGCATTTTGCTGCACCGAACCTTTTTGGCGCAGCAGTGAGGCGCACAAAATTATCTCTTTATGTGTTTAGAAGTAGGTAAGTTCTTTTGTTGTTTTTTTTTAACTTGAGTATTTTGTGCCAAATAAACAAGTTCAATTATCACTCTACCAACAATGTAATAATGAGAGATTCATCGCGTGATATTTCAATACTACTTACTTGTTCATTCCACACATTTATCCTTTTTGAAAATTAATCTATACATGAGTCCCTCTTGTGTCTTTCAACAAATGATTCCGCTAGTTTCACTTTCAGCTCCATAGCTAACATATAGATTTTCCTTCATGAAAGTCACGACAAAAACTACAGATAAACCAAAATTCATATTTGTGATGGTTTCAGTGGAATTAAAATAAAAAATACTAGCTAAGTAATCTCACTAACGGAGTACCTACCGGAGCTTACCAAACCTCTCGATGTGATTGTTGCAAAAATATTTCAACAAATACAATCGGTTGCCAGATCCAATTTCACAAATGGAATATTTATTTTCATTTCCAATTCAATAAATGAAAGTGGATAAAAAATTTATATATGATCTGGTTTTTATTTCAGTACCTCAACATTTATTATTATTATAGATTGGGGGACCGTTTTATACAAACTGTGTTTATGAACTAATTTACTTCTTCACTATCTATACTTATATGCCAACCCATTGCTGTTCGTTAGTCTCGCTTAAACTCGAACGGCTGAACCGATTTCATTAATTATTGTTGTATTATCATCCCTCTCACACAGGGAAGGTTTAAAAGGTCAAAAAGGATACGTATGTCGGTTCACATAGTACTTTACTAAGTTTAGCTAATAACGTTCACAATAAATTCTGACATACAGGCCTCCGCTATGAGAGTAAATGGGTCGTAATTCGCATTGCGGACCCATTGCTGTTTCGTGGATGTAACAAATGTCTTCAAATTTTTGTTTGTAGTGCATGACTGTTTACTAACGATATTTTCCTTCGTTGTTTTGAGACCAGTGTTGAATATATAAAAACTAGCCGAGCCCCGCGGTTTCACCCGCTTTAATTTGAGGAAAACACATAAATTCATTAAAATCGGTTAAGTTGTTTAGATTCCTCATACAAACTTTCATCCCCAATTTCAACTCTTTAGTGGTTGAACCCGGACACGGTGTCTTCAACTATGTTTATGCCAAATTTAAGACGGACAGACTTTCACATTTATAATAGCATGGATGGAGTAACATCAATTTCATTCAGACTGCGATAAATTCACCACTCCTTTTTCCGTCTCTTTTAGGGTTCTGTAGTTAAATAAAGAACCCTTTTGATTTCGCCATCATGTCAGTTTGTTTGTTGATCTTTAGCTTTACGCAGAGAAAATACATACTTTGAGGATGTAATTAGACTTGGTTTTACATAATATATTAATCATTTTACAAAATTATAAAACAACTACTTTTATTTCGAAGGTACCTCCGTATAGGTGGAGGAGGGACAGCGGTTTTTCGTTTCAGCTGCATGGAATATTATAGAAAAGCTCTTTAATAAAATGTGGTTTATTGAAAACAATTCTCGATACAGATATCCGAATAATTACGCTATAAATTATGATATTTTGTACGTTTGGTTTTGATTAACCGTTTAAGTCTAAGTTTTCAGTGAACCACAATAGTGATATAGTTTCACAGACAATTATTTAATCTCTTCCTCAGTCGTTCATTCTTGATCAAATGGTCATCATGGTCGATGATACTTTTTCTCCTGATACTGTAGCTCTTGCGAAGCGCCTCTACTTCATGCTTACTCCAGTGTCTCGGGATATAAAAAAAAAGTTCTAAGTAACCACAACCTTGAAACACCTGAACAGATCTTGTTAATTTGGAGCAGAACTACATACCTCCATAACGTCAGCTTTCCAAAAAAAAAACCGCAACGTAATCGATCCTTTCGTTTAGGGTTTACGATGCTACACATAGACACGTCAAACTTATAACACCCCTCTTTTTGCATCGGGGGTTAAAAATTGATTTTGTGGCCGCTTTTAATCATAACCGCTTGTCATCCACTTGCCCCTGAACAACAAGTCTTTCCATTGAGTGTCCATTTCGTACATTGTGTCCGAAGTGAGATATACTTAATTATTATATTATTAACGTAATGCACGTGAAAAATGTCATGTTATGAGTCTAATTCTAATGGTTTTCGAGTTCATAATAACGAAAACGAACTCTGAAAACAAATACGAAGTGGCGTCGATGATGTTCATTACTTGATAAATTAATGTGAATGCATTTGCACGGCTATGGAACAGCAGGGGCGTGCATAGTATTATGACAGGGCATGCGGCGGAGTAAAAACACACAAAAACTTCTTCTTTTATAGATTTTTAGCATAGCCACAGCCACGCATCGTAGCATGGTGGCGATGCGTGGCTGTGGCTATGCTAAAAATCTATAAAAGAAGAAGTTTTTGTGTGTTTTTACTCCGCCGCATGCCCTGTCATAATCCTATGCACAGGCCTGTGGAACAGCTATGGAATTTATTCCGTGCATGTCCCGACATGCACTTGTCCTGAATTTGTTATTAGAACTTTTTAACAATCAGATAAAATGTAGGAATTTCATTCAGTATTGATGCAATAACGTTGTGAATGATACAAGAAAAACTAAAAGCAAAAATGTTGCATTTTCCATTTATTCGATTGAACTCAGAATCACTTTTCTGATATAGCTGCATGTAATGAGATTCCATTGAAGAAAATATTCAACGCATGCCGCGAGCTGCCAACTACGTGGTACAATATACAACACATTTTAAAATAGAGTCCTTCTTGACTTCGACATTTTACACGAAATAATAGGAACATGTTCTAGTGCGCTAATATGAATTCTACAAAGGTACAAAGGCTATTTATATTTAGTATTGTTATTTACCGAGACACGACCGGAGAGAGGTCAAGCAAAGGATCAAAGGCTTAACGTGCTCTCTGAGGCACGGAGGTATCACACCGCCACCCTCCAAACTCCGAGCGCCTACTCATAGTGTATTACATACTCTTTGCGCCTACTGAGAAACTCTAATAGAAAAATTCAACAGCGCCTTTTACCTGTAATTAAATAATTTGTGAGCACTCGGACCCCATGATCCCAAGATCTCCACCCCAAACGGCTCGAAAATATAACCTCCAACAAGGTTATTATATTTCCGCCGCTTGAGGTTCTCAGCGGCTCAGGAAGATGGGATGGTGCAAGAGTATCTACACAAGTTGCGTCCCACACTAAAGCCCTACCCATCTTCCAAGGAAATAAAGACATGCCGTCCGGTCTTTTGCCATCGTCGCGTGCCAGGCCATTGGGTTCTAATACAGCCGGAACGCCGACGGTGACAAGAGCTCGTCGGATAATGTCGTTAATATTCGCGTGCCGTGCTATGCGACCCGCGCTACGGCCACATGAAAGGCCGTGGTGACCGAGGCTGTTGACAACTTCGCCACAGTGGCAGCGATGAGCAGAACAATAGGGAGCACCTAATCGAAGGGAAGCATCGAAGCGGAAAGTAGTATCATCGAACAAGGTGCCTATGTTCGACGACGGTAGTGCATGAAGCCAGAGACCCGACTCCCATTCACTCACAGCCAGCAAGCGCGCACGCTCTGCAGCCGAAGCAGATGAGGCAATAAGGTCATTCTGAACTGCTTTACAGAGCGGCTCATCCCACCGCCTCTGAGATGATGGGTTGTCGGGTGGATTTAGATTCGGGCAAGCGATTCTCCAGGTGTCCATAGCTTCGGTGAAGCACGGCACATTGAAATCAACCAGTGACGGAGCTAGAATATTCCTGATTAATTTCTCAGTACCGTGAACCGAAGATATAAAGGCCGGGAGACTAATGCTAGAAATTTTGCGGACGCCGAGACCTCCCATACGAATGGGAAGAGTAGCTTGTGCCCAAGTTCGATCGTCCATAGCCACATTTAAAATTGCTGTCAGAGTATTCCGGATAATTTGGTCCATTTTTTCCAAAAGGTGAGGATGATGCCAAAGATGCGAAGCACGAAGAAAGTACGTTAATTTAGGTCCAAAGCAACAACAACGAATTAAGGTGATAGCCGAATGCATGTTAATTTGGTGTAATCTGTCCGACATGTCGTTAAAATTTTGTATTTTTTCCTCGACAAAATCGGGAAAGGAATTCTCAAAAATTGGACCCCCAAGAAGACGAAGAGAACTTTTATCCACAATTTGGATTTCTGGGGCTAATGCGTGGAATTTGGAAAGTGTCAATTGTCTGTCAGTACTGTCGGATATGAATAGTTCACACTTCGAAAGGTTGAGATCCAATCCTATGGTATGGAGTTGATTTCTTAAAAACTGTAGATCATCTAAAACTGTTTCTACATCGCCTCCCAGGGTTCCATCATCGAGATACCAAACATTGAATTTTGAATTTAGTTGTCGAATAATTGAGTGAATAGCTAAACTAAAGATCGCTGGCCCGAGGGGTTTTCCTTATAAAGTAATTTAGTCGGATGTCTGTAACATTGCCAAAGAAAACTAAAAATTTGTGGTACTTCTTTTTTAGTTTCTGCCAACAAACTGAATTAAAAGCATTTTTAATGTCAACCTTCAAGATGACCTCTCCTTTATCAGAATTTAAATAGGTCGACAAGGCGTGTACGGCAGCCTCACAACCCCCTTTGGAGTAAAGTAAGTAAGTAAAAAATTTAAGTAATTATTAATTTATTTATTTAATCTAAGTACTAAATTTAATTAAACTATTGTACATTAATGTCAGTTTCAAAGGCGAACTACTGTCTCCTAAACTAGACTACGAGTCTGTGTTTTAGGAGCCAAAGTTCCTCCAGAAAGGCTCACAATACGTTGTTGAAATATGCAAGTACTTTAAATATCATAACTACATGCATTAAAAATCATAGCATAATTTTACTAGGTATCTATTATTACACAATTTAGATACTAAAAATTTAGCTCATTAATATTAAACAATTATTTCATTATATGTATATCATTACTATTAACAATTCTAATGTACGATAAAAATTCTTATTATTACAACCTATTTCATTCAAATTAATTATTATAACAACATATTATATGAAATTAAATATAACATTGTTTAAATTATATATATGCATTAAACTTCAAAATTAAAATTACATTAATCTAAACATAATATTGTGTCATTACATAATTATTTATTTAGTAATCATTCAATTTAAATATCCTGCAACTACATAAGATCATCACACTTTAAAGTTTAAGTGACAATAGAGATAAGTGCCTCAGTTTCGTCGTACGACAACTTTTGCAACCATTTGGTAAGTTTGGATTTAACTTCGCTTTTATTAAGGGAATAAATGGAGATGAGCTTGTTAATTTTATTGTAAACTCGAGAGCTTGTAGCCATATACTGGTGACTGGCGAACCCGGTACGGCATTTTACTGTATCCCAAATGGGAAAGCCCTTGCGGCGTGCTAGCTTATCGGTGTCCAGGGGCAACGAGGAGTGTTTTCGTAGCACAGTGCGAATCACAAAAAGTTGTCTCACGGTCAATACTTCGGATTCTGAGTAGAGCTCTTTCGTCGAGAAATCCTTGCTTTTAAAGAACATGACCTTCAAGATTGCTCTTTGTGCTCTTTCAACTTTGATCATGAAGGTTTTGTAGCTACCACCCTAAACTGGCACACAATATAATATAATCGACTGACATAAGCTTTGGTAAACCAGCATAGCCGTAGCAGGATCCGCTGAGTGCCTGAGTTCTTTAAATATATATATTAATTTCCTGATCCGTGTGCGATCCGAGGGCTTCAATATGCGATTGCCAATTTAGTTTGCAATCAATGATTACCCCTAAATATTTGATGGTTGGAACCGAGGATAGAGAAAGACAGGTACAATTGGGAGGGTCATTTGAGCAAATGTGGACCTTAATATGTTCATTTTCCTGTGATGTAAGTATCGTATTGGGTAAGGAAAACCTAATAACTTTTGTTTTTGCAACATTTAAGGTCAGTAGGTTTTCCGACAGCCATTCCATTACAAAGCGCATTGATTGCTCTGCGGCTTTTCTTGCTCTGTCCTAGTCGGTGTCATAGACCAATAGCGCCGTATCATCGGCGTAAGTGAAGATCTCACTATTTGGAATATGTGCTCGACACAAGTCATTGATATAGAGCAGGAAGAATGGAGGACCAAGTGTTAATATTTCAGTGACCACACTCCTGCCGTTACTTCACATTTCTTTGGGATAACAAAAAGGACGAAAGGATAAAATCTTCTTCCGCAAATCGAATCATAATGTCTTCAAAGAAAAGAAAAATATATTAAGGAAATCACTCCGTTCGCCACAGCCCTTGAGGCAACTGTATACATTATAATGACAGAATAGCAATATATACGATCCGTTTACGCAGTTCTTAGTGACGTCATAATTATAGCCATCACATTGTTTCCATGAAAATGTATGCTCTTATTTGAGTAATGCACACATATTTTATGAACAATGACTATATTAAACCCACTCACTCTACATAAACAGTAGAAACTGTACACATATCGACATACCCATATAATACTAATTTCACCAACAATATATTAAACATTACATAAATTAAATTGTTAAATGATTCCTGACCACGGTACATTAGAGCTCTTGAAAGGGTGGAGACCTGGTGTCCTGAACTACAGGCCCCTAGCCTAGTTTAGGCACAATGTGTTTACGACATGAAATGTAATCCTAAGAATTGTAAAAATGTATATTGTGGCGAGATAATAAAGATTATAATTATGACATTGTAGGGACTATTTGGGAAAATTACGAATATAATAAGTAGATTAACGCCTTGTTTGGCCGTGTGAGTTCTTTATGCGGTGTACCCAAATGTCCTTACCTTGATATTGTTCGTCAAATTGTTAAGTTCCTTAAAGTTCTAAGCTGAGCTTCGCGATAACTGATAAGCAATTGCACTGTTACTTTCCTTCCTCAAATCAGTACCACACACGTAGGTATATAGCCACAGTATATGAATTGACCAGTATGGATTGTAAGGACTTAAAGACGTTGACTCTAACTTTGTTACGGTGTTTCTTCTCTGAATAGTCAGCTAGGAAACACCGGTCATATCTATGTACTTAGTTTAAATTAATGACATAATACACAAAGAAGTGTTATTAACCAAATTGCGATATAAATATAATTTAAAAGTAAACGTTGAAATCTAATTCCGTTAATGGCGATTACTTCGCCTGTAAAATAATTGGCGAAATCCGTATACATACATATTATAAAAAGAAGTGCCCGGCCGCGTCTGTCTGTCTGTATGAACGTGATAAACTCAAAAACTGCCCAACGGATTTTTGTACGGTTTCCACTAATAGGTAGATAGTGACTACATGGAGCGATTGCCTCTCTGACCTCCACGAGTACCTGTGTCAGTAGCTGAGTGACATGATACATCTAGTCAAAACTGGAGTCAGATTGTCAGGCTTCTGACTACCCATAACGACTGCCAAAGTTGCACAAATGACAGCCGGGACCAACGACTTAGTGTAATTCACAAGGCACAGAGGTATGTTGATGTGTTCAGGTGGCCTCCCATCCACCGGCCGACGTCGGCAAGCGCTGCTTAACCTTGAACGACCAGTAAAAGTATAACTCGTTATACAAATATCGAAAACATTTAATTCACAATCTGACATCGTACATTGAAGCTCACACACTATTCAACAGCAACATAACAACTGAAATAGTCGCGTGATTAGTTTACTCAATAAATAACTAATAATTCAGGAGCAATCATACAATTTGATTGTTACAAGCAAATGGGTGTGTCACGTGGTGGTCTGACAACTTGGCGATTAGTCTATTGACGAATACTGCTCCGTTTCTAATTATGTAATTATTGTGTTACTCTTTCGTGCAAGATTTATTGAATGGATTTTCATGAAACTTAAAAATAATCTAGCCGAATAAATAACAGGTAGGCTACTTTTAATCCCACATATTTTTTATTGAAATTGAAACAGCTTGTTTACTTATTTGAACCTATTTCAGCAAATACAAGACCATTCCGGTCCGAGAGATATTGAAAATGTTAATGCAGTTATGAGGGTCACGAATCTGAATCACAAAGTGGCCTTCGCTGTGAAAAGGAGGTTTCATATCACAGTAAATCTCGGATCACTACGTTACCATATTCCACTGACCTTTATACATATATTAAATTCGTGAAAATGTGTGGATCTTGCAATTTTTCCTTGTGGACAGAGATATGATTTATGTATATCTCTTCTTTCTACTGTTTGATTTGAAGACTAGTTCGCATTCATTGTCACCACAACTATTGCTCGTTTCTTTATATAATTACACAGAGAAACTATGTTATTTGTAGCCTAAGCACTTTTAACTTGTAAGTAATTTAAAAGTTTTGCTTGTTGTGTTTACCGCCTAATATTATACACTTGTTAGAAATACGCATTTTTTTTTTCACATTACATTATTACACAGTAATTACTTACTGTGTAACTATGTTTGAACTAACACCTATTGAGTTTTTCTGTACGGAATTTCTCAGTAGTAGCCTGAACTTTAGAAGTTGGCGTTGTGATACCCCCGTGCCTCGGAAAGTAGGTACATTAGGCCGTTGGTCCCACCCAATCTAGGGGGGCCAAATGCCTCCTGCCGGAGGCTCTACGTAGAGATCGTGCGGTCTATGGCCCTTTATGGGGCCCCTGTGTGGGCGCTGAATCTACAGCGGCGACCAGCCCGGCAGCTGGTCGCGTCTCAGAGGGTCATGGCCATCCGGATGATCCGAGGATACCGCACGATCTCCGGTGAGGCGGCGAGCCTTCTTGCCGGATTGCTGCCGTGGGATCTGGAAGCGTTAGCCCTCGCGCACGTATACATTTGGCGCGTGGAGGTGCTAAGCCGGGGGGAAACTCCGCTGCCGGTCCCGGCTGTCATTTGGACATCTAGGACAGTCGTTACGGTTAGTTAGAAGCCAGTACATCTGACACTGGTCTAGCCAAGGGGTATCGTGTTACCCAGCTACTGGGTTGTGGAGGTCAGGTAGCCGACCCCGACAGAGTGGAAAAAGAGTAAGCAGATGATGAAGTTTGTATTTATGTATACAACGTGTAATTTAAAGGGTAGGTATATACATACCAAGTGCATGGCTTACTTGGATGGTAACAAACGATATGGCAAGGGTTTTGTAATCCTAAGTCTACGTGTGTAGAACTTATTACAAATTCCAATACACTGATACCTTTTTTTTTTTTTTTTTTTTTTTTTTTTTTTTTTTTTTTTTTCAGGGTGTGAAAATCATCGAATAACTTCTCCCGCTCTGGGTTAAGCGGAAGGGAGTGTCAGACTTCTACTGACTAAAAACCCACCCTGTCCCTTCAGCTGCCCGTAAGTTCCGGAGCCGCGGTATCTTTTTAATACATTTCCGCGACCCCGACAGGCTATGGCTTTATGAGGCCCCGTCACTAATGCTGACGGCTCCTTGAGGCGCGCGTGGAACACGACGCGCCGCCGACCCGGGCCTGGTCTTTGCCGGACGGTTAGCTACCCCTGCTCGCCGTCCGCAAGCCCGCGCCTACGGTGGCCGGAGATCGGCTCGCGATCCTCGACGCCCAGGGCGTCTACCACGACGGCTGGGGCGCGAGGATGAGAGCTGCCTCTCCCTCGCGCGTTCGGCCTCCTCCTTCGCTAGCATGACTGCTTCGCAGAAGGAGGCGAACGCATCCCATTCCCTCTCGCTCCGAATACACTGATACCTGAGACCGAATTTTTCAAATTATTATAAACGAAAAGAATTATCGTGTTTTGGCAAGTGACGTGGAAAGTTATTGACCCTCGTAGTGCTGTGACACGTTTGTTATGATTGGTATTCAAGAAATATATGAAACCAATAATTTGGTGTCAATTCTTTGAGTCAGTTATTTTGTGCTGAAACTGTGCATAGAGACTCCATACCACATGTTGTCTTCAGTCCTTTTGGATAGATATGGGGTTTCCGATACACGTTTTATAGTTAGGTTTAGTAGATGGAAGTTCTTTGTAGTTTTTTAACTTACTGATGTACAAAATGTTTTTAGAACAATAATTGTAAACAGAAGTTCAAATATAAATGGTTCCTAATAATTTACTTCCTTCTGCTATTGTATGTTTTCTGAGTTCCAATTAAGGTAAATAAATCGAAATATGATCCGAAGTGTATCCGTGTAGTGTGTGTAGTGTATCCGCAATCCATTGATCACAGTTAGAAAAGCCTATCTTACTTTGCGAGTCGGAAGTAATTTGGGAGTATTTTGTTGTTTGCGAGCATAATTGCCAAAGTTTGGATCCCTTAATACTTTTGTTTACAAACTTGTATCGGCCTTTTGATACTCTCATTCTGTTTTCAAAACGATCGAGAATTATCTTGAACACCCAATGATGGATAAATAAATCGTTATAATAAAGATTTTATTTGTCATAATCATTTATTGACAGTATTTTTTTGTAAGACATTCAAGATTTTCCTGGCTTCTGCGCTAGTATTAACTGTATTACAGAAGCCAGTTTGTTCCCCATGACAAATCCTTACTAATATTATAAATGCGAAAGTAACTCTGTCTGTTTGTCTGTTACCCAATCACGCCTAAACTACTGAACCGATGTTAATGAAATTTGGTACGGACGTAGCCTGAGAAAGGACATAGACTGCTTTTTATTGTAAAAAAAGGTTGTAAGGGGTTGAAATAGGGGATGAAAGTTTGTATGGAAATTATGTCATTTTTAAAGCTAGAAGCTTAAAACTTATTTTTTAGACTTTGGTTAGATATTAATAAATACGACATTCAAATTATGTATGAGTTCTATTTCCAAAATAAACTGCCTAAAAAATTAAAAATGCTCCTGAAAGTCACTATTTCGCGGGTAGCTAGTAGGTTATATTCTTATCTCAATAACATGAGAGAAACGAAAAACATAAAATGAATTAAATTAAATGATGCTGGAAGAGCTTAAAGAATAACAATAATAAAATAAAAAACCGGTCAAGTGCTTGTCGGGCCACGCGCAGTGTAGGGTTCCGTAGATTTTATAACAGCCAAGTGCGTGTCGTATTCGCTGCCTGATCATTTTGTACCATGCTCTAACTAAAAGCCAAACATGACTACCTAATTTGACACCTAATGCGACAATTTAGCACGGAAAGACTTAATTTTTTTTAGAGAGTTGTACAAAACTTGTCATAGCCGGTGTTTTGAATTTAAATACAGGACACAGAGCTACACTACTCAATCGTCACAAAAACAAAAAATTGAGGAAGTAGTTTGCTGGGGGAGCTTTGTGTTTGATATTATATAGCAAAATAATAAATAAGTAAAACCATATTAATTTGAATTGACTCTAAAAACGGGCCCACATAGAGCGATGATAACTGAAGAAGGAATTATAAAATCCAACTTCACAAGGGAGGTTTGAAAAAATATGATCTATTTGAGTACCACCGCGTGTAGAGGGAAGTGGTTGTAATAAAGACTGGTAACCAGCGTCACGTATTAATTTGAAAACTGCAGTGTTGTCGTTACGGAGATAATCTCCATATATTATGCAAGGACTGTTATGCGATAGTAAATTACTTATAAAACCTACTGCGCGACTGTTAAGACATTTGCATGATCTATAAAAAGCTATAATCTTCACTGCATTTATTTCGAAAATTACTGCTTTACAGTGGTCACCTCCAGCAATGTCAATGTAATACCGTGGGTTGCTATATTCAATATAATTTTTTGCTCATGCACACACACCAAAACTTGGGTTTGAACTAGACTGTTTAGGGCCATTTATTCTAATTATTTCCTTAAAATTAGTTATTTAAAAATAATCGTGAGAACAGCTCTACGTTTCTACTGCTAAGTAGATATCTAAAGCCATTATTTGAGGATCGCTTACAGTATCTTGCAAGTGTGCACGTAAGGTATGAACATTATGGAACATAATTTGGTATGAACTGTGGGGCTCCCTCAAAAATTGATACATAGGTATTAGAGGATTTCGACGCAGCTTTTCCATTTCCATTACGACTAAATCTTGGTCGGAGGGTGGACGTGGAGGATGAAAACATTCAGTAACGATAAATAAACCTTCAGCACATGTGGCACGTGAGCAAGCAACATATAACATTGACCTTGAAATACCGGGCTTCACATGTACAACAACTTTTTCTAATGTGGAACCCTGGCTTTTGTGAATTGTAACAGCCTCAGCTGGAACCAATGGGAATTGAAAAAAAAAACCGACTTCCGAAAAAACACTACAATGTGAAAAATAACTTTAATTTCGGAAGTCGGTGGCAATTAACTAAAATACAGATCCAAAGACACCATCTTCTGAAGTTAAAGTTATTTTTCACATGGTACCTAGTGGTTTTTTGGAAGTCGGTTTTTTTTTTGTCAAAAAGTTTTTTTTTTGTAAAACTTATTTAAATATGAAACTAGCGTGATGCAACTGACGCTTAGCGCCATCTATCGATATTTCTGTTTTCTGGAGTAGTTCGAAATTTTCGAGTCAAATGCAATTGGTCGACTATTACTCGTAAACTTGTAAAGCCCACTTATGTGTGATAGTTTTCCTTTAAACTTCGTTATATATAAGTACTACTGCCGTGCCATTTGAATTTCTAACTACAACCGTTTAGTTGGTAGAGGGGGTGGGGGGACAATTGACTCTAACGAAAATTGGCACTTTTAAGCTTGATAAGTCACGAACGGTTTACTTAATCAAAAAACGGTCTTCCCAAAACCCCTAATATTTTTGAAAGACCTATCCAAAGATATCCCACACTATGGAAACGACGAAAAAAAATTATCATCCCACTTTACACGTAGGGTACCTCCACCCTAAATAATAGTTTTTTTCAAAATTTTATTTTACCACTTTTTCGGCGTCATTAACATGTATACTCATGCCAAATTACAACTTTCTAGTACCAACAGTTTTTGAGCTAAACCGCGGACAGACAGACAGACGGACATGGCGAAACTATAAGGGTCCCTTGTTGACTACGGAACCCTAAAAAGTATGAATTTAACAAAGCAATTAAGAATATCATCATCTGCTTAAAAATTTCGCAACTTAAAGTGTCAATAGCCTAATGGCTAAGGTGTCGGACTTGTGGTCGAGAGGTCACGGGTTCGAACCTCACCCATTGCCGTCCTCACACCCCGCACTAGGCACAACTATGAATAAAATAAAAATAAAGTTTCAGGTCTGAGCTAAAATGGATGCCCATTCGTCAGAGGAGAAGTTTGCGTGCTTTGACCACACTTTTCTCTCTACTCAACTCTCCCAGCCCACCTTCTTATCTAATGTCACACTTCAGTTTCTTTGTACTTCACACAACAGGAATTTACGTTCCTCCATCAATCTTCTTTTACTCTGCCATTCTCATACTTCTGACTTTGTTCATTCATCTTTTCATGTTCAGTTGATTCTCCTCTGGAATGCGCTTCCTCTGGAGATCAGGACGGCTAACAGTCGCTATACATTCATTCATTACAATTTTCAAATATAATTTTCATATGATACTTAAGTATATATAAATAAAACGTATTTATATAAGTATTTATTTTATTATTTATGTAGATTTGTATAGCCTTTTATGTACTTTTCATTAAAACTTCTCACGTTCGTACCTCCCAGGCTATCTCTTCACCACTCATGGTTGACTGGTAGAGAATGCCTGCGGCATTAAGTCCGCCGTGTGTATGAAGTGTAAATAAATAATAAACAAAAACAGGTATGTTGGGGTTTAACTGGATACAGCTAAGTATTGGTGTTTTTTAGTGTTGCCCAAACGAGAGTCTCGCAAGAGTCTTGCAATTAGCGATTATCCTATTGCTATTTATTAAACGGTAGTTGAGATCTCAGAACAATGTAACAGACGGTAGTTGAGATCTCAGAACAATGTAACAGACCCTGTTACATTGTTCTGAGATCTCAACTACCGTTTAATAAATAGCAATAGGATAATCGCTAATTGCAAGACTCTTGCGAGACTCTCGTTTGGGCAACACTAGTGTTTTTTATGGAGCGGCCACCTATCTAGCCTATAAGCCCAGTAGCTGGGTAACGCGATACCCCTTGGTAAGACAAGTGTCAGATTTTCTGGTTCTGATCACCCGCAACGACTGTCAAAGATGTACAAAAGACAGCCGGCACCAGGAGGCGCGGAGGAAGTTGTATGTGTTGAGATGGTGACCCATCCGCGGGCCGACCTCGGCAAGCGTCGCTGCACCTTGTAGACCGACCCGTGCCGCTGTTAGCATTCAGCCAACAGCTCCCGAGCTTACACAAATCGACATATATACACAAACGAAAATAGTTAAGGAAAAATTGAGGCAGCTCACAGTTCGAACGAAATTTCAGTCGTCAAGCTAGATAAGTTTTTAACTAAAAATTTAACCGATTAAAAACAAACATAACACTACTGCTCTTCAAAGCGTAAAATAACGACAGATTGTTTACTTAGATGTCTAATTCCGTGTGATATAGTTTTATAACATATTGTAGTAAGTGTATTCTTTGTTGGGAAAACCTAAATAAATAAATAAATAAGTGACGACTTGTTATTGGAGGCCAATCTGTTCTTGAACTGCTTCTTTAGCTGGTCGTTTTCCATAGTAATAAATTCAAATTCACAGAGTTAATTATATCAGTTGTGTTTAAATTAATGGTGTGCAATAAAGAGTATTCTAACTATTAGATAGATAGTTAGAATACTCTATATCGGTTAATTTGTTGAACCTAATTTACTTGAACGAATTTGATTTAAGTATTCTGTTACACGAGCTTTGCTCCATTAAAGTGTTGTAATTTGTAAAATAGGCCAAAACTAATGACATGGCTAAAGCCGCCAGAACAATAGGTACACATTATAATGAAGAACAAAAGGATCACTACTAAATCTAAGTTTAGGAAAATGTTGAAATACGTGTAGGTATACTGTAGCAGAATGGAATCTGCTACACTTTACCTAAACGCAAATAAAAAAATTTACATTAATTTATTGGTCACCTTTTAGAACTCTCGCATACATCAAAACAGACAGTTTAGTCAGAGTCTGACAGTAGATTACGTCCACTTGCGGCAATTTCTTACAACACCAATTTGAAAGGCAGCGCCACGCCGTTGGAGCACAGTGTAGGAGCTAATATGCTCTATACTCTATCTAGGTACCTATCTATGTATTATGATATAAATAGATAGATTAAAATGTATCCTCCTCTTAAGAAGTATTACTCTTTCAAAAAGTACACATTACAAAGTGTAACTACATTATTTTGACAGATTGCTCCGCTCAGCTTCAATGCTACGTTTGTTCTTCTTCTGTCACATGACTTAAAACTTAATGAGACTATAACTTCTGTTTACCTTTTTCGTACAGCGGGGTGTGTAGTTGTGGTACGTTCTTGGTGGAACAAACGACTACATCTATAGTATTCTTTGTGGCTGCAATCACGCCCGTCTCAGCGCGGGCTGAAATAAAACACTCATTCGTCACTGTGTACGTTACTAACCAGTACGCTTACATCTTTGTTTCATCTTATTATAATTGTTTGAAGCAGATTTTATTGGCATGTCAGAAGTACTGTGAGAGGAATTTATAGAAGTGTTGTCGATCTATTTTTTTTGGACCCCACTGTAGATACTCATAAGTACCTATTAGCGTCTGTCTACTGTCGCTGTTAAATATGGTTAAATTCGAACAGGCTGGCTCCTTCTTTTCCCAAAGATAAAACATTGCCATACAACGTGACGACAGCGATGTTAAAGGGTACTTTGACGCCTATGTTTATTTTGTTTTTATGAATCAATCAATCAATAAACGTTTATTTCAGACCGAGTCCATAGTGTAAAGCTTTGGTCTCCTAGGATAGCGGTGCCGTCATATAGCGGCCGTAATACAGCGGTGAATGACGTCACTAGAACGTTGTCTATGTAAACAAAATGGCGCGGTTTCCTAGAGAGCGGTAACTGACACCGTAACGTCAAAAAGCGGTGCCGCCATTTGCATGATGGCCGTCTTGTCGGTGTCAGATGGTTTCGTGAACGTTTCATTGATAGCGATGAAGCAGACTGTGTTAAAACGGCCGTGGAACTTTCCACATGTCGTCACCGTTAAGACGGCCGCCTTTTTGCGTCAGTAATATTACGGCCGCTATATGACGGCACCGCTTTCCTAGGAAACCAAAGCTGAACGTTTCATTGATAGCGATGAAGCAGACTGTGTTAAAACGGCCGTGGAACTTTCCGCATGTCGTCATCGTAAAGACGGCCGCCTTTTTGCGTTCGTAATATTACGGCCGCTATATGACGGCACCGCTTTCCTAGGAAACCAAAGCTTTAGTAACAATATTACTTTAAATCTAGTGTTAGTAAATATATACTCAAACATTACAACACGGTGTGGAGCTACATCAACCTCTGTAACATAGGGGAGTCCCAGCGATCTGCGAATACACTGAGTATAGTGTTGGTGCTGCCGTGGACTCGTACCATCAGGAGGCATCTATTGTGTCAATGATCTGTTGCGGATGATGAAAACGAAGCCATTTAAATTTGCATCAGCAAACATCCCAGATGCACTACAACGCCTCGGCAGCCTCAGCAGTACCTTTCTCAGCGCATTATCATATTGAATCCGTAGGTCGCTAAAACATTAATCAAAATGTGGATATAATTGAATTATATAAATAATATTGAAGTATCTGTCTGTGTTTTCAAAATAACTATAATTCCTCAAGTGCAAATAGTTATTTACACAATACTAATTATTACCTACAAATGGGATGGGGATTAATGCGAGAAAAAAACGCGTTGGTACAACTTGACACAACCTTCATCAACTACATTTGGCCGGCACGTTGTTAGACTTATTTACGTTTGCCGGGGTTGAGGAAATGTTCTAACGAGATACCGTTGCCCCGGAACGTATGGGCAGTGAAGGAGCAGGGCCGGTTTTTAGTCAGTAGAAGTCTGACACTCCCTTCCGCTCCACCCAGAGCGGGAGAAGTAATTTGATGATTTTCCTACCGAAAAAAAAACTCACGTCAAAGCCCGGGCTGGAGGCTTTTATTTATTTATTAATTCAGGCAGCCACAGGAACTCCATTTAAGCAACCAACAACCTCAGAGGTTGACCTGTGAGATGCTATGCACAAAAAGTATACTTATTCTATAAAATAGACTTACTAATCGCCAAGTTACTCTCTCACCAAAGATATAAAACCGCCTTTGTGTATTACCTTTTTCGCGTAACTGGCTAAATAAACAAATAAACTTCAATTGAAAGACTTTTGTTTAATTCTGGCTAAAGATTTTTCATAAAACACATAGGTAAAACTCTGTTTGACTCAATCAAATACTTCTCAAACAGTTTGAGAAGTATTCTAGATGGAAAACAAAGGAATATTTCAGAATGTACCGACAAAGCTATGAATTTTCGCACTCAAACTTGAAATAATAAAGGAATTGGGACATATTCACTGTTTCTATTTATTTAGTATCTACACTAGTTCCCCTTCATTTGTTTGCACACAATGTATTGCACGATCCCGGTACTATTAAAATCGGCATGTATGAGAAAGCTAGGCGAATTACTTCGGATTTATCGTTCAAAAACATAGGCTTTTTAATATAGAAATCTATAGATATTCATTTGTCACTGAATGAAATTCGATATTATTACTTTTGTTTTGGGTGTGAAAATCATTGAATGACTTCTCCCGCTCTGGGTGGAGTAGAGCGCAGTGTCAGACTTCTACTGATTAAAACCCGGCCTGTTCTCTTCAGTTGGCCTCACGTTGTGAAGACGCGGTATCTCTTTAGAACATTCCAGCAACCCGGCTCGATATTATTGTTCGTTATTTATCAAACCCTCAAATACCTCAATCGTTTATAAGCTACCTCAGATCAACCAGTCATAACTAATTAATGCTACTGAGATATAACGATCTGAGTCATAATCTTACGTCTTTGTCAGAGGAAACGGAACGCTTAAAAACTTTTTAACCATATTCTTAACATAAAATAGCTGTGGCCGCAACTTTGTTCTCGAGGTAGGTTTTCCCGCGTATATGCTGGACCCAGCGGAAATTCCGGGATAGTAGCCAATTAATGACTCTATAACCTCTTCTATCTTCCAATATAAATATTTCAGTTTAGCCGTTCCAGAGACAAGCCCGGAAAAATCGAAAGACAGACAAATATTAAAAATGTTTGATCGTGTTTTAGTTTCTGGTTAATAACTATACGTACTTGAAAAGACTCAGTCATATTGAAATCACAGATAGACACTTTATAGATATTATTAGATATCTACCGATTTACATTCAAATTCTCTGTAGGAAATTCAAACAAAGGATCTGCTTTAAATTCATTCTAATTTTCTACAGAGATTTTAAATTTAGAATCAGTATTTAAATTAAGCCAATGGTTACTTTTTAAGAATAGGACGATTATAATGATATTCATCCGTCCCAGTAACACACAATTATTTCAACTAAACGAAAGAACATTATATAGACGCTTTCCGTACGATCAAGTGTCCAGCAAAGAGAATATAATATAAGAGACGGAACTTAGAACATTTAGTCTGTGAGAAATTGTTAACCTTCTTTAGCCAACCACAAAAAAAAAACATAGCTACCAACATTAAAATTTCAACTAGCACTGTCTATGACAATCATGACCTTGATGGGAAGAACTGTCATTGATAGGGATGCGCAATGTATAGAGAACTCAATAAACTTATCGATATGTTTAAAATTTATCGATATCGATGAAACGCATTCTATGCAATTAATTGGGTTCAATTTAAAACTAATTATTTTGAAAAAAACTGTGTAAAATAAAACACTTCTATTATTTCAGCATTTATTTATTGATATAATTATATTACTAGCGACCTATATCATTTTATTTATGATCTATTTTCAATTGGAATAAGGGTAGAACAGAAATAATAATTACAATAGCTCTTCATATGTATAAAAGGTGTATTCCTGTCTTCCCCGTCATAGTTACGGTATTTTTAGTCACTTTATAAAAATAATTGCTGTCCCCGTTAAACTAATCGCGCGGTTCTAACAAGGGGTCTAATATTTTTACTACAAGTAGTAAAAATATTCAATAATTTAATATAAAGACTATACGAGACGAGACGATAACAAATATTACTTATGTTATAATAACAATATTACATAAGTAATATTAAGTAGAAATTATAGTATAAAGCCGGGTAATCATTAGGCAACAATTGTTAATAAACACTGTTTCACTATGTATGATCATCTTTGAAAACAGTTTATGAACAGTTTATAAACAAAGGCGATGAAACATTGTTTCTTAAATATCAAAACATTTTGTTTATAAGCAAAAATCAACAGGTGTGGACATGCGTTGTGCGAGTTTATAAACATGGAAGTAGCAGGCTGCATTTCGTTTTTTCTAATTGCTCCATAAACTGCTTTTCCCTTGGTGTTAAATCTGTAAAGACAGGTTTTAAATATGTATAAGCAAAATATTTGATAAAATTTGTAAATATTTCCCTGCATATAAAACGCAAGGATCTTTTCTAAGTAAAATGAACAATATAGCACTATTTCGAGAATTTCTTGATTTTATGAGTGGGTGGGACAGACTGTCCGAGGCCAAGGCATACCAATTATGAAAAAAAATAAGAAATGCAAATAGTAATTAGTAAAGGAATAGCAAACGTTTTTTTTTTACATATAATTTGTTAAGAATGTAATATTAAAAGAATTTGGTGATTTTATTTAAAATATTTACCATTTTGGGCCAGCCTTGGCCAGCTTGTGGATGGCACTGCTTCAGGCAAAAGATCTGAAATGATATATTTTAATTTGAAACTAGTTTGGAAACCATCAGATATTCAAGGTTCACTATTTTTTTTAATTTGAAATAGAAGTAGTATCCTAATTTTGACCTCTTTAATGAATTTGGCAAATATTTTAAATGATAAGCTTCGCCTGGGTGGTGGTTGGATATTATCCCACATTCATTATGATGATGATAAATGGTTATTAATATGTATATCTATAAATAACTATTAATCCCTTATGCCATCATCATCCCACATTCCTTGTATCCTCTCAGACCACTTCAACAGTTCACTGTGTATTTGTCTTGACTTAAATGCATTATGTCTGTCCCTCTCACAGAGACCTGTGCCCTGTCTCCCAGCATTGAGTACATTATAGGCTAATTACGATGATGATTATGAATAATTTACCATTTTGAGACAGCTCCTTAAGGATATGTCTGGATTGCTGGCTTGTGGATGGCACTGCTTCAGGCAAAAGATCTGAAATGATACATTATAATTTGAAACTAGTTTTGGGATCTACCAGATATTCAAGGTTCACTAGTTTTTTTTAATTTGAAATAGAAGTAGCATCTTAATTTTTAACTCTAATGAATTTGACAAATATTTTAAATGATAAGCTTCGCCTGGGTGGTGTTCGGATATTATCCCACATTCATTATGATGATGATAAATCGTTATTAATATGTATATCTATAAGTAACTATTAATTCCTTTAAATGCCAAATATATTCACTTGTGTTTTTGGTTCAAAATCAGCCTCGAGACTCGTTTCAGCATTTTTGATATTCCACAGGTATTTCACACTTGAAAAATTCATTCTATACAGGATACTTAATCGTATTATATTTACCTCTTGACTATGAATGCTGATACACATGTTGTGGAAATTCTGCCAATTGTCCGTCAGTGAGAGGTAAGGCCATCAAATTCAAAGACGGGATTGCATGTCTTTTCAGACGATTTCCCTTTTTGCTAAAATCCTTTTTTCCAAAGTGGTTAGCACATACATTTCGCTGCTCATGCAGTTTTTCTATTGGTAGATGCACCATTTCTTCATTACCAACTGCTTTTAGCCACTCTCGACAGCTGGAAGATACAAAATATTAAAAAGTTATTATTAACTATGAATTTATTAAGTATGATTTAAACTTGAATCAGTGATTTAAAAAACTCGACATGTTACATTTTCCCAGAAGTGAGTTTAAGTGCTAGTATCATATTTTATAAACATAGACCTATCTACCGACTGTTAAAGTATGAAATAATCACTCCATTTATAAATAAGTAGTTCATAGCATACAAAGAAATATCACTCACAAAACATTAATAAAATAAAGTATTTATAGCAGTGTGAACTGTGAAATGTACGGTGAGTGATATTGTTGTGCTATGAATTATATGCTATTATTATATAATAGAATAGTCCGAAATAATCTTAACATGTGGAGTTTTTGAAGTCACCAATTCAGTTATGAAAACAACTAATTTACACGATCAGTGCTACTAAATGGAATAGTTTCTTGGGATATGAAATTCTAGAATAATCACCAATTACACCATATTTACATAATGCCCACATCCCGCTCTACATGCATACACAAACACGCATACACACACACACACACACAGACGCACACACACTGCACAAACACACACTAAAATTCACAACAAGCCATAAGAATACACACACGCTAACAAATCACAATTATTACAGAAACTGATACAGTATAATATGTGTACATGTATAAAATGAACATTCATCCAGTGGTAGCTAAGCACCGTCTACTTGTGTAATGTAACCAAGCTCAAAAATCACTTGGCCGAACACTGTCTCCTAAGACACAGGTTACCCTAGTTTAGGAGGCAGGGTTATATAAATTTTGTACAGATTCTGCAATGGGCTTCTTACCCGACTGTTTTTATAATATTTAAGTTCAACCAATTGTACCTACCTAAAATAATAAAATTGTACTTAATTTTTTGTAACAATCTGTAAGTTTTTGTGAATAAATGATTTTATTTTATTATTATTATTATTAATGATATCACAGGTAGATAATGAAATGTCTTAGACTCTCTGAATGTAGTATATAGAACCTAGTTTCTTGTAATCATGCTAAAAACATGGTATTTAGCAGTTAACCTACATACTAAAATATATTGTAATCCTGATTGATGGCCAGAGGGTCATAATACAGAATTTGAATGATGCTATTCACAATAGGATATTTACAATTTATTTACACTTATATTAAACAGGTAAAGTTCGTGAGGTTGTAGGGGGGTAATCTCTGGATCTACAGAACTAATTTCGAAAATTCTTTTATCAATAGAAATCCACGTTACTTGTGAGTGTCATAGGCATAATTTATCCCGAAAAATAAATGTTTACCACCCAACGAAGTATGCATGGGTCAGCTATTAGCAATATGGAAAAATCATCAAACTTGAGTGGTTAACAACATAATATAGGTACTCACCGGTTTGGATCCAGTGGAAACTTGGAAAAAGAAACAACTTATTTCCAGTATGCCAGGCCTCCTTGATACCACAAACTTCACATCTTCTGTAACCCTTACCCATGATGGTTCACAAACTGTCTCAATTATTATAGTAAAAACAAATAAGTCTCGCAAGAGTCACTTACACTAAAAGAGTCAATATCTCGATAAAACTATGTGAGGGTTAAACGGAGGAGGATGCTCGATTCAACGTTTTACATACAATCACTGAAATTATTCTGTTATGTTATATTCCGAAATCATAAAGAAAAAGGAAAAACAAACAGAAAAATCACAACATAAACATGGACGACGCGAAGGCAGACATGTTTGTCTGTACAGACAACAAATCTACAGTTTTAGTGGTTTAATGTTGGTCATCCTCAGATTTTGACGTTTGTTTCTGAATGTTGGCTAAAGAAGGTTACAAATCCCATATAAAAAAGATTTGTTCGGAGTTTCACAGGACTGGTGTCCAGTACTGCATACCGCAGCGACGTGCATTCCAAAATCAAAACTAATTTCCAACCATGTTCCATTTTGGCAAGAGCTTAAACTAAAGTTCGCTGCAGCGCTGAAACAATAATTAGTCGTATAACAAATATAACACGTATAACAACAAAAGTAGTATAGTAAAACTTTAATAATGTGAGGCGACATGTGTTTCTTCGGAATTTAACTGTTGCTACGTCTTTGTTACTATGTTATTTGCTTGCATTTATTGCTCTGTTTTCAGCATCTTTTTTTTTATCTGAATAGTTCACAAGGTTTTGACATTCTTTGATGATATTTTTTTTTCAGTATTTATTTTTGTTCTCGATCACACATACACACTATCAAAGCAGACAATGGCAACACAATTGTTTAAACTGTGAAATGGGTCATTTAATACAATTATGCTATCATTTGAAAGGAATAAGCTGTATTTCGGGACACAGGTTTCTACCTAGTTCGGTTGCAGAGGTTCCCAAATCTAGTCATGAAGCGAAGTATCGTTGAGCATTATATCTGTATAGTTTTTCTCTTAAATACTTTGTGATTCATTATGAATTTATTTGATTTACTTAACTAAACTTAGAATAAAACTAAACAATAACGTTTTAATACTAAACAAAAACATAACCCTCCTCCTGGCTTCGCCGCAGTTGGGTAAAAAGGGAAATAGACAAAAAACTGTATGGTAGAATTGGGCCTTTGCCCAGCGGTGGGACAATGTAGGCTAATAAAATGTTAGTGGCTATATCAAAGTTAATCACAGTATAGGGTTCCGTAGTTGCTCCATAATCAATAAAACATATCAAATTAAAAAAATACTGTGAATCACTGGTGCCAATCTCCAATTGTATTTTCAAGAAACGACGGTTTATTCACAATGGTTCTTATAAAATAAAACCACTTCATCATCATCTGCTTAGCCTTTTTATAACTACGTTGAATTCCCTATTTTAAAAAGAATAATTATAACTCGTCAGCCTGTAACACAAGACTAAAAAGGCATCTTTTGGGCTTGCTCGTTCCATCGTAGACTTCATCTAACGCTTACATCAGGTGTGATCGGGGTCAAGAGCAGGCTCACCCGTAACAAAATGAAATCAAACGTGATCTAATGATGATTAATAATCAAATATATTCGAATAAACAATTGTAATTGTTATTTATTGGTTATACACCTAGCATATTCTAGTATTTCGAGAAGGTCTCTCGGTCGAACTCATCATCAGATTATCGTTTTCCCAACTGTACTGGGATCAGCTTCCAGTGTAACGGATGCACTAAGTTGTAGTGTTACATGGAGCCACTGTTTGTGTGACAGCCGGGGACAACGGATACTGAATGTGCTTCCCGAGGCGGAGGTATCTCGATATGTTGAGATGTTCACCCATCCTCGGACCGACCTCGGCAAGCGTTGCTTAACCTTGAAGCTCGACCCGAGCAGCTGTTATTATTTAGCCACGAGCTCCTCTTGTACCACTACTGTATATAAAGTTAAAAATGAAAATCTTTCACTCATGGTCAATGGTCCTTTTTTCTCAGTAGGTAACATATAGGGTACTCGTAGGATAGACCCGATGAACTATAACAGGTAAACAATAGAGATAATAGTTTTTCTTTCATTAGAATAATGGCTCTAGAAAATCTCCTAGTTGTGGTAATCATAGTTGTCTTACATTTTGCTGAATTGACCCTTTTTGGCGCAGCAGTGAGACACACAAAATTATCTCTTTCTGTGTTTAGAAGTAGGTAAGTTCTTTAGTTATTGTCTTTTTTTTTAACTTGTATATTTTGTGCCAAATAAACAAGTTCAATTACCACTCTACCAACAATGTAATAATGAAAGATTCATCGCGTGATATTTCAATACTACCTACTTGTTCATTCCATACACTTATCCTTTTTGAAAATTAATCTATACATGGGTCCCTCTTGTGTCTTTCAACAAAAGATTTCGCTAGTTTCACTTTCAGCTCCCGTATTTGAATAACATATCGATTTTTCTTCATGAAAATCACGACAAAAACTACAGATAAACCAAAATTTTTAATTGTGCTGATTTCATTAGTATTAAAATAAAACATACTAGAGCTAAGTAATCTCACTAACGGAGTAGCTTACTAAACCTCTCGACGTGATTGTTGCAAAAATATTTCAACAAATACAATCGTTTGCCAGAACCAATTTTTACAAATGGAATATTTATCCGGTTTTCCAATTCAATAAATGAAAGTGAATATAATTATAACAAATAATTTATATATTATCTGGTTTTAATTTCAGTACTGCAACATTTATTATTATTATAGACTAGCTTTTGCCCGCGACTTCGTCCGCGTGGAATAGTTACTTTGGGCTAACGTTAAATTTAACCCCGATTTTGAAGCATTCTTCATTGGCGCTCCGCTCCTATTGGCCTTAGCGTAATGATATATAGCCTATAGCCTTTCTCTATAAATTAACTATTTAATTAAAAATATTTTTTCAATTCGAACCAGTAGTTCCTGAGATTATCGCGTTCAAACAAACAAACAAACTCTTCAGCCTTATATTATTAGTATAGATAGCTCCCAAGGAGCACATTAGTGGAAATAGCAGCCTATTTTGTTACTTTGGGCTGTAAAATAGCGGTTTAAGGGTTCAAAAAGCAGTTCAGAGTTGCATATCTGCATCTGTAAACGTCTATAGTTATAAAAGTTACTTAAGGTGCTATAAGCTGAATCAAATACTACCCTAGCCTTCACAGTAGTCCACGGTAGAACTCATTTACCACTTACACCTTTATATGAGAGTTACGAAGGTCATTCTGCCACTCACAGCTGCATAGTAGTTTCCATTGTAACTTGTATAGGTTATAGTTATAGTAACCACTATTATACTACTATAAGTTTCATTATAGAAATAATAGAAACTCTTATGCATACTATAGTTACAAAAAAATCATCAGTGTAACTAAGGCCTTTAGTAGCAATAGTCATTCCTTGCAGGCTCAATCCATTCGCCATTTTACAGCCGCTTTTGTAACTATTATAAAACATTTAATAAAATGGATGCTAAACGAATAAGTACGTAACTAGATCTTATTTATTTATTATATACTTTATTGTACACCTTACAATACACTTAAGGATACAAATAATTAATCTAATAACCTCAAAAACAGGAAAATAGGAGCTTTTTGTGGCTGTGAGTTGCACTAGGGGAACAAAAATCACTGGAAGCGTTAGAAGGGTGAAAATTAGCGCTATGATTCTCAAAAGGGAGTTATTAGAGCTCAAACTGCAGGTTATGACTACAGTACAATGACGCCATGATTTTTTAAGAAAACTTATAATTCACTTGCAAAATTGAGTTGATATACATTGGTTTTTCAGTTAAATGTGCATTAAATGTACCGGTAAACAATCGGCCACTTGCAAATAGTAAGTTATCGGCACGTAAAAATACGGAAATAAAATTTATTCTGTATAACAAATAAAAAATATCACATATCTTTTGTTAATTTTTTAAATATCATAAAAGTGCGTTAAAATTACTCGAAAATTATCTTATATATCTACAGTAAACTGGACAGCGTTTTAAGTATCTTTATATATCTTGCTAATACAGAATACAAACATTTACTTCTTTTTGTTTTATTTTCATGATGGCGACGAAAACACTTTACCAAAATATTACAAACAATGTCAACTGAAGATATACAATAAAGAACTATAATCAATTCATTCGTTCAAAGTAGTTCAAAATCATTCAAAAGTAGCGCTACGAGAGCTTTAGTATAGCGTTATTAAATCGTTATAGCTATTAAGGAACCTTTATGCAACCGTTGTGCAGGTTAAATGGAACTTTAGGTTGCATAAAATGGCGCCCAAATAGCGCTAAAGCGGCTGCTTTAAGTCTGCAGTAGACGCTCTAGCGCTTACGTCTATTACCATAAGTAATAATCGGATACGCTCCAAAGCTCTAATGTAGCCCATTTGTGCTAGTTGGGCTGTTGCCCGCGACTTCATCCACGTTTCCGTCGTTTTTCGTAAAAAAAAGTAGCCTATGTCCTTCCTCACGGTTCAGTGATTTTGATGTAACAGACAGATTAACTTTCGTAATTTAGTAGGGAAATATAATATGTCAATCTATAATACTGTTGAAAAATATCGCAATACCGAACCGCACAATATTATTGTTAATAGCTGTGCCCGCGACTCCGTCAGCGTGTAACTCCTTGTGTGTTATTAAGTTAATGTATTGGTAATATTGTTTAGATCACGTTCACATGAGCCTTAAGTACCTATAGAACGAAAATACTTCAGCGCAAAGCTTCCGGGTAAACTATGTTGAAAGTTGACCCGTCCGGTACGTGAACATAAAGATAGATATATTCTTTATTGTACACCATAACAATAAAAACAAAATTATGGACTTAAAGATTTCTAGAACTGCTAACCCGGGAAAGAGCGACGTACAACTGACCATGCGAGAAACAACTGACACCAAGATCTACTCCAGCAACACGAAAAGTCTGCCCTTGAGCCTTATTAATTGTCATTGCATAACACACCGATACTGGGAATTGCGTTCTTTTAAATTGGAATGGAAAAATATTTGGTATTATGGGAATTCTGGGAATAAAGACGGTTTCTCCTGCACCGCAACCTGTTAAAATTTGAGCCTCGATTATATTTTGTTGCAACTGGGTTACTTTTAGCCGAGTTCCATTGCAAAGTTGTGGTGGTTTTAAATTTCGGAGCAGAATAATAATCAGAAAGCTTCGAACTGCTAAGCTATCGGGAGTTACACGTGTTATTGTGAGTCAACCATAAAAGATAGATATATGCTGTCGTGGTATATTTTTTATATAATTTTAAGGAGAACATTTCCGTCATAAATGATTTCTGTGTAGCTTTAACCATTAAGGTTGCACACGCGACGGAAGCTTAAAAAATGGAGTAACTTCTCCCGTTTTCTCAACATTTCCCTTCACTGCTCTGCTCCTATTGATTGTAGCGTGATGAAAAGTATACTATAACCAGCTCAGGAGTATGAAAAATAATTGTACCAAGTTTCGTTAAAATCCGTCGAGTAGTTTTTGTTTCTATAACGGTTATACAGACAGACAGACAGACAAAAATTTTACTGATTGCATTTTTGGCATCAGTATCGATCCCTAATCACCCCCTGATAGTTATTTTGTAATTCCGTGCATGTCCCGACATGCACTTGTCCTGAATTTGTTATTAGAACTTTTTAACAATCAGAGAAAATGTAGGAATTTCATTCAGTATTGATGGAATACCTTATGAACGATACAAGAAAAACTAAAAGCCAAAATGTTGCAACTTCCATTTATTCGATTGAACTCACAATCGCTTTTCTGATATAGCTGCATGTAATGAGATTCCATTGAAGAAAATATTCAATGCATACCGCGAGCTGCCAACTACGTGGTACAATATACAACACATTTTAAAATAGACTCCTTAACTTCGACATTTTACACGAAATAATAGGAACATGTTCTAGTGCGGTAATGTGAATTCTATAAAGGTACAAAGGCTATTTATATTTAGTATTCTTATTTACCGAGACACGACCGGAGAGAGGTCAAGCAAAGGATCAAAAGCTTAACGTGCTCTCTGAGGCACGGAGGTATCACACCGCCACCCTCCAAACTCCGAGCTCCTACTGAGAAACTCTAATAGAAAAATTCAACAGCGCCTTTTACCTGTAATGGAACCAGTGACGTATTGCTCAGCAGTCGCGCTTGCTATCCCTACACTAACGAGTTAGTTGGTCACATAACGACGGGCACATAAAGTATAGGGTAAGTACATATGTAAAGTAGAAGCCCCGTGGTCCTTTTCGGCTATTCTATTCTATTCTTTTCTCGGCATCTTAGCTACTCCCACTATGATTGTTATATGGATCAGAGGGACATAGTTGGCGTAACGGTTAAGCGATTGGCTGTTGCGCTGCATGTCGCGGTTGCGATTTCTGCTCGGAGCAAATATTTATATTGCCTCCAGATAGTAGTTGTTTCGTTTCTGTATGTGCCACCCATTGTATACTAGTTTTATTTTTATATTCATTTGTGTATTGTAAGATGTACAAGAAAGTATGTAATAATATAGGGATATTTATATGTTAGTAAATGCTCCCACAAAACAGGGCTATTTTTTTGTACAGGGAATAGGTTTTTAAAAACCAGAATGAGCGGATAAAACTCATCAATACAAGGAAAATGCATATTATATAGAAAATATATATATTTCAAGAAAGAGTTTTTATTGAACTTTCTCATCGTCATTTATCAAAAGTAGCATAAATTTATTTCTCTCTCGGTCTCGTTCAAGTAAGACATATATAGTATACGTTAACGTGGCCTTTGAAACCTGAACTCTTGGCATAGATGTGAGGAATCTACTTATGTTTATGAAAGATTTACATCAGAATCAGATATTCACATTCAAAGTAGTTCACTGAGACGAAATGGTCCTTTAATAGGTAAACCATTGTCGGGAGTCATTCAGACGCGGATACTGCATAGGTACAAAGGTAGTTCCTACGTTCAATATAAAAGATACCATTTTAGGAAATCTAGCTTGATATTGTTATATCTAGATGCAAACGATTTCATGTATACCCACATCTTCTATACAACATATAAATAAATTGAAATATGGTATTTCAATGGAACTACACAACACTTACACTGGAAGAGAGAGGAGGCTATAGGGCAAAATATAAACTTTTAATCCCAAGATTCCCACGGGATCGGGATTTACGCGGAAAAAGCTACGTAAGTAATATTGACTCCCATTCCCATTGATTCCCTCCTGTTTGAATAGTCCAAAGAAAATAATTCACATATAGGGGGTAATCTAACTGAATACCTTTGAAGAATACCTAAATGACTTAGTTCTGCTTATAAACATTATTGCATATTGAATTCAATAAATAAATAATCACTTCAATAATAAATAAACTAATATGACATAATTATACGATAAAAATACATGATACAATAAATTAATTTTAACACAAACTGACTAATTTGACTGGAAGAATATCAAACTGACTTAGGTCCGCCTATGAACCATTATGGCATATTAAATTCATAAAAATAAAACAAATAAATACTCAATTCAATAATAAATACGTATGTTATAACTATTTACTAAATTAATAAATAAGGGAAATAAATTACTTAAAATAACGAATTTGTATGAATCCATTAACTTATAATATAGTATTATACAACGTGTAACGGAAACCCCATATCTATCCAAAAGGACTGAAGACAACATCTGGTATGGAGTCTCTATGCAAAGTTTCAGCTCAAAATAAGTGACTCTCAGAATTGACCCCAAATTGTTGATTTCATATGTTTCTTGAATACCAATAATAACAAACGTGTCACATCACTATGAGGGTCATCACTTTCCACGTCACTTGCCAATAAAATGATAATTCTCTTCGTTCTTCTTAATTTGAAAAATTCGGTCTCTGGTATCAATGTATTGAAATTTCTAATAAGTTCCACACATGTATACGTAGCATTAAAAAACCCTTGCCATATCGTTTATTATCATCCAAAGAAGCCGTGCACTTAGTATGTATATACCCTTTAAATTACACGTTGTATACAACGTGTAACGGAAAGGGTATATACATATCAAGGGCACGGCTTCTTTGGATGATATCAAACGATATTGGAAGGGTTTCAACTCAAAATAAAATACACTAAAAATTGATACCAAATTTTCGGTTTCGTAAGTTTCTTAAATTTAAATCATAACAATCGTGTCACTGCACTACGTAGGTCAATAAGTTTCCACGTTACTTGCAAATATCACGATAAATCTCTTCTGTGATGTGCTTATTTCAATTTGAAAAGTTCGGTTTCTGGTATCAATGTATTAAAAATTCTAATTACTTACGAACATGTAGAGATAGGATTAAAAAACCCTTCCAATATCGTTTGATATCACCCAAAGAAGCCGTGTCCTTGGTATGTATATACCCTTTCCGTTACACGTTGTATATGAATACAATAAATAAAAATTGGAAAATATTATGGATATTGTATACCATGCATTAATGTATAATTAAACCAAAATTAGATGTGACACCAAAAATTAATGAATGATAATAATAACTACATATAATAATTTATAAATACAATATATAGCACAGACACAACTTTATCAAATTGTAAATAAATATTTCCTATTGTGGAAAATCAAACAAAGCGCTCTTCCTCTCTCCTACCTATTTTAAATTCTGCTGTACCCGACAGGGTTCATAATTGTTTCTTATAATTTTATTCCACCTGTATGTGTACATTATGGATTTCAAATAAATACTTGAATACTTGAATCTCCGGAACTAATGATCCGATTCCAAAAATGTTTTCACTGGCAGTAAGGTGCAATATTTGTGAGTGTTGTAGGCTTATAAATTATTTCGAACCTCGCGCGGACGTAGCCACGGGCGAAGTGCTAGTTACGTATAAGGAATTCTTGAATATACAACATGTGACATAATTAATGCACATCCTGAAGTTAGTTTGTTCAGAATCGTTTATTGAATCGATTTTACACTTTTGCTGTACTTATAGTAAAAACAAACTACCTATGGACCGTAAATTAAAGTAGTAACTTTTTAAATGCAGAATTATATAAATTCCGTCTTTCAGTACACATTACAGAAAACAAACTCATTTAAAGGAAGTTAAAGTCTTAAAAAACTGTTTAAACGAGTAAAACTATAAATTCAGAGTTTGTATTATGATAATAACATAATTTTCTAAGTGGGCTTCTGCCCTGGGATCTGGAGGCGACTGCCCTCCAGCGCGTCTATGAATGGCGCGTGGAGGCGCAGCGCCGGGGCGTATCCCCGCTGCCTCGAGAAGTCGAGGCGCGGCGGGAAGAGCTCCGGCGCGATCTCAGGGCAGTATGGAGGGAACGACTGTCGCAACCGACGGCCGGGCACGCCGCAATTGCGGCGGTAAGACCCCTCTTTGAGGAGTGGCTAGATCGGCGTCACGGCGTCCTGACCTACCGCATGACGCAGGTCCTCACCGGACACGGAAGTTTCGGGAGGTACCTGTGTCTGATGGGTAAGGAAGAGACGCCTGGGTGTCACCACTGCGAGGGTCGCCCTGAGGACACAGTCGAGCACACGGTGCAGGACTGCCCAGCTTGGGCAGAGCACCGACGTGTCCTCACGGCGACAATAGGCGGAGACCTCTCGCGCCCGGCCTTGGTCGAGGCCATGCTGCGGGGCGAGAGGGAGTGGGAAGCGGTCGCCTCCTTCTGCGAAGCAGTCATGCTTCCGAAGGAGGAGGCGGGCCGCGTGAGGGAGAGGATGGCGTCCTCCCTCCAGCCCAGCCGCAGTGGTAGACGCCCACGGCGTCGGACGTCGGCCGACGATCTCCGGCCACCGTAGGCGCGGGCATGCGGACAGCGAGTAAAGGGCAACTCGCTGTCCGACCATGGACCATGCCCGGGTCGACGGCGCGTCGTGTTCCACGCGCGCCTCAAAGAGCGTCAGCAACATGACGAGGCCCCCTCTGCAGAGGGCCGAAGCCCGCCGGGGTCGTGGGACTCATCCCGTTACCGTGGCCCCGGTATGTAAAGGGTTATTGAAGGAACACCGTGGATTTTAGTCAGTAAAAGTCTGACAGTCCCTCCCACCCTGCCCGGAGTGGGAGGACTTATTTGATAATTTTACCACGCTAAAAAAAAAAAAAAAAAAAGTGGGCTGTTTGAGGGTGTGCGTTAATTACGATACATGTTGTATAACAATACTGTCAATAAATGATTATGATTACCTATATATATTTTGCGCCAAGCAAGCAAATCATTGAAATTGATACCCGTTGGTAAAGTATGCGTCACATTCACGCAAAGTAACCTTCGCTCAGCTAATTTTTTCTTAGCAATTAACAAGAATGAGTTAAGTTTATTTACTTTCTTAATTCTACTAATCTTCATTGTTTTTTTGTGCCTTTTACACTGAAAACATGAAAGGTTGTGTGTTACGAATTGTACGGAAATAAATTAGAATTGTCTGAATCTTCAACTGAATTATGACAGCTACTACCTGCAACTTCGCTCGCGTGAAAGTAGTTTTTCAACGAAATAATTACCACACACCAGACCTTCAACGATCACTACACAATATGCTCCGTTTTGATGTAAAAGAACGACAAACAAACATACTTCCTCATCTATTACATAAGTATGGAACAGTGGTGGTCCAGTGCAACAGGCACGATTTACGAGTTGTAAGATGTGGATTCGAAACCAGGCAGCCATAATACTTTGTGTAATTATCATCATCACTACTGCTCTCAAAACAGTGGAGGTGACAGTCATGAGGCATGTTGTATGACCAAAAAATCCGAAAACATATGACATCTACAACCCCCATTGGGCCTGCGTGGTAGGTTACAGCCCTATCATTTTCATAGAAGGTAGGCTGTGACTTGGTAGTGAGAACTTCACAGGCTAGTGATGTTATAGATAAATACATTTTGTGACGGTAGTACTTCTCAGTGGAATTACGTTTGACATACACTGCAATGAAATTGCTGAAAAAGTTTGTCATAAACTTTTTCCTGTAAATACCATTAAATGTTAATATTCCAGTGACCACACTCCATCCGTTACTTCACATTTCTTTGGAATAAGAAAAAGGATGAAAGGATAAAATCTTCTTCCGCAAATCGAATCATAATGTCTTCAAAGAAAAGGAAAGAAAAATATATTGAGGAAATCACTCTGTTCGCTACAGCCCTTGTGGCAACTGAACACATTATAATGACAGAATAGCAATCATATATGATCCGTTTACTCCGTTCTTAGTGACGTCATATAGTCATCAGACTGTTTCCATGAAAATGTATGCTCTTATTTGAGTAATGCACACATATTTGATGAAAAATTACTAGATTAAACCCACAGCACCCACATGTACAGTAGAGACTGTACACACACCCCATATAATACTAATTTCACTAACAATATATTAAACACTAGCTTTTGCCCGCGACTTCGTCCGCGTGGAATAGTTACTTTGGGCTAACGTTAAATTTAACCCCGATTTTGAAACATTCTTCATTGGCACTCCGCTCCTATTGGCCTTAGCGTAATGATATATAGCCTATATATTTTCTTTCTCTTTAGCCTTTCTCTGTAAATTGACTATTTAATTAAAAAATATTTTTTCAATTCGAACCATTTAACTTTCGTTATTTAGTAGGGAAATATAATATGTCAATCTATAATACTTTTGAAAAATATCGCAATACGGAACCGCACAATATTATTGTTAATAGCTGTGCCCGCGACTCCGTCAGCGTAAGTTAATGTATTGGTAATATTGTTTAGATCACGTTCACATGAAGCTTAAGTACCTATAGAACGAAATTTTATACCTTCGGCCGCGTGACGCGTCGAGCGCGGCGACCGATTCTCAAAAATAATCCTTATAGCATGATTCAGTATTCACGCGCGATGGTTTATTATTAGCGTGTTTCGTGTATAACTTTGGTGTTTCTATACCGATTTATATGATTCTTTTTTATGGAATAGTTAATAATGTTAACTTTTTCAATTAGGAATGACTGAGAGTGTGAGTAGACAAATATTATAATCAGAAAGCTTCGAACTGCTAAGCTATCGGGAGTTACACGTGTTATTGTGAGTCAACCATAAAAGATAGACATATGCTGTCGTGGGATATTTTTTATATAATTTTAAGCAGAACATTTCCGTCATGAAATGATTTCTGTGTACTTTAACCAATAAGGTTGCACACGCGACGGAAGCTTAAAAAATTGGCCAAGTGCGAGTCAGACTCGCCCATGAAGGGTTCCGTAGTAACTATAATAATATAATATAATATGTATATTTATTTGACGAAAAAAAAACCTTAAAAATTTCTTCAAACTAGCTTATTTACATTTTTACAACTACGCTAAATAACTTTGTTTTTCATAGTGTTTGTATGAATTACAAAGTTATATTTGCGGTTCTAGAAAATATGCTCTATCTCAAAAACTGCTGACCTGATTTCGTTCAAACCAATTTTGGTTGAAATCTTACATTAAGATCTACAGACATGTATTTATTTTAGATTTTTCATTCCATTATTATAGAAGTTAGAGGGGAGGGACACACATTTTACCACTTTGGAAGCTTACATCTTTTAAACGATTGACTTTATGAAAAAGTGATTTTAGAAACCCTTATATCATTTTTAAAGATCTGTCTACAGATACCACACACGCATAGGTTTCGTGAAAAAAATTATTTTCAGTTCTAGTTCCATATATGGGATACAAATATTTAAAATAAAGGGGGGTCCCCTTTATTTTAAATATTTTTTAATATTTTTTCTTAAAATCGGAAAGCGGTTCACAGAATACATCTACCTACTAAGTTTCACATGTATAGTCTTAATAGTTTCGGAATAAAATGGTTGTGACATACGGACGGACGGACAGACAGACAGACAGACAGACAGACAGACAGACAGACAGACAGACAGACAGACAGACAGACGGACAGACATATCGAAACTATAAGGGTTCCGTTTTTTGCCATTTGGCTACGGAACCCTAAAAATGGAGTAACTTCTCCCGTTTTCCCAACACTTCCCTTCACTGCTCTGCTCCTATTGATTGTAGCGTGATGAAAAGTATACTATAACCAGCTCAGGAGTATGAAAAATAATTGCACCAAGTTTCGTTAAAATCTGTCGAGTAGTTTTTGTTTCTATAACGGTTATACAGACAGACAGACAAAAATTTTACTGATTGCATTTTTGGCATCAGTATCGATCCTTAATCACCCCCTGATAGTTATTTTGGAAATATATTTCATGTACAGAATTGACCTCTCTACAGATTTATTATAAGTATAGATAGATTACAAAAATAAATTGTTAAATGATTCCTGACTACTGTACATTAGAGCTCTTGAAAAGTTAAGTAGCTTAAAGAGTGGAGACCTGGTATCCTGAACTACAGGCCCCTTGTCTAGTTTAGGCACCAGTCTCCCACAATATGTTTACGGTATGAAATGTAATCCTAAGAATTGTAAAAATGCACATTGTGGCGAGATAATAAAGATTATAATCATGACAATGTAAGAACTATTGGGGGAAATTACGAATACTTATAATAAGTAGATTACCGCCCTGTTTGGCCGTGTGAGTTCTTTATGCGACGTACCCAAATGTCCTTACCTTGATATTGTTCGTCAAATTGTTAAGTTCCTTAAAGTTCTAAGCTGAGCTTCGCGATAACTGATAAGTAATTGCACTGTTACTTTCCTTCCTCAAATCAGTACCACAGACGTATACAACCAGGGTATGAATTGAACAGCATGGATTGCAAGGAATTAATGACGTTGACCTCTGAGTTTGTTACGGTGTTTCTTCTCTGAATAGTCAGCTAGGAAACACCAGTCACATCCTGTTTAAATTCATGACAAAATACGTGAAGAAGTTTTATTAACCAATTTGAGAAATAAATATAATTTATAAGTAAGCGTTGAAATCTAATTCGGTTAAAGGCGATTACTTCGCCTGTAAAATAATTAGCGAAATCCTTATACATAAATACATACATATTATAAAAAAAAGTGCCCGGCCGCGTCTGTCTGTCTGTATGAACGTGATAAACTCAAAAAGTGCCCAACGGATTTTTGTACGGTTTCCACTAATAGGTAGATAGTGACTACATGGAGCGATTGCCGCTCTGACCTCCACGAGTACCTGTGTCAGTAGCTGAGTAACATGATACATCTAGTCAAAACTGGAGTCAGATTGTCAGGCTTCTGACTACCCATAACGACTGTCGGGAGCAACGATTTAGTATGATTCACAAGGCACGGAGGAATGTTGATGTGTTATGGTAACCTCCCATCCACCGGCCGACATTGGCAAGCGCTGCTTAACCTTGAACGACCAGTAAAAGTATAACTCGTTATACAAATATCGAAAACATTTAATTCACAATCTGACATCGTACATTGAAGCTCACACACTATTCAACAGCAACGTAACAACTGAAATAGTCGCGTGATTAGTTTACTCAACAAGTGAATAATAATTCCGGAGCAATCATACAATTGGATTGTTACAAGCAAATGGTGGTGGGTTTGTCACGTGGTAGTCTGACACCTTGGTGATTAGGCTATTGACGAATACTGCTCCGTTGCTAATTATGTAATTATTGTGTTACTCTTTCACGTAAAATTTACTAAATGGATTTTAATGAAACTTAAAAATAATCTAACCGAATAAATAACAGGTAGGCTACTTTTAATCTCGCATACTTTTTATTGAAATTAAAACAGCTTGTTTACCTTTTTGTACCTATTTCAGCAAATACAAGAACATTCGATCCGAGAGATATTGAAAATGTTATATGCAGTTATGAGGGTCACGAATCTGAATCACAAAGTGGCCTTCACTTCGACAGGGAGGTTTCATATCACAGTAAATCTCGGATCACTACGTCAAGATATTCCACTGACCTTTACATTATATTACTAGAAGCTGCTCGAAACTTCGTTCGCGTGGGAAGTTTTTCCCGTGTAAATCCCGATCCCGTGGGAATTTCGCAAAATCCCGTCTTAGTGAGCATCTACGTCCTAAAAGGAAGGAGATTTCGTGATTAATCAGTGAGTGGTATTTCGCTTTTATATATATAGATTCGTGAAAATGTATGATCTTTTCTTGCAATTGTGAACAGAGATATGATTTATGTATTTTTTATTTATTTCTGTTCTTTCTACTGTTTGATTTGAAGACAATATAAAAAAGACATTGAGTCAATAGTTGACATTTTATTTATAGTTCACATTAATGAAAACAGTGTAGTTGTTAGGTTTAAGTTAGAAAAACGCAATTCTTGAATATAGTTATACTGTAAGTAAGTTTGAACTGCATCGTTGGTGAAGTGGTCGCAAGCGTGACTGCTGAGCGCGAGGTCTCGGGTTCGACTCGCAGGTCGGGCAATTTCTATTGGGTTTTTCTGTAAGGAATTTCTGAGTAGTAGCCCGGAGTTTAGAAGTTGGCGGTGTGACACCCGCGTGCCTCGGAACGTTGGTACGTGAAGCCGTTGGCGCCAGCTGTCACTTGGACATCTAGGACAGTCGTTACGGGTAGTCAGAAGCCAGTACATCTGACACTGGTCTAGCCAAAGGGTATCGTGTTACCCAGCTATTGGGTTAGCCGACCCCGACGGAGTAGGAAAAGAGTAAGCAGATGATGAAGTTTGTATTTATGTATATAGTTAGGTTTAGTAGATGTAAGTTGTTTGTATTTTTTTTTATTTACTGTTGTGTAATATGTTTTTAGTACAATAATAGGGTATTTGCCTATTTTTCAAAAATAGTTTAGATTTAATTATTGATAAATTTTAAGCTACAAAAATGTTTTTCGTGAAAAATAACTGGGTAACATTGGTAAAACTTTAAAATAAAATTCAAATTAAATATTTTCCCGCCCAAAAACCCACCGTTGTCACAAAATCGCATGACGTCATATTTCTCAAACAACAAAGTGTTTTTGAGGTTAGGATTTCTGTTGTCTTACGTTGTTTGACAAATCGACACGTTTGACAGCTTTGAGAAAAATGACGTCACACTACTCACACTTCGTGATTAGCGTTTGCGGTCACGTGACACACAGATTAAAAAATATAATTTTTATTTTATGAAAATATAAAAATGTGGAATTATTTTTAGAAATAAAAATGTCAATTAAATCGACCTATCCGTAGAATAAAGTTACTTCTGCAAAATCGTTACTTTACAGGAGAGCGATTTGAAATTTATCAAGCACAAAATCAGTAATAACTTTTTTCTTAATTGTTCTAGAAGATTGATTCTTTTCTTAACCATGTAAAATACTATTTAGCTTTGTTTTCCATAAAAACATTCTATTAAAAACCTGTTTTCTGGCATTTATGGGTGTTTATATACATATGTGACGGTTTATTATGGAAATGCCTGTGTCGTATGTATACATATAACCTTATTCTTGGGAAAACTGTAAGCATCATATGTACGTGTAACTTTATTTTATGTAAATAAGTATTGTGTTCAAAAGTTATATTTGATAATATGTGAAAAATTTATAACTATATTAATAAAAAACTAAATTTTGAATTAAACATTAATTTTTTAGAATGACCGTACTATTTTAACATAATTACAGTTTCTTATAATAATTAGATAAGTACCGGTTTTATTTAGGAACTAGCTTTAGCCCGCGACTTCGTCCGCGTGGAATAGTTACTTTGGGCTAACGTTAAATTTAACTCCGATTTTGAAGCATTCTTCATTGGCGCTCCGCTCCTATTGGCCGCGTAATGATATATAGCCTTTCTCTATAAATTTACTATTTAATTAAAAAATATTTTTTCAATTCGAACCAGTAGTTCCTGAGATTATCGCGTTCAAACAAACAAACAAACTCTTCAGCCTTATATTATTAGTATAGCGCGGCGACCGATTCTCAAAAATAATCTTTATAGCATGATTCAGTATTCACGCGCGATGGCTTATTATTAGCGTATTTCATGTATAACTTTGGTGTTTCTATACCGATTTATATGATTCTCTTTTATGGAATAGTTAATAATGTTAACTTTTTCAATTAGAGGTGACTGAGAGTGTTATATAATCAGAAAGCTTCGAACTGCTAAGCTATCGGGAGTTACACATGTTATTGTGAGTCAACCATAAAAGACAGACATATTCAGTCGTGGGATATTTTTTATATAATTTTAAGGAGAATATTTCCGTCATGAAATGGTTTCTGTGTAGCTTTAACCATTAAGGTTGCACACGCGACGGAAGCTTAAAAAATGGAGTAACTTCTCAGGTTTTCCCAACATTTCCCTTCACTGCTCGGCTCCTATTGATTGTAGCGTGATGAAAAGTATACTATAACCAGCTCAGGAGTATGAAAAATGATTGTACCAAGTTTCGTTAAAATCCGTCGAGTAGTTTTTGTTTCTATAACGGTTATACAGACAGACAGACAGACAGACAGACAGACAGACAGACAAAAATTTTACTGATTGCATTTTTGGCATCAGTATCGATCCCTAATCACCCCCTGATAGTTATTTTGGAAATATATTTCATGTACAGAATTGACCTCTCTACAGATTTATTATAAGTATAGATTAGATAAGAAATCGACAAAGTATAAAAAAAAATTGGCACAGTTAGTATAAAGAAAGCACACAAAACGGTTTCTATTTTGCCCAGCGCATTTGGCCGACCAAAAGCGAAATTTCTTAACACCATTTTGTAAATTTTGGTCTATAAAATCCAGTAAGCAACTGCCTACTTGAACGAAAACAGTGGCAAAGCGAAGGACAAATGTCCTTCGCTTTGCCACCGTTTCGTTTCACATATATAACAATAGGATTTCTTTCTACCCGTATCAAAAATTGTAAAATCCAAGCAGGATAATTTACACTTGTAATAAAACAGACTGACAGTAGTAGTAGTAACAGTGGCAAAGCGAAGGACAAATGTCCTTCGCTTTGCCACCGTTTCGTTTCACATATATAACAATAGGATTTCTTTCTACCCGTATCAAAAATTGTAAAATCCAAGCAAGATAATTTACACTTGTAATAAAACAGACTGACTTGACCATGAGGACATGCTAACACTTTTTGAAAATCAATAACAGCAGTTAAGATTTAACCATTAGAATCAACAGCATCACGTTTGTCAATATTTATTTAATTTACGAGCTTCATTTTTATTGGACAAAGGTGTATTATACATTTCTTTTACTTGATTAGTGTGATCACTTTGGTTACGAAAAATATGACAAACATCACACTGGTCTTACTTGGGAATAAAAAACCCTTAAATTAAATGTTGGCATTCAGTAAATGCTTTGCTAGAATATAGAAACATCAAACCAATCCTTGTAAAGTTGAAACATTTTTAAAATATTTAAACTGCCGTTCAGATATAGCTTAGTAAAAGTCTTGCGAATGTATGTAGTGCGATTCAATGGGAACAAAGGATTGCACATGATCACTTACGCTCTTGACAGTGTCAGGCTTTATTATCTGATTGTGATTAGTATGGCGTCCTCTCATATCCTCCCCTAAAACAGTACTGCCGTCGTATTTTTCTCAAGATGTTTTGATTATTTTGCCACTAACCTAGAGAGTATGTAAAAACATTGTTTTACAGACACTGACTATTGTACTATGGCCTTGCTCATGATCACGTGTGATAGGTAGGAGGTACTTAAAAGTAAATTTACGAGTGTTAGGCACTTCGCGAATTAAGCATCTGTTCTTCAGTAATTTTTTAGAATATCTACTTGATTACAAAAGCCCACTGCTTTTCTCAGTTCCCCAAACGACAGAACTTTTGAAAACAAGCGTATCGTTGATCGTGCGTAAATTTTTCAAAGTACCAGTATCTGCATTGACATGGAGCACCTAAGGTTTTATCGTCTACTACCTTTCCTTTTTTCGTGACATATTTTTGATCAATGATTTTAAGATATTTATGTTTCACGTCAGACCACTCAGATGTACGACGCAACCGTTTCTTGGACCTTTTCTTCTATGGAGTAGAGAGCTCATCGTCGCTGTAATAGTTAGGCATGCTATAGGCGTTACTAGTTGATGGTGACATAGTCCAGTGGTCATCGTCATGCTCATGAGCTGGACAGAAGGTATCATGACAATTTTTGTGTGTATTTTAAGGATGTTTTGTGTCGGAAATGAGGGTAGGTCGCTAAAGCTGACAACTGGTGAGTTTTCAAAGCTAGACGGTGCTTCAAGCGCAAAAAGTGTTAGGTCATGGTTATCGTCAGGCCTGTGCGAAAAATGTTGGTTATCTGTTACAGAATTTTCAGCAACATTAACTAGTATAGGGCTAGATGCGTCGGTAGCATTAGCTGATCGTACATTATTTTGCACAGGATTTAATTGAGATAACTAATTGTCTGTGACCTATCATCTGTAGATCTAAAAACGACTTCCCATACTTCGGAGAGGTCTTTTTGAATGCTTTCAGCTCCTTCTGGCAGTGGTGACGTCGCTAAAACGTCATAATTGTATGAGTCGTTTTCTAAAACCAAACCATATATATTCGTTATATTACAATTGTCAACAAAACGAAATTGCGTCAAATAGTTGTAAAAAGGTCTATATAAACTAACAATAGAAGAATAATTTACATATTGTTAGGCTTTCATGGCAATTTTGAGTTGGAAAAAAGGTATATCTCTATTTCAAACAAAGAATAAAGTGACATTTACCCATATACCTCATAAGTCTTGAACCCATTCCAACGAATAAAGTAACATTCGTACATAGAACCCAATGTTTTAGTACAGTTTCCGAGCAAAATAGTAGTATGTTAAGAAGTGTGTGCTGAATTACCAGGTGATTATACTATTTAGACAAGTAATTTATATACAAAAATTATCGATACTTATTGTTTTATTATATTTTGAAACAATTGTTAAAACTCCATAGAAAAAGGATACATAAAAACTTGGAACCACTAATTTTAATTATTTCTTATTAGGAGCTATCAGTTAAGAATAAATAGTTAAAAGACTTTAAAAAGGCTAAGGATTTAATTAAAATAACTTAACATAATACACATTTGTGCTTGCATACCTGAAATATCCATATTTTTATTATTTATCGCAGTGGAGTCGGACATATCACTATTAGTTTTATTAAGTGTAGGCTTTGATACAAGACTTAGCATACATTTAGATCGCGTGTTTTTCATTTTAAAATCATAAACTATCTACATTCATAAAAATATGTAATCACAATTGCTGATTGTAACAAAGACGTGCGCACGGGTCGCCTCGCAGAGAACACAGTCACATCTGCCGATGTGACCCCCGCGTGCTTTGCGTCCGCGTCGGTCTAGACGGCGAGTAAAGGTACTCGTACTCATATCGCCTTATTCTTTGGAGAAATAAATCACATGTAGCTTTATTCGACTGGTATCTTCGAAACTACATAAGATTAAGAAAAAACGATTTTACTAATACAATATATAGGTCAGCTTAGCTTTATAACTACAATAAAAGTGATTTGGTATTATAATCACATATAACTTTGTTCTTCGTATAGGTCGAAATTTCCTGGCATCTAAACTAACTATATGCAAAACATCGTTTATTTTTACTACTACAGGCAAATACCCTGTTGTAAACAGAAGTTCGAACATAAATGGTTATTTCATTAATAATTTACATCATTATGCTATTGGATGTTTTCTGAGTTCCAGTTAAAGTAAATAAATCGAAATATGATCTGAAGTATACGGATGGAACTCACAAACCCGCAATCAATTGATCACAGTTAGAAAAGCCTATCTTACTTTGCGAGTCGGAAGTAATTTGGGACTATTTTGTTGTTTGCGAGCATAGGTAATTGCCAAAGTTTGGATCCCTTGATACTTTTGTTTACAAACTTGTATCGGCCTTTTGATACTCTCATTCTGATTTCAAAACGATCGAGAATTATGTAGAACACCCAATGATGGATAAATAGATCGATATAATATCATCATCTGCTTAGAGTTTTCGCAACTTGAAGTGTCAATAGCCTAATGGCTAAGGTGTCGGACTTGTGATCGAGAGGTCACGGGTTCGAACCCCACCCATTGCCGTCCCCACACCCCACTCCAGACACAACCATATTAAGCTTAGTTGGAGGGGATTACAAGATTGCTAGTAATGTGAATGCTACCTAAATTGCTAGTAATGAATAAAATAAAAAATAAGTTTCAGGTCTGAGCTAAAATGAATGCCCATTCGTCAGAGGAAAAGTTTGCGCGCTTTGACAACGCTTTTCTCTCTACTCAACTCTCCCAGCCCACCTTCTTATCTAACGTCACACTTTCAGTTTCTTTGTTCTTCACACAACAGAAATCTACGTTCTTCCATCAATGTTATTTTGTTTATTTATTATATTATTGACCTTGTTTATTCTTCTTTTCATATTCAGTCGATACTCCTCTGGAATGCGCTTCCTCTCAGGACGGCTAACAGTCGCTACGCATTCAAGAAGAAATTGCGGATCTCCTTTCTTCACCAATGTGTAGAATTTTCAAATATAATTTTCATATGATACTTAAGTATATATAAATACATATTTATACAACATGTAACATAATTAATGCACATCCTGAAATTAGTTTGTTCAGAATCGTTTACTGAATCGATTTTTAGCGTTTTTAATATCGATATTTTTTTTCCCAAAGCAATTAAATCTACGTAAATTACAAATTACACTTTCGCTGTTAGTAAAAACTACTGCTATACAAAGCGAAAAATAACCACAAAGAGTGTTTCCTTGAATGTCTAATTCCGTGTGATATAGTTTTATAACATATTGTAGTAAGTGTATTCTTTGTTGGGAAACCTAAATAAATAAATAAATAAGTGACGACTTGTTATTGGAGGCCAATCTGTTCTTGAACTGCTTCTTTAGCTAGTCGTTTTCCATAGTAATAAATTCAAATTCACAGAGTTAATTATATCAGTTGTGTTTAAATTATTGGCGTGCAGTAAAGATTATTATAACTATCTATCTATCTATATCGGTTAATTTATTGAACCTAATTTACTTGAACGAATTTGATTTCAATATTCTGTTACACGAGTTTTGCTCCATTAAAGTGTTGTAATTTGTAAAATAGGCTAGAACTAATGACATGGCTAGAGCCGCCAGAACAATAGGTACACATTATAATGAAGAACAAAAGGAACACTAGTAAATCTCAGTTTAGGAAAATGATGATATGCGTGTAGGTGTACTGTAGCAGAATGGAATCTGCTACACTTTACCTAAACGCATATAGACATTTTAAAATTTATTCATCACCTTTTAGAACTCTCGTATACATCAAAACAGACAGTTTGGTCAGATTCTGACAGCAGATTACGTCCACTTGCGGCAATTTCTTACAACACCAATTTGAAAGGCAGCGCCATGCCGCGCCTTTATCTATGTATCTATCTATGTATTATGATATAAATAGATACATTAAAATGTAGCCTCCTCTAAGATGTATTACTCTATCAATAAGTACATATTACAAAGTGTACCTACATTATTTTGACAGATTGCTCTGCTCAGCTTCAATGCTGCGATTGTTCTTCTTCTGTCACATGACTTAAAACTCCAATGAGACTATAACTTCTGTTTACCTTCTTCGTACAGCGGGGTGGGTAGTTGCGGTACGTTCTTGGAGGAACAAACGACTACATGTATAGTATTCTTTGTGACTGTAATCACGCCCCTCTCAGCGCGGTCTGAAATAAAACACTCATCCGTCACTGTGTACGTTACTAACCAGTACTCTTAGGGACCGTTCAAGTATTACGTAAGCACTATAGGGGGGCGTGGGGGTCTTTGCTTTGCTTATTTTTGATGACTTGGGGGGTGGGGGGATCTAGATGGTGATTACCTCAGCAATAATTATTTAATTTTTTACACATGTAGCAACACATATTGTCTATGCTTCAAAACGAAATGCATTTTCGGGGATTCCTACAAATAATGTATTGTTGAATTCCGTGTCAGTAAAGCTTATTTAAATGAATATTATGTACGTTACAGACTTCTATTCCAAACCTATTCCTTATTTCTAGATTTATAACTGCTGCTCATGAATCAATCAATTGTACCAATGTTTACGTAAGCATGGGGGGGAGGGGTAAGAGCTTTGCTTACTTTTGCTGACGAGGGGGAGGGGTGGGTTAAAAATAGAAAAAAATGTGCTTACGTAATACTTGAACGCCCCCTTACATCTTTGTTTCATCTTATTATAATTGTTTGAAGCAGATTTTATTGGCATGTCAAGAGTACTGTGAGAGGAATTTATAGAAGTGTTGTCAATCTATTCTTTTTGGGCCCCACTTTCTTTTCTCATAGATAAAACATTGCCATACAACGTGACGACAGCGGTGTAAAAGAGTACTTTGACGCCTAAGTTTATTTTTGTTTTTATGAATCAATCAATCAATAAAAATATTACTTTAAATCTAGTGTTAGTAAATACATACGTTACGTTACGTTACGTTGTGGAGCTGCATCAAGCTCTGTAGCATAGAGGAGTCCCAGCGATCTGCGAATACACTGAATATAGTGTTGGTACTGCCGCGGACTCATATTATCAGGGAGGCATCTATTGTGTCAATGATCTGTTGCGGATGATGGCAGCGAAGCCATTTACATTTGCATCTGCAAACATCCCAGACGCACTACAATGCCTCGGCAGCCTCAGCAGTACCTTTCTCAGCGCATTATTATATTGAATCCGTAGGTCGCTAAAACATAAATCAAAATGTGGATATAATTAAATTATATAAATGATATTGAGGTATCTGTCTGTGTTTTCAAAATCACTATAATTCCTCAAGTGCAAATAGTTATTTACATGATACTAAAATCCCTACAAATGGGATTGAGATTAATGCGCGAAAAAATATCTAATATCAACTTCCACGCGATTAGAGTCGCAGGAATAGTTAGTAGGTACTTACTAACTAAAAGGACACAACCTTCATCAACTACATTTGGCCGGCACGTGGTTAGACTTATTTACGTTTGCCGGGGTTGAGGAAATGTTCTAACGAGATACCGTTGCCCCGGAACGTAAGAGCAGTGAAGGAACAGGGTGGGTTTTTAGTCAGTAGAAGTCTGACACTCCCTTCCGCTCCATCCAGAGCGGGAAAAGTAATTTGATGATTTTCCTACCAAAAAAAAAACTCACGTCAAAGCCCGGGCTGGAGGCTTTTATTTATTTATTAATTCAGGCAGCCACAGGAAGTCCATTTAAGCAACCAACAACCTCAGAGGTTGACCTGTGAGATGCTATGCACAAAAAGTATACTTATTCTAGTAAATAGACTTACTAATCGCCAAGTTACTCTCTCACCAAAGATATAAAACCGCCTTTGTGTATTACTTTTTTCGCGTAACTGGCTGAATAAACAAATAAACTTCAATTGAAAGACTTTTGTTTAATTCTGGCTAAAGATTTTTCATAAACCACATACCTAGGTAGAACTCTGACTCAATCAAATACTCAGTTTGAGAAGTATTTTAGAAGGAAAGCAAAGGAATATTTCAGAATGTACCGACAAAGCTGTGAATTTTCGCGCTCAAACTTAAAATAAAACAGAAATTGGGACATATTCACTGTTTGTATTTATTTAGTATCTACACTAGTTCCCATTAATTTGTTTGCACACAAAGTATTGCACAATCCCGGTACGTTAAAATCGGCATGTGTGAAAAAGCTAGGCGAATGACTTCGGATTTATCGTTCAAAAACAGGTTTTTAATATGGAAATCTAGATATTCATTTATCACTGAATGAAATGCGATATTATTACTTTTGTTTTGGGTGTGAAAATCATCGAATGACTCCTTCCGCTCTGGGTGGAGTAGAGCGCAGTGTCAGACTTCTACTGATTAAAGCCCGGCCTGTTCTCTTCAGTTGGCCTCACGTTGTGAAGACGCGGTATCTCTTTAGAACATTCCAGCAACCCGGCTCGATATTATTGTTCTTTATTTATCAAACCCATACCTCAATCGTTTATAAGCTACCTCAGATCAACCAGTTATAACTAATTAATGCTACTGAGATATAACGATCTGAGTCATAATCTTACGTCTTTGTCAGAGGAAACGGAACGCTTAAAAACTTTTTAACCATATTCTTAATATAAAATAGCTGTGGCCGCAACTTTGTTCTCGAGGTTGGTTTTCCCACGTATATGCTGGACCCAGCAGAAATTCCGGGATAGTAGCCAATTAACCCTTCCTACTAACTTCTTCTATCTTCCAATATACATATTTCAGTTTAGCCGTTCCAGAGATAGCCCGGATAAATAGAAAGACAGACCAATATTAAAAATGTTTGATCGTGTTTTAGTATCCGGTTAAGTTCTTTCGTTCAGTTGAAATAATTATGTGTTACTGGGGCGGATGAATATCATTATTATCGTCTTATTCTTAAAAAGTAACCATTGGCTTAATTTAAATACTGATTCTAAATTCAAATTCTCTATAGAAAATTGGAATAAAAGAAAACCAGATTCTTTGTTTGAATTTTCTACAGAGAATTTGAATGTAAATCGGTAGATATCTAATAATATTTATAAATGAATATAAAGTATCTATCTGTGATTTCAATATGACTGGGTCTTTTAACCAGTGCTTACAGGCCAAATACTTTAAAGGAAAGCTTAGGAAAGAATTCAAAGAAAATGATTTAGTCTGGATTACTAAAAATATGAACAATAAAAAGTTTATTTGGATCGAAGGAATTATCAAAAGGAAGATAGGAAAGGTCATGTACGAAGTTTATGTACCTGATTTGGACTGTATGGTAAAAAGGCATTTGGACCAAATTCGAGGGCATGGTGAAGGTCAAGGTTCATCATATTACGACACGATTCCCGACGTTCCGCAAGTTGCTACAGATCAAACCATTAACTCCAACGACTCAGATTTAGTGGTTTGTGATACCCCACCCCCCGCACAAGACTCAATCTCATCAACCCTTACCAGTACGCCCTTAGAAGTGAGTGAGGAGGGAGATGGAAGTAGAAGGGATATGTCCTTTTCCACGCCTGAATCCGACGCCTTGCGTGATGCGCCGGCAACACCTGTGCCCGCGATTAACCCGCGACGTCTGGCGCTGTCACCAGACAACTTTTCTCCTTAGTTTTTAAGTTTTTAGTTAATTATGTTCTTTTGTTGTTAGCCGGGGTATTTCTTAATTAATGGGAAGGGAATGTTCTGTATGCTAAAACTATGTTTGTATGTGTGCGTACCGTGGCTGCGTCTCGGTACTTTAACCTGTGTCTATGTGAATAAAGCAGTGTGACATTGACTAGCGTGTTTAATGGTTGTCCGTAACTCCCGCATATCTAACAGGCCCCAAAGCTGAACCGGGCAGCAGCCGCCTTCAGGCGACTCCTGCCTAATCTCAGCGGGCCAAACGCCTCCTGCCGAAGGCTGTACGCCGGCGTCGTGCAGTCCATGGCCCTCTACGGGTCCCCAGTGTGGGCCCTGTGCATCCGGACGCGACCACTAAAGTTGGTCGCATGCCAGAGGGTCATGGCTATCCGAATGATCCGGGGATACCGCACGATCGCCGGCGAATCGGCCAACCACCTTGCCGGATTGCTGCCCTGGGATCTGGAGGCGACTGCCCTCCAGCGCGTCTATGAATGGCGCGTGGAGGCGCAGCGCCGGGGCGTATCCCCGCTGCCTCGAGAAGTCGAGGCGCGGCGGGAAGAGCTCCGGCGTGATCTCAGGGCAGTATGGAGGGAATGACTGTTGCAACCGAAGGCCGGGCACGCTGCAATTGCGGCGGTAAGACCCTCTTTGAGGAGTGGCTAGATCGGCGTCACGGCGTCCTGACCTACCGCATGACGCAGGTCCTCACCGGACATGGAAGTTTCGGGAGGTACCTGTGTCTGATGGGAAAGGAGGAAACGCCTGGGTGTCACCACTGCGAGGGTCGCCCTGAGGACACAGTCGAGCACACGGTGCAGACTGCCCCGCTTGGGCAGAGCACCGACGTGTCCTCACGGTGCCGCCTATTGCCACCGTGAGGACACGTCGGTGCTCTGCCCAACCTCTCGCGCCCGGCATTGGTCGAGGCCATACTGCGGGGCGAGAGGGAGTGGGAAGCGGTCGCCTCCTTCTGCGAAGCAGTCATGCTTCCGAAGGAGGAGGCGGGCCACGTGAGGGAGAGGATGGCGTCCTCCCTCCAGCCCAGCCACAGTGGTAGACGCCCACGGCGTCGGACGTCGGCCGACGATCTCCGGCCACCGTAGGCGCGGGCATGCGGACAGCGAGTAAAGGGCAACTCGCTGTCCGACCATGGACCATGCCCGGGTCGACGGCGCGTCGTGTTCCACGCGCGCCTCAAAGAGCGTCAGCAATATGACGAGGCCCCCCCGTAGAGGGCCGAAGCCTGCCGGGGTTGTGGGACTCATCCCGTTACCGTGACCCCGGTACGTAAAGGGTTATTGAAGGAACACCGTGGATTTTAGTCAGTAAAAGTCTGACAGTCCCTCCCACCCTGCCCGGGGTGGGAGGACTTATTTGATAATTTTACCACGCTAAAAAAAAAACCATATAAAAATAAATAAAAATACACGCGAGGGTTAGCTTTTGTGGGATACATTTGCCAGGGTCGCGGGAATATCCTAACGTTATACCGCGATCCCAGTACGCAAGGGCCTCTGAAGGAACAGGGTAGGTTTTAGTGTAATTATTCTGTCAATCCCTTTCGCTCCACCCAGAACGGGAGGAGTCATTTGATGATTTGCTCCCTGAAAAAAATATTCACATAAACATTTCATTAATATCAAAAAGAACATTATTTTCTTAGATTTCAATCAAACACTAATATTTCAAACCTGTTCCTTTGAAAAGACAAGGCTTATCGTCTCCCATCCCTAATCGGAACTTAGAACAGACAGACAATCAATATTTTAATTAACGAAGAGATAATTGTGGAAGCAGACTGTGGACCTATCCTCCTATATCTCAAGTAAGATATCTATCGCTTCTTATTTATTATCTGACGTTATAATAGAAAAAAAATCTGACCACTTAACAAGTCGGTTTGCACAGTAGTTCAGCGATTAGCTGCTGCGCTGCGTGGTGCGGGTTCGATGCCTGTACCGGAACAAATGTTAGTCTTTAATGGCTTACAGTGTAACTGGTTACAGCTAAGTACAAGTGTTTTACATGTAGCGTCTACCTAGTAAGTAAGTCAACCAGTAGCTGTGTAACACGATACCCCTTGTTGCTCAGAATGTAGGTATTTACAATAAGGTGGCTACAATTATTTAAAGGAATCCTTGGACATTCTACCATTTTGACATGCAATGTTGATGCAGATAGTTAGGAAATCCGATAAGGAGAAGTAACATTTATGTTATAGAAGTACAGTTAGTTTCTTTTTTATAGTAGTTGGTTACTGATTCCTCTTTTCTAGAATTGTATAATGCACGTATTCCGTGACTTTTACTAAAATAATACAACCCTACATAAGGTTTTTCATGCTTACCTACAGTATAAAATCTGTTTAAAAAAGTATCGTCCAAAATATCACTCAAAAATATTAATTATAATTAGATTTTCTGTTTTGACTGACAGACGAAAGGACGGTCGCCCAAGGATCTTCTACCTACTACGGTCGCCTTATAATTCACAAAGAAAGACATGAAATATGCTGATGATGACACATAGATATGGTAGAGAAACAATAAATATGAAGACTTAATCTAAATCAATTATATTGTTTGCGCGATGCGATGCATTTGGCTGCGCCAAAAGGGTCCACTTTTTTAAATCATTAATCATAGGCTCGCGTTTGAACATCATCTCACCTGATGTTAAGCAATGCTGTGAACATGAAATACGTTTACCTAGAAGTACCCTTTACTCTTGACTTAAAGATCTGTTCAGTAAAATTTCACAAAACTAGAACAGGAGATATTCCTAGATTGGAGCACGACCATTTAAAAAAAAATTTTAGCAAAAAATAGAACCGACTTCCATATCAAAACACTACAAAGGCAAAAATAACTTTAATTTCGGAAGGCGGTGTCAAAAACGAAGTCGTTCTATTTTTTGCTAAAAATTTTTTTTTCACGCTTTTTAGTGGGTCGGTTTGTAATTTATCTAGTTACAAAAGCCATAATGTCAACAACTTATCACCTTTTACAAAATATTGCTTTTCCTGATGCATAGCCGTTAATTTTTGAGGAGTTCTCCTGGTGCTTGACCATCAGCTCTACATCACCATATGTATTGTGACGAGCATAAAGTGTTTAACATCCGTACTCAAGTAATCGAATCGCAATCCACGAAATACTTATTATTTAGGAGTTTCAGTGGCCATCTGTGGTCTTCATCATCAGTTCAACTTCCCCAAATTGTACTTTTCGGAAGCAACTGCTCAAGGTACTATAAGAAATACCCAAAACGCTATAGGTATGCCTATAATATTTGAAGAGTTCCCTCGATTTCTCTAGGATCCCATCATCAGATCCTGATTTTGTAACAATGGGACCAACTAGAAAGTATACCCATTCAAACGCAAAAATAATTTTTCAAATCGGTCCACCCGTCTCTGAGTTATGAGGTAACATAAATAAAAAAAAAAAGTTCAAGACGAATAATTGTAAACCTCCTTTTTTTGAAGTCGGTTAAAAACAAAAAGAATTCTCGAAAAGTAAAAACTAAGCAATGCTTGTTGAGTTCAGTCTGTGGATGAGTAGCCATCTCGTTTTATATAAAGATTTCATTGTGTCACAGTCGTTATGGGGAGTCAGAAGTCAGACAAAAAACAAAAAAATCAGAAAAAACGCTCTATGTACAACACGAATACTAAGTAGACAAGTTTGTGTGTGCGTTGCTTTGTACCTACCGTACCGTCAGTAAGAAAAGTCGATGACCACATTCAGATTTAAAAGATCGCTTTAAACCATATTATACTAAAACCGCTCAACATGACCAGCCAACAAGTAATGAACATGAGTTAAGTTCACTTCAGCGATTTTGAAAACCTGAATATGGTCATCAACTTACATACGAACAAAATACCGCAGCACTGGAACGCGAGGTGAGTTTTTATTCAGTCTGACACTCCGCTCCACTCCTCCCAGAGCGAGAGAAGGCAATTAAGGAAGATTACATACTTAATCGGCTGGCTCAAAATCACCAAGGTGGAGAATTAACGTTTCCAGCAAATAAATGTCTAAATTTAGTTTATTTAAGCAAATCGTCATTGTAAATATTATTTAACTCTATTTATATTAACTATACATAATACGGTATACTGCTTTAGAAAAGTATATTCATTATTATATGAAGAAATAACTACGAAAAATCATTACGAGAACGCGTCCAATGTAGCAATGTGCAGAAACTAACATTGGAAATATTCATAAAATAACATCATGTAAACACTTTCTCTTGCTTAATAGCTTATAAATTTAACTAATATCAATTAGTTATATTCAATAAAAAAGAAAGAAAAGAAATTAAAGAAAATCAAGTAAAAATATTGTGTCCGGCAATGTATGCGTCATTTCAGTGAACGAAATTTTGATTCTCGGTAAAAATTGAGTTTTTGAACGCAACTTTTAGTTGTCTGTGACACAGTTATGGGAACGACGTAAACAAATGGCCGCAGAGAGTATTTTTCTCCAAAATAATTGAAAATAAGTGGTAAGTATTTTTCAATTCATTAATTATAGATCGTACATCAATACGTCGTCATACCGGGAATGCGTTTATCAACTCGAAATATTGAAAAATACGTTTTGTGGTTTTTAATAGCAAATATTAACCTCAAATATTTTGCAACAACAAAGCCAAACATGATGTCAAAGATGGCTGACGTCTAAAAAGGGCGCGTTTGTTTGAAAAAGTCATTTCGGGAACAGTCATCTCGGGAATGTTCTCAGACATGACGGAGCGTTCGCGAAATGATGACGACGTTTCCGAAATGACTTTTTCAAATAAATCCGCCCTTTTATTATAACTATTGGCTAATTAATTAAGAGTATGTTATGTTAACATATTTTTTAATAAATGTTTAATTTATTTAGCAATATGGAGTCTCATGTGGCTGAAAAAAATAAAAAACGTACAAAAAAGTAAGTAAAAAAAAATAGTTCGGCTTACTTGCGACAACGAGAGAAAGCTAATGCCATGAAAAGGAATTTTTTAGATAAGATGACGGAGGAAGAGAGAGAAATAAAAAGGGCGAAGGATCGAGCGTACTATCAGAAAGAAAAGCTGAAAACAGCTGAGAAAACAGCCTCAGATTTAGTAAATTTGTTTACGGAGTCTTCTATACTGGTAAAAGAGATTCCTGATGATGCCATTTCTACAGCAAAAGACTTGGTTCCGAAAACTTTAGATGCCATACCAGGTATCATGAATATTACAAAAATTAGATGGCAAGGAGGACCAGAAGTTATAATTAAAATGTACCAACACGAACGTTTTGAAAAGCAACTGAAAATGTCTGTACTATCTGGTAGTTTATACCCGAACTCTGACCCAAAAAATATGGGAATACCTTCAAAAAAGTCTCCTGAACCGGATTATGGATACAATTGATGTACAAGATTTACTGCAATTGAAGGAACGGAGCATTTACATCATCATTTATAAATGAAATGAAATGAAATATTTATTTTGTAAATTGGTTATAAATTAAACTTTTACACGTCATGTTTTTTTGCGTGTTAAGTTTAGTTTAGCTTTAGCTAGATGAGGCCAGTATTTCCTAACTGACTACTCTGAGAAGAAACACCGAAACAAACTCAGAGGTCAAAGTCTCTTTTAAAGTCCAGACAATTTAACTCATCATCATCCGATGAGGAGGATTTAATGTCGATTTCTGTTCGTCAGCAGACTGCACAAAAATCGGTTACTGTGGAAGCTGGTACATCTTACAATTAAGACAAGGAAAACCTACATCCAAATTTAATATCCCCTGGTACCTTTATTTTAATTAATGTATAAACACAAAAGAAAACTATAAATTATAGGTACGTTGCCATTTGTAAGACAGGTGTCGATAAAGATGATGGAGAAATCCTTGTCAATTTCCTGAATTCGGTGCGTAATAATGCAAAAAAAAATTAAAGTAGATCCGAATGATAAATCGTACATTGCATTTGAGCAAATAATAAGTACTATTCCAACACCATTACTTAACAAAGAAAATAATAAAAAGTATTATTACTTTGAGACGGATATTGATATTTATGAAAGTTCTAATGTTTGTTTCATATTGTTCATATTGTTAGAATAACTGCTTGTTTTTGATTAAAAGTTTATTTAATTTTAAATACAAAACTATAAGTAGAGTGTTTAGATGGTTGGATGATTACCATCATAATAAAAGTTTATTAAGATTATTAAGAATATCTGGTTGTGTAGAGCAATTAAAAGACATTAAAGTGGTTTAAGTAACATTTTGATCCTTGTGATTCTTATGCCAAAATAAATAAATAAGTACGACATCCAAAAATTTTGCTTTTGAATTGATAAACCTAAATTGTATCTATATCGTCATTTCGGGAACACACGTATCATTCCGTGAACACTTCATAATTTCCGGGAACATTACGAAAATCATAGATAACACATTATTATTTATAGATATTTAAAAAAGGCCCTTGTAATATTAAAATAAAGCAAACTTCTCATTCCTATAGCTTGTTTATTTATATATCTGACAGCGATATTTGTCTTAATTCGATAATTTAGGCAATGAAATAGTTATATAGCTCCAGGTGTACAGATATCTTGCTTTTTACCGTCTTTATTTGCAATTTCATTAGATTTTCATTATTTCAGTTTATAAATAACATATATCCGCTATTAAACAAAGTAAAAAAGAAATACTTTTTTTAAATTTTAAGATTATTATAAACCTCACAAAAATGTTCCCGGAATGATGTTTTTCAGCGATAGCTCTCTTTGAAAATAAAATTACAAGAGTAGTAATCAATTCTATGCTCTGCCGACGTAAATAGTGTTTGAACGTAAGTTTAGTTATAATTTAAATTAGTTTTCAAAGTAATAGCTGCTAAGTAAATTCATCATAAAACAGAATTCGGAATTTGCCACCTTGGTGATTTTGAGCCGGCTATGTGAGAGCGTTCTCTCTATGTATGGGACTAACCTTCTGTATTGCTCCCGAGCCTTTGATATCGAGCCTATATCCACAATGTATTAAGCATGTAATTAGATTTTGAAAGCACAGCTTTGCTTTATGAAAAAGAAAATGTTTCATACGAAGTTAATTAAAATCGTGTAACAAAAGGGTTTATATTTACATGTATTAAATAAATGACTGTCAAAGGGTTTTTGATGTAATGGATACTAGGATAATTATATTAATATGTTTCACGTAAGATGAGCGAATATTGTCAATTAATAGACTAACCTAATCATTGTAATATCGACTAGCGACATATATACCTACGTATTTTGTATGCACATACATGGTCAGGAAAGGCCCACTCAGAAAGATGTTTATTTTACGGGTTAAAAATGTTTATCATATTGTTTCGATATTTGAACTAAGCCAAGGGTATTTTAGTAACTTAGCATATTGGTGATGGAGAAAAAGAGTCTTGATTTCGTAACCCAGTTTTTGTTTTAAAATTTTTATACATTGCAAATATTTCAGCAATGGTATTTGGCATATGTACTTATGTTACTGAGTGTAAATGATTAAGAATATAGGTATATTTGAGACTAGTGCTCACGCGGGGCTTCGCTCCCATGGATTCTATCACGGTAAAAACATAACTCGCATTTTTTTTAGTCGCGTAAAAAGTAGCCTATAACCTTCCTCAAGATTCAAGCTACTTCCATACCAAATTCCATCCAAATACACCCAATACTTTCGAAGATTAGCGCGTTCAAGCAAACAAACAAACAAACTTTTCCGCTTTATAATATTAGTATAGATATCCATAGAATGAGCCATTCCTTTGATGTCTGGTATGTATGTTTGATATGGTTTTAAATAATATTGTATGTGGTACGTAAAAGTTTTTTTAGTTACTCTAAGTAACTCTATAGTCAATTAATTAAAGCTGTACATGTACGTTTCAGTAAGAGATATGTGTATAAAACATCTCAACTCAAACAATAACAATGACAGACGGATAAACTGACACACAAGTGAACCAATAAGTTCTGGCGTTTTTCATTCGGCCCTACGAAACCCTAAAACATCTTAATGTTAATGAATAAATTGACATTAATCGAGGCTTTTCTTATTCTCATCTAACAATTTCATTAAGCTGAGTGGGGAACTTACTGATTATTAATTTACAATTTGCGTTTTACTTTAGTATAATTAAATAATGGTAATACTTTCATTGATTTTAAAGGAGGTTGTGGCTGAAATAAAATCAGCCGTGCAGGTCGATCTTAATAAGGTTTCAATTGAGATTCCTCCATAAGCAAATTAATGCCCACATGTCATTTTAAATATAGCTTTAACAGTCATTACGGGAAATTAAAAGCCAAAACGTCTGACACCAGTCTTGCCCAATGATACACAATGAACAGAGAGTCGCACAAGTTAATATTGGTACTTATCATACTTGAGAAAAGGTTAGGCAGACGATGATCCTGTCGGGGACTGATGGTGAACATGATGTCTCGCTGTAGACACATAGCGTGTGGAAGCGGCAATAGGCCCTTACCGTGCTTTGCTTTGCTGAGACCGGAATGGTGTTATCATGTATACCTACTTCTCAGCCAAGAAGTTTGAAGAATGAGGTTTAGAATAACTCGACCTCAAGCGTCATACATACATAACATGTGTACATAATCACAATATAATGTTCCCACTGTAAGGACACAGGCCTCCTCTCTATTGAAGGTAATGGGCCGTAACACAGCACGTGGGCCGAGTGCGGCCTGGCTTCGCAGGTCTTCAGATTTTTGGTTCTACAACATGCTGGTTTTCTCACGAGGACGATCCTTCACCTTTTTAAGAGCAGTGGTGATGATGGAAATTAATGTGTCTGCCTGAGTTCGAACTCATGACCTCATAAGTCGTGCCCTCAACCACTGAGCCACAACTGCTTCCCTGGAACGAAACATCATACAAACTAAACTCACCCTAAGCCTACTTACCACAGCACGTACAATACCGACGGCCAACTTCAATGCGCACGGTTCGACCGGACTTTCAAAATCGAGTTTGTATTTGCGAATCACATCTGAGTACTCAGCATAGTTGGGAAAAGGCAACGCAAATCATTATTTAAAACATTATTTAAAAGGTTATTCTAAAGCTTTCAAGGGTAAGGAAGTTACTACATCCTTCCACAGTTTTCAATAGGTAGTAGTTTTAGAAGCGCATCAAGAAATTTAAGAAGAAACTTATACATTTATGTGAGATCCTTCGAAGATATACAAAACCCCTTCAGTTCTCTAGGGGTAAACGTCGCATTTACCAGAACGTATCTAAAAATAACTTCACTAGCGCCTCGCTTCAGAAACATTCTATAAATATATGATTTACAACTCGTCCGTGTATTTCGATATATCCTTAGGGGTCCTTAGGGAATTTTACGTAGAGTGCGTCTCATTATAAACCAAGATTTGTTGCAGTGTTTTTTTAACATATTTTTGTATTATTAGAACTTAAAATGAGATATTTTCGATGTTTATTATTTCGAGTTTGCGATATTGCGACATTGTTGCAAGCGTTATGATCACGAATGATCATCCAAAACATAAATATTTCGTTTTACGTTTTAATGATACTGTTAGTGACCGTCCAATTGTAAGAACTTTTATTTTTTAATGTTAGCAAACATCATCTCACGATCATCTGTTTAGCCTTTCCCGAACTATGCATATGTTGTGGTCGGCTTGCAGTCAAACCTGATGCAGTTGCATACTAGTGTTGTACATGTAGCGTCTGCCTGTCTGACCTCCACAACCAGTAGCTGGGTATCACGTTACCACTTGACAAGACTTGTGTTAGATTTTCTGGCCTCTGCAACCCGTAACGATTGTCAAAGATGTACAAATGATAGCCGATACCAACGGCTTTTCGTAGTTTCCGAGGTAGTTATTAAAAAGCTTGTAATACTATTTGTATATTGTCTATACACTTGCACATAGCCAGTATAACTGGGTTAAAATCATTAAGGTCGTGAATGCTAAGAGTGGGTCTGTTCCTAATTAGAAAAAATACAAGTTATTATCATCATAAAAAGTTTATATTGCTTTTTCATAATTGAATTCAGTTTAAACTATATTAGCATATACAACGTTGATAAAAGCGAGTGGCATTAAATGAAACAACATTTGCTTTAAATGAAACCACATCAAACATCGCGGACGCACTGCAGAACCGCGGCGACCGCAACACCATTAGAAAAAATATCGCCCCGCACTAGGAATTTCTATATCGCCAGTGTATTTTAATAAACTCCCAAACCCAGGACAATTATGTTTAGGCCATATAATAACAAGAAAGTATTTTAATTAGCAATCAAAATTCTTCAAAATAATGGAGCATTAAAACATTTGTTTCGGTGTAGGAATCGAGCCCACGACACTCAGCTCGGCGATCGGCTGCCACCGCGTCAACTGTGAAGTGAAATAAAATAATTTATAAGTTAGATTTTATTAATTTCGGTTGGGCTGCGCACAACTATACTGTACGGAAAGTTAACCCATATAACGAAGTAATTAAGAGCTATAACAGAAGGTGCAGAATATGAGGTGTTAGTTTAAGTGTAATTTCGCCACAAGTGTAAAAGGCGAATGTCCCAACCTACTTATTAAGTTTGTAATTAGTCTGTAATCTCTCTTTAAAATAACATAAGTACCTAAATAAAACATTAGTAGCTGGCTGGCAGATAGCAGACCATATTATTTACACCTTGGTATCGGAATGTAGCAAAATAAATCACTTCATATTCAAAGCTGTTTCAATATCTGTAGATAGCTTTTGCATTATTCAAATCAGAACATGCCGCGGCAGGTGACTGGGTAAACTATTACCAGAGACACGGGCCGATTGTAAAAGTTAAACAACTCTTGCAGAGGTCTATCCATGGATGGGTGACAATTATAACATATTTATATTAAATATTCCTTTAACTCTCTTAAAGCACCTGAAGCCGTCGATCACTGCTGTCATTTCATTTGTACATCTTTGCAGTTGTTTCGGGTAATCAGAAACTAGAAGGGTAGTGTAATGGGGTCAGATGAGCAGTTTCATGTAAGTATTGGTACTCAGTGAGTGTGTATGTCTCTAAGTTGCACCACATGGGACTCCAGCTTTCGAGGCACCGGATAGAACCTATGCATGCCTGCCGGGGTTTTTTTTTTCGGGTTAGGTACTAAAACCGAATAATCTTGTTTCATTGTTATAAAATGATAAAATTTAAGTCATAAACATGGAAAAATTATGTACCAACCGTATCTGGTTTGCAGTACGAAAACTATTACGCAAGTGCGAGTTGGATTCGCATACTGAGGGTGTTCTAACGATACACCGCGGTCCCGGACCGTAACGGAAACTGAAGGAATACGGTGGATTGTCAGTCAGTAGAACTGTGACTTCAAGTATAAGTATAAGTTCAGTAGCACCGACGTAATTATTGTAATATGCAAACGTTTTCAGAACTTTTCCTTTATGTGCTGTAAGACGTTGCTTCTTGCCAAGTCCCAAGAATCTATGTCAACGGGAAGTACCTATGTTTTGATTCATCTTTTGATTACTTCAGTTATAAAAAGCATTTGATATACATATTTGTTTTACATCTCTACAGAATTATGAGAAAGAGGTTCTTGTCAGCCAGGTGGTGAACAGGGCAGCGCTTATCTCACCTCCAGAATACAAAAAACTAAGGAATACTGGTAGGGTAAAAGTGGGATAGTTGCCCCACATTTTGAAATTGATTTTTTTTTCCTACAAAATAAATTATATTTAAACAGATTTTTCAATGTAATGGTACATTGGTCTATTATTTATTATATTTTAAACAGAAATTCAATGCAGCTATTGCTTATAAATATATTTAAAAAAAAAGTTACAGTACTAGTTCTGAGTATAGATGCCTCTTATATGGGTTAGATGCCCCGATGCTGTTGTCACTATGAGGATAGTTGCCCTTAGGTATAAATCAAAGCATATTTATAATTAACATGTTTTATTTTAATATTTAGCAATGGCACATTACACTTTGGTTTTAATTTTCATATTCTTTCACTAATCAACTTCAGAAAAAAATATCTTCATCACTTTGGTTTATTCTACTTCTTCACTTAGGTATATTTCACTTTTTCACTTTGGTATCATTTTCATATTTTTAGTTCTTACATTAATCAGCTTCAGAAAAAAATATTTCTATGGTTCAGTCTACGGTGTTTTTTTCATATTCATTCGTTTAATCCTACCGCATTTATTGCAATAGTCGCCGTACATGGTACAATCCTCATGTAGCCATTTTTTACACATTACACATTGTATCCAATCTGCAGTTGATTTGGTCTTTTCATATTCTTCAAAGCATTCTTTGCATTTCCAATCCTTGTATGCGTCTGACTCAGATTCGTCCGAATTATTTGAGATCGATATTTCATCACTTGATTCCTTGTGTTCTAATCGTCTTTTCTTAATCATTTTTGCTGGAACTTTACTCTGAATCTTAGCTTGAGATCTCCGATTTTTTTTATGCAGATCAGTTTCATCTGGTCTCGCCTGGTCGATGTCTGAATCAGTTTCAATAGAAATATCCGAGATTTTCATTTCATCACTTGATTCTCTAATGCCTTTTCTTTTCTTAATATATTTGGCTGGAATCTTCCTTGGAAACTTGACTACAGGTCTTAACACTTTTTTCTGTACATCAGCTTTCGCTGGTCGACATTTATTTTTACAACGTATTCCTGGAGTAGCTTTACCTTTAACTTTAGATTGCTTCGCTTCAATATTTTCTTTTGTGTTTAAAATTGCAGCTGATTGTTTTCCCCTCTTATGAAATGGAACCGGAACAATTGGCACCGGCGAACATTCTTGCAAATATTTGCTTGGTGTTTCTAGTTCCTCAATGTTGATCATTTTATTATTCTGTGAAAGAATTGATGGGCTTGAATTAGAAAATCTCCTATCTGGTTGATCCGTATTACAAGGAGAAATATTGGATAGATTTAGGCCGACTCCCAGAGTTTGTACATTGGATGGACCTGGTTCCTGCTCAAGAGCTTCTTCATTTCTATAAGAAATATCCATATAATTAGGAGTAATGTTAGAAAGAACTCGATCAACTACAGGAGTTGATCTATTAGATGAAACTTGTTCCGTTTCTGGAGCATCATTTTCAACTGCATTGTCTTCTGTAGGCCTTTGATTACTCAAAGAAATGTCAGATATTGCAAAAAAGCTCTCTGGAATTGCAGAAGGATTGAAAGGGTAAATACCACACGCCCTAAATCCCGAAATCGCATTAGAACTCGTGGCTGCTCGGGTCCACGCATTCCCAATGAGTTTTCCTGCAACTAATCGATTAATCTTTCGTTCCTTGTGTGACACTACCCAATTTCGTGTTTCAGCAGCAAAGAATGTTTTAAAAGGCTTAAAGAAACTGCGATCCAGTGGTTGCAGGGCTTGAGTGGTGTGGCTGGGTAGACAAAATAAAATTATATCATTTTCTTCGGCAGTTTGAAGCATATCTATTGCATTCGTGTGAGAAGAATGACCATCCAGAATCAAAATAATCTTTCCTACTGGTTTTTTGGGAACAAAATGTTCTTTTAGCCACTTGTGAAATAATTCAGCATTCACGTACGCGGATTTTCTATTCATATAGACTTCTGATCCAGGTGGGAGCCCATCCTGAAATTCTGGTTTCTTGTTTACTCCTTTTATGATGACTACTGGGGGAAGAAAGTTCCCTACAGCATTACAGCACGCTATTACTGATAGAGTTTCTCCTTTTTCACCAGAAGTTATAGAATGGACTACTCTTGCGCCTCTTGTAGCAATGACTTTTCCAGTAGAGTTATTTAACTGGACACCTGTCTCATCTATATTGTAAATCCTATCCGGTTTATCCAGTAAGTCATGCTCTGTCATTACTTTAAGCAGTAGTTCAAACATTTTGTTGACTTCATCTCGATTTAATCCCTGTGCTCTTGCAACTGATAAGCCTTCTGCCTGACGAATACTTAACTCTGTATTACGTTCTAAAAATGATCTTAACCAATGCGGCCCAGCCTTTCGAGTCTCCTTATCAAAATTGGTTTCTTTACCCAGTTTTTCAGCGAATTCGAATGCCAATCTTCGAATCATGTCCCGGGTTGGAGGGAAACCAGCTTTTTCTAATTTCTGTATATGGCTCACCAAACGTTTTTCGTTTACAAAATCAAGAAGTGGGTGTTTTCCTATAAAAAAAAAAACAAAGTTAGGAATAATATGATATTTTCGTTACCTACTTAACAAGAACTTTGGTCATACAACTTTTTTACCTAATGTCAGTTTTTCCGTATTTTTATTAGCGAATCTTCGCCTTAACGTTCTCGAGGGAATTCCATATCTACGAGATATTTCGTTAATTCCTAGAATGCCTCTCGAAATTTCATCTATTGCAGCTATTAATGCCTCTTGCGTCCATTCAGCTCGTGGACGAACTCCAACCTTTCTAATATATTTGCGAGGCATTTCTGAAAAGAAGAAATGGGAACATGAAATGCAAACATCAACTTAATCCATAGGGGATAGATGCCCCTAAGGGCATCTATACTCACAAAATACGAGGCGTCTATCCTTTTCAATAGGGATAGATGCCCTAATTTAAAAAAAATAATCCCTTTTAAAAAATGACAAAATGTTATACTGACGGTTATATTTAAACTATACACTTGCAAATAATAATAAAATAATATCACTTACCTTTGGAAATGAAAAGTTCCACGCGTTTCTAAAACATCAACATCCGTAATCCGCGATCTTTGAGAGCGAGCCGTTCGAACTTTCTCCATGAACACTCAACACGTCCTATCACAGCGGTTGTCGCTCGCACACTAGCGGGGTGGGGGATGTTCTTTGCTTATAAGTATTAACTGCGATCATAGAACGTTTGCTAGTCATAATTTGAATTTTGGGGCATCTATCCTCCTAGGGCAACTATCCCACTTTTACCCTATGAATGGTGTCAGAATTTATGTTTTTTAAATACTCTCAACGACTGACGAGATATTAATATTTCAACTGGGAAACGTCTTAACGTGCTTCCCGAGGTACGGAGGAATCTAATATTATGTTAGGTCTCGATAATTATGTTAGGTTGATAACAGCTAAGAAATGAAATCGACAAGCGTTGCTTTGCTTGGACGTTTTATAAGCGCCCATGTTGGCTTATGTAAAGTAAAATATTATTGATTTTGAAAATCGACCAACACCTTCTTCCCACTCTGGTAGGCTGGCAGGAGTATGAGACTTCTACTGGCTAAAAACCCGCCTTGTTCCCTCAGGCCCTTGTGATCCACGACCACGGTATCTCCTTAGAACATTCTCGCAACCCTGGCAGATTGACCAGGTAGTTATTATAACAGCTCAGATCCTCAAGATATAACATAAAGATGTCGGTTAAAGCATGAAGAGGAATCTTAAGAAACTCTCTTTGAGCTTTACTAACACCCAAGAGGGCGCGTAGGTATTCATATTAAACGGGAGCGGTCGGTCGTACCTTTAAAACACCAACGTCACGGTTGACGCTTTGCTTGAACGGTCGGTTGCAGTTCTGCTACTCACGGGTTCGATTCCCACACCGGAATTAATGTTTGTAGGTATAGTCTACAAATAGTTGTTCTAGATCTGAGTGTTTGTAAACAATGCATCCAAAACAGAAAAAATCCTAACCCACTCCAGAAACAAGCATATTTATACTATAATATTAGTAGTTAATATAAAAACATAAAAATATTACCTAGTTAACAAAGTATTTAGCATGAATTTTAGGACTAGTTTGCTAGAAAATCAGTTTTATCGTCAAGGTAATTGTTAACAGACAGACGCGGTGTATTCCTTTCCACGCATGCTACGCAAAATAAACTAAAGCATTAGCAATATGGGTAGAATCCACATAACAAGCAATTCTGTTAACCCCTCCAACTAAGCTAAATATGCTTGTGTCTGGAGTGGGTTCACGTCGATAATGTAATGGATGTACCCGCGACCTTTCGATCACAAGTCCGACACCTTCGCCGTTAGGCTACTGACGCTTATTGGATCGACCACTTTAAATTACTTTAAATTATACCACTTTTTACTGGTGAGATGGTCACCCATCCACGCACCAACCTCGGCTAGCGTTGCTTAACCTTGAACATCACCCCGTGCTACTGTTATTATTTAGTCACGAACTCCTCTATTCCTCCCTAAGCTTAAATATTGCTCGATATTTCCTCATCATACACTTTATCGCCATCGTTATGCCCTAGGGCGATGTCAATCTTGTTATTAAAAGGTCGGAAGCCTTCGAACTGAGACAAAAAGTACTCAGTAACATGTGCTTTGATTTTCTAAAGGGACCCGTGACATGAATTCTTAAAGCCTTTGATAACTACCGTAGAAATATACACAGGGTGATTTTTTGAAGTTGGTGTGTAAAAATCACTTCCTGCTGGAAAATACTCAAAAGAATCTCCGATTTGGTTTTGATGAAAACTAAAGACTCCATGATTGAAAATTTGGCCTTTTTAGTTATTAACCGCACTTTAAAGTAACTTCTGATTTCATACAAAACATGAATATGTAATTAATTGGTATCAAATTCTGGGAATTGGAAGACTAAAGGAAACAGTTCATTTTCATCAAAAACGCCGTATTTTTCATAAATTAAATTATTATTATTATTATTATTATTTAAAACCGAAACTAATTCATAAAAAATAAAGTATCTTTTGATTATTTTTCGCCATGATCCATAAATTGAGTCATGTACACACCTGATTGAATTGAATTCATACTGTATATTCGACATTTTATATTTCCGTATTTACGTCTGTTGTGTGGGGCACATCGTGATTAGAATAAAATTCTTCTTCAGTGATTTCTATGGTGTATCGAAGCTATATTGTGTATACTATCTTTTCCCGTGACTCCGCCTCCCTGGCATGTATATGGTTTTCAGCGACACTATGACCGATATAGTTATTGATATAAGCAGATATATATATATATATATAAATTCTTGAAACAAACACTGTACCCATTTTTACGAAAATTACGCAAACGGAGAACTATGAAATTGGCACAGATTAAGTTAATATCAATCGATCAATCAATGTATTTTTGTATTTATTTTCATAAGGTTGTTACTTAATAGAATTTACAATGAAATGAGGAACAATTATAAATAAGTAACAATTATAAGTGGCTCCGGTGCAGGGGCGGATCGTGAATGTGTGGGGCCCTGGGCTGAAACTGCTCGGGGGCCCCTTAATTAGGTATCCAAATAATTGTCATTTTGTCAAGAAACTGTTTTCTATTTGATGAAAATACGGTAAAGACTAAAATGGCTTATTTTGACTTTATTTAATAAAGTTCATATTTATATATTTTTTTGTTCCTGTTGAACCCGCTCTTGACCTCGATCACGTCTGATGGTAAATGATATATGAGGTCTACTATAGGGCGACAAAGCACAGAAGTTGCCTGTTCTCTCTTAAAGTAATTAAAAGCGGCAGACGGCTCATATGTGGAAAGGAACACAGAAAGCGGCAGAGAGTAGCGGCAAATCTTGGCCGTGCTTTTTTAAATCATAATATATGGAAAGAATTGACAAATGATTTAGACAGTCACTCGTTCGACTGTTTTTGTCGTAATTTTGTTTCGATATAGGTACGTCTTGGTGACAAAGCGCACCACTTCACAGCTAGAGATTGTTAATGCCAAAATAATTTATATTTAAGATGGTATAGCAATGAGTGAAAACATTAAAACTTTATTTTCAAAAATAAGAATACTTCTTTATGTCACGTATTCGTCTGAATATATTAGATCTTTACCAATGAAATTGCCGTTTTTCATGAAATAAGATAAAGTATTTTTTCTAAATTTTTGAAGTGAAAACTTCTTTAGCGGCGTTGTGCACTTTTTTTGTAATGGGTAAAAAATGTTAAACTCGCGTCAGGACACGTGACCTGATCGAAAATTCGTAAGACGGACAGAGAGTAGACAGCCGGCGCGGCGTAGGAGAGGAAGTATCCCCCTCTCTTTCTACGGCGCGGCGAAAATGTATGCCTGCGCAAACTTTTTAATGTAATATAAATTGTCACGTTTGTGTACGATAGCACAATAAATAAATATTGTATTCTACCACATAAATGATAGTACTTTTATACTGATAATTAAAGCAATTCGTGCAAAATTATTCCCTAACCATTCCAAAATATCAAAAATGCACAACGTTAATATTCAAGCTTTCACTTCTGCCGGCACTCCCATAGTGCAACCCGTCGTTTTTTATTTCAATGAATCAAAGTAAACAACCAGGTAACAAATTCTGCAAAGACATTTTTTACTGCCTCTGGGGTGTAGATTTTTTCTGAGAAGTTCTCCAAATTCAGGAAAAAGTAGAAGTCTGTAGGCGCAAGGTCTAATGAGTACGATGGATGGCGGAGAACTTCCAACCCCAGCTCTTGTAACTTGTAGACCGTCTGATGTGTAGTATGAGGTCACGCGTTGTCGTGCAGGAGCAGCGGAGCCGAGCGATTGACCAAAGCTGGTTGGAGATGTGCGAGTTTCTCCATAATTGCGTTCAGTTCTGCAGTAATGCTCATCCTGTGATGAGTTACACCAGGGTTAGACCACCAAACAGGGACCATCACTTTTCTAGGGGTCAATTTTCGTTTAGGAAAACGTTTAGATGCTAATCCAGGATCCAACCAATTTGCTGAGTGACTACGATTGTCGAACAGGATCCATTTCGCTGCAGGCAACAAAATCTTTCGTTTGGTTGCCTGTTGAACAATGCAAGATACTTCTCGATGCGTCCTTCGCGGTGATGATCACTGAATTCGTGGGGCAGACGTCAAACTTTTTTATCTTGCCAAATTGACGCAAGTAAACCAATATTGTTTTGATACTAGCGTTGAAAGCTGCTGCTAATTCAGCTGCACATTGGTTATCATCAGCTCCCACAATTGCTTTTAATTCGTCATTGTCGACCAAAGTTTTTCGACGACCACGGAGTTCATTTTTCAGGTCGAAATTTCCAGATTGAAAGCGAGCAAACTAATAACGGGTCGTGCATTCATTTTTAGAGTTAGTTTCGTAATCGTCGTAGAGGTTGCGGGCCGTAGGTACAAGTGGCACGGTTATGCCAAGCTTTGAAACAAGAATTCAATGTTTTAAAATAAAATTAATTTGAAATTAGAATTTTTAGCCAAAAAAATATGATTATCGAACTCAAACTCAACATATTTATTTCACATTGGCACTTACAAAACGTCAGAAGTTAGTGTACGGTTTGAAATTGGTCGTTTTATATGGAGAAAAACTGGCAAAAAAAAAACTCCACAGTTACTCATTTAGAAATATATTTTTTACAATGTATCCATGATACAGGTTAAGAGGACAGTATATGATTTGATATTATAATTTGAAAAAGCCTATAACACTCCTCAAGCTTCAACATACTTCAATACCAAATTTTATCTTAAGTCACCCAGTACTTTCGAAGATTAGCGCGTTCACAGAAACAAACTTTACTGCTTTATAATATTAGTATCGATTTCCTAAATTAGGAGTATTATAGGATATTTTCATAATCAGATTACTTTCAATTATTATAATAATTCTCTTATTTTCAAGACTCAAGTCTGATATTTATAAATGAAATGAAATAAAACATTTATTTGTAAATTGGTTATAAAAAATACATTTACACGTCATTTTTTTATGTTTTTAGTTAAACTAGATAAGGCCGGTATTTCCTAACTGACTATTCTGAGAAGAAATACCGTAACAAACTCAGAAGTTAACATCTTTTTTAAAGTCCATACAATTCGTATTCGTCAAACCATATGAGAAGCATGAAGGCTCATGTCTGTTGTGTCTTTTGAGGAAAGGACCACGCAGATTTGAGCAGACCTGTCCAGGACAGTGCAAGCATTTGTCAGTTATCTGTAGCTTTGAACTTAAGGAGCTCAACGATCTGATGAACAGTAACAAAGTAAGGACATTTGGGTAGGTCACACAAATACTCAAACTGCCATACATCCATCCATACTTCCATACTTAATATTATAAATGCGAAAGTAACTCTGTCTGTCTGTCTGTCTTTCTGTCTGTCTGTCTGTTACCTTTTTACGCCTTAATCGCTGAACCGATTTACATGAAATTTGGTACGGGAATAGTTTAGGATCCTGGGAAGAACATAGAATAGATTTTATCCCGATATAAGGTTCCTGTGGGATAGTTTTCGAATTGTATCTTTGTTGCTCTTTCACGCAAAAATTACTGAACGGATCTCAATGAAATTTGGTAAGGAGATAGTTGATATTCTGGAAAAACACAAAAGCTACTTTTTATCCCGGAATTCCCACGGGATCGGGATTTACACGGGAAAACCCTTCCACGCGAACGAAGTCGCGGGCAAAAGCTAGTCAACTATAAATTATAATGAAAGTAACATAAAAAGAAATAATAACCGACATATTCCTCACATTCATAATAATGTCTACAACGTGTAACAGAAACCCTATATCTATCCAAAGGGGCTGAAGACAACATCTGGTATAGAGTCTCTATGCACAGTTTCAGCTCAAAATAAGTGACACAAAGAATTGATACCAAATTATCGATTTTATATGTTTCTTGATGACCAATAATAACAAACGTGTTACAGTACTACGAGGGTCAATAACTTTCCACTTTACTTGCCAATAATACGGTGATTCTCTTCGTTCCTCTTAATTTGAAAATTCTGCCTCTAGTACCAATGTATTGTTCTATTATACTTCACACAATATGTAGACATAGGATTATAAAACCCTTGCCATATCGTTTATTACCATCCAACGATACCGTGCACTTGATATGTATATACCCTTTAAATTACACGTTGTATAAGTTACATTTCGGGGAGTGTGCGATAGAATTACACAATCTAATTCCACCAAGCCCGTTCCATCATCGGACTACGAGACAAATGGCGAAGCGCCATCGTTACATGGTGGACATCCCACCCACACGCACAAAACATTTTGGGAATACCTTCATTGTACGTACGGCTAAGGAATGGAATTCCCTGCCGGAGTCTGTGTTTCCCGATAGCTATAACCTAGGAGTCTTTAAATCAAGAGTGAATAGGATTCTTTTAGGTAAGCGTGCTCCATCTTCGACCACATCATCACTTGCCATCAGATAAGATGGTGGTTAAAAGTAAACCTATATTCAATAAAAAATTAAATTATAATATTAAAAATATAAAAGATAAAAAAAGGAAAAACCGAAATAATAAAATACGAAGTATGTACAATACTTGAGAAAGCCAATCATTAACTCAGCAAAATATATTAAAAAAGTGCACATAAGTAGGTATATCATTGGAGCAACTCATTCCCGAGATTTTTAGTCCTCAATATAAACTTTGACTGTGTAAACAGCTTTCTGACATAGCTTACGTTTTATAAATAATTTTAATTTAATTGGAATAGGTTACTTATCACTTAATAGGACACTAAATACCCATACTCACACACAGTTGTGACAATTAAAAACTGAGTTTGTATTTAGACGATAATAACAAAATTGTGGCAGTACCACCCGACGCAATTGCGCTGCCGGTAGCCTTCCCAGGGCTATTCAGTATTTTTTAATACTGAATACCCGATCATTATAAGCGACAAGGGAATTCCCTGCTTCGTTCTCGATAGTCGCACATACGGATTGGTCGATTATGGCGCTGCCAATATTATGTTTTAATTTTACATATTTCCGATTTATAATATTTATATATATATAATATATATAAAAGTATCGTCTATTTTATTAAAGAGAACTGGCAGGGGGCCCCTTATATCCACGGGGCCCTGGGCTGCAGCCCAAATAGCCCATAGGTAGATCCGCCCCTGCTCCGGTGGCCTAGCTAGGTTACGTAGTAACCTGTTTATTAAGGTCCACCAGTCCCTAATTCCCACAATGAACAATATTATAGAGACTATACTTATTGTTAGATATATATAATCTGTATTAGTTATCTGTAGCCGTAAGTCTATGATTGTCGACGAGACTTCCTGTAACGCTGATTGAAACACACCACGTCGTCATGAGCTCCGTGTTTGTTTTATTGAATACTCCTCGCATCCTGCATAACATGGTGTCAGAAGTTCAACTTGAACCATAACAAGTCGTCGTCGTCACTCATCATAACTCGTCGTCACGGAGTTTCGTCAGCATATATCAGCGCATCGTCAACGTCAAGGCAAGTCTGCTCACGTTTTTTCTAACCAAAAACCAATATGCCGAACGACTCGTCAACGTACAAGCAAGCGCCAAACGCGCCGCCAGCGAAATTTCAGCTGGACATTCATGCCTCAAACATGCCTCTTGCGTGGAAAAACTTCGCAACGGCTCTAAGTATCTATATGACTGCAAATAACTTAGATGACGAACCGGACACAAGGAAGGTCGCCATTTTGTTAAACATAGAAGTGAGTCGATCACGATTGATAGAATCACTTTGACTCGATCACTACCCGAACGTGAGTGATCGAGTCTTTAAGCATTAAAAGATTCGATCATTTGGGTACTCGAAATCGAAAAGAAAATTGAACTATACGTAGTAAGATTTAGAACACACTTTTGTCTGCTTACAAAATGACCCAAACAACAAATATGTTTATCTCTTTCTATCAAATACTACCACGCATGTGTTTGTCACTTTCTAACGGAGACCCAAAAACGAGATGGCGCGCTATAAACGTATTACTTTCTCACTCTACTATGGGTCGTGACCCACATCCGCGCCGCCGCCGTGCGCGGATCGCGATCGAAATGATTCGATCAATACTTAGCGTAGTTCCGTAGTTCGTGTCGTGACCTTTTGACCCGCTCTGTTTTGTTTTGGTTTATGTACGTATTTGAGTATGGTTTGGTTACCTGCTTAATGTAACATACACATCACAAAACACACAGCCTTTGTTTTTAAGACATAAAGCGTATATTGTACGTTTTTGGTGGCATTTAGTTCTTTCGATTACCGTCTGCCAACTTATACTTGACAAGGCAAGCCTGGAAAGATATATATAAAGATATATTGGAAAGATATAAGATATGTCGTGATAGTAATCTGGATACTTAAAAAAGGTCCTAATGAAATTTATGTGGATTTTTTTCAGTGTTCCCAGTTAAACACGATCGACTAGCTATCATAAATGAACTTTAATAAACCTTATCTATTATTTTTGAGTACCTATTTTTAATCTTACGGTAGCTATTATAAGTAAACAACTAAAGACGTTTTTCTTATAAAAAGGGCGGGCGTGATAATGCGCGGCTCGCGGTTTCAATTCTTCAAATTCCCACTGATCGTGAGCCTGTAAGATGGGTCACGAGTCGAAGTTTGAAGCTCGATCGTTCGATCAAATATGATTGCATGACCGAGATTCGGGCTGCGACCCAAACGATCGATATGATCGAATCATTTTGACTCGATCACTTACCGTATGGGTCGCGATCGACCCGGGTCACGAAAAACGAATGATCGACACACCTCTAGTTAAACACTATCGGCACAGAAGCCCTTCAAATATTCTACTTACTCATTTGATGTTGACATGAAGAAAATAAGCTATAAAGACCTCGTCAAGAAGTTCGAGTCATATTTCCTACCAAAAGTAAACATTTCAATAGAGAGGCACAAATTATTTAACCGGAAACAAGGTCAAAACGAGGACATAGAAACATATGCCACGGACTTGAAAAATATTAGCCTACAATGCGATTTTGGGACCCTCAATGACAGCATACTCAAAGATATTTTCTCATGGAACCTGGAATCCAGTTGTGCTTACATTAAAGAGAGAATTTTAATGGAGAAACCAGATACATTTGATGCCGCGGTCGAGCTAGCAAAGACGATCAGAAATTCGAAGATTGACACACAGAAGATAAGTCAGAATGATAACGAAACAAAAACAGGCCAGGATGTCAATTCAGTGCGGTCAGGAGCAAGATACCCGAAGAACAGTTCAACACATAGGCAGTCAAGCAAACCAAGATCAGCTAGTCAGTCAAGACCACAAAAGAAGTCAGAAGAGCCCTGCACCAGGTGTGGACAAGTCCATCGAGTTCGCTGCCCAGCAATAGGTGTAACCTGTCGCAGCTGTGGCCGCAAAGACCACTTCGCATCTGTTTGTCATACCCGGACTAGGGCTAAAAAGGTAAACATGACTGAAGAAAACAAAGATTTGTCAATAGATTCAGACAATAATTATTTTCTAGGCTCTTTATTTCTATCCGCTGTATATAATGATAAAAATAATTACACGACACATCTTATAATTAACTCACAAGATACAAAATTTCTTTTAGATACAGGAGCAGACACAAACATACTCTCATTATACACTTTTAAAAAACTCAACATACCTTTGTCAAAAATAACAAAAAGTACCCATAAATTATCAACATTCAGTGGTGAAATACTACCCACTGTTGGTCAGTGCCAAGTGAATGTAAAACTCAATAATAAAGATCATTCATTAAATTTTCACATAGTAGATCTTAATTGCCAAAATGTCATAGGTCGTAGAAGTTGTGAGGATCTGAAATTAGTCAAAAGGATACATAATGTTCAGTTCAATGATCATACGAATTTAAATAATGTCATGTCAAAGTATTCTCAGTTATTCAAAGGCATAGGTTGTCTTACGGATTTTGAGTGTCACCTTACCTTGAAACCCGATGCCGTACCTTCAGTAGAGGCATGTCGCAGAGTTCCTTTCGCTTTGCTTGATAAACTGAAAAAAGAACTAGAAATACTAGAAAGAGACAATGTCATAGAAAAGGTAGAAGAACCTTCAGACTGGGTTAATGCAATAGTACTTACCTCTAAGAAAAATGGTAAACTTAGGTTATGTATAGACCCCAGAAAACTTAATAAAAGCATCATGAGGGCACATTATCAGTTTCCCACTATAGATGAAATAAAACATAGTTTGTCAGGTGCCCAATTCTTTTCCACTCTTGATGCTAATAAAGGATTCTATATGTTAAAATTAGATAGAGACTCTTCTAAACTATGCACTTTTATTACACCACTAGGTCGGTATAGATTCCTTAGGCTTCCATTTGGAATTAATTCTGCCCCAGAAATTTTTCATTCTGAAATGACTAAACAGTTTAGTGACATACAAGGTGTCAAGGTCATGATGGATGACATACTAATTTATGGTAGTTCCAAACAGGAACATGATATAAGGCTTGAAAAAGTGCTTCAGAGAGCACAAGAAATAGGCATAAAGTTCAACAAAGAAAAGTCTAATATATGTCAAAGTCATGTCAAATACTTAGGTCATATCTTCAGTAAAGAAGGTGTTAAAGTAGATCCAAGTAAGGTCCAAGCCATATGTCAAATGTCGCCACCAACTAACCTGACTGAATTGCAAAGATTCATGGGTATGGTTAACTACTTAGGATCTTATATTGAAAATTTGTCACAGAAAACTACTAATCTGAGATCACTTTTGTCTAAAAACACTGATTGGTACTGGTCGGAGAAACATGATATAGAATTCAATACATTAAAAAGACTGATAACAAATGCCCCAGTGCTTACATACTATGATTCAAATAAGGATATTATCCTATCAGTAGATTCTTCCAAAGATGCTATGGGTGCTGTTATATGTCATGACAAACAGCCAATAGACTATGCATCCGCTTCTCTCAGTCAAGCTCAGCAAGCTTACTCCCAAATCGAAAAAGAGTTATTAGCCATTCTCTTTGGATGTACCAAATTCCACCAGTATATTTATGGACGTCATGCCATAGTAGAAACTGACCACAAACCGATAGTCCCATTATTCAAAAAGCCAATAGTCAGTATTCCAGCTCGATTACAAAGAATTATGCTACGACTTCAACCTTATGACCTAGACGTTGTATACAAACCTGGTAAATACCTGTACGTAGCTGACACACTGTCGAGATGTGCTTTACCAGAACAAGCCCTAACTGACCTTGAAGCTGATATTGACCTTCATGCCAACTTAGTAATTAAATCTTTGTCTATTAGTCCACATAAAATGAAAGAATTACAAGACCATACTTCTCAAGATTCAGACTTGGTCCTTGTTTCAAAGTTCTGCAAGAATGGCTGGCCAGAACATAGAAAATCAGTCCCTGCAAATATTAGACCATATTTTCTTATAAAAAATGAACTGCAAGTGATAGATGGCCTCATCCTAAAACATAACAGTGTTGTTGTCCCTACTTCACTTCAAAATGATATCTTGAAATTATTACATGAAGGACACCTTGGTATTAAAAGTTGTCAGAATTTGTCAAAAAATTCAGTATATTGGCCAAATATTTATGCAGACATAGAGACTTACATTAACTCATGTCACATATGTTTAACACACAGACGTAGCAACAGTAAAGAACAATTTTGTGAACAAGAAATTAAGCCGATTCCTTGGTACAAGGTAGGCATTGACTTATTTGATTTTAACTCTCAAAAGTACTTGTTAGTTGTTGACTTCTTTTCAAAGTATGTAGAACTTGCTCACTTAAATAATAATTCAACTGCTAGTAAGGTCATTTCACATCTAAAGTCAATTTTTGCAAGACATGGTATTCCAAAATACATAAATTCAGACAATGGTCCACCTTTCAACTCACATGAATTTAAAACATTTGTTACTCAATGGCAAATTGAACATGTCACTGCTAGTCCCTACTACAGCCGTTCTAACGGTATGGTGGAAAGGGCAATTGGTACAATTAAACATTTACTTAAGAAATGTCTTATGGACAAAACTGACCCATATATTGCTCTTTTACAATACCGAAACACTCCTAAGCAAGGTTTATGTTCCCCTGCTCAACTTTTGATGTCTAGAACACTTAGATCTAAATTACCTATTTCAAATAAAGTACTACACCCTAAAGTTCCTGACTACAAATTGGTAGAGGATAAAATGAAACAACAAAAAGAATATTCAAAACATTATTATAATACACACACAAAAAACTTACCTAGTCTTAACAAAGGTGATAAAATATATTTCAAAAAACAACCACACAATCCACATAATGTTTGGACACCAGGCACAGTCACAGATGTCACTCCACAACCCAGGTCATACATTGTTGACACTGGAGATGGTTCCTACCGCCGCAATCGTGTACATATCCTGAAGCCCAAGACTTCACCCCAACTTACACGTTCTCCTTCTAGTCCTCCGCCACCACAGCACCTGCAAAATAAAACGAATATTAGTCACTCTCCTGTCACACAACACAATGAACACAATCATAACACAGAAAATATTAAATACTCATCTTATGGTAGACAAATCCGAAAGCCTCAGAGATACTGTGAATAGTAAATTAAGTAATTTGTTTCCTGTTAATAAGTGATTGTATTTTCAGTGTTTAATGTTTTATTTCTTTTCGTTGTTATTATGCAATGTCAACTGTCACTGTCACTGTTTATCAACTGTCAATATAACTGTCATAGATAAGCAAGATCGGTTTAGATTTTTAGCTGTCATAGATAACAAAACTACTTTAAGTTTAGATTAAGTCTGCAACATTTTGTTTTAATAAAGATCTGTCTGAAAAGGGGGGATGTTAGATATATATAATCTGTATTAGTTATCTGTAGCCGTAAGTCTATGATTGTCGACGAGACTTCCTGTAACGCTGATTGAAACACACCACGTCGTCATGAGCTCCGTGTTTGTTTTATTGAATACTCCTCGCATCCTGCATAACACTTATGATGTCTACATTTCTATTTTTATATTACCTATATGGCAATATGGCAAGGGAGTGCAAAAATCTAATATTTATATACATTACAAATCTTTTTAATTATGGGAGAATTCCGACCGCTAGTTTTTATAAAACTTCTCAAGACCATATCGAATTAAAAGCACACATTAATTGTACACACAGCCAAGGTGTGGAACTCTGCCAACTTCTGTGTTCACTGCCACTAATGACCTTCCAACCTTTAAAGCAAGAGCGAACAGGCATCTGAGCTCGCTCGTTCCAACTACTGTGAACTCAGCCAGAATGACAGCGGTTATGTTAGACTATTAATAAATTATTTTTGCGATTCTTTCTTGGAAGCAAATGTATATTATTATTATGTAATAATATGTTGCTGTCTGTTTACTCAGAACTGTGAACTCAGATAGTGAAAACAATTTATTACTGTTCATTAGTCTCGCTAAAACTCGAGAACGGCTGGAAGCCCAGGAAATGTTCAAAATGTAAGAAAACAGGGAAAATTAAAAATTTAAATATGGCGGTCCGAAGATCGCCAGGGTAAGCTAGTTAAATTATTATTTTAAACGTTAGGACTTTTAAGTAGCTTTCTGGCGACTATGTTTTCCTTTTTTTGTATACCAATTATTATTAACTGTAAGTTACAGAGGAAATGTTTTAGAAGGTAAAAAAACTGAGTTTAGTAGATAGAAATCACTCATTATCGGCATGTGAGTACGGTATCAAGCGGCAGTGTCACACAGAGTACAAAAGTCACAATCAAAAACGTATTTTAAACACGCATCATTCTAATTGAAATTTACTCAGAGATATACGAAACTAATAAGTTGATAACGGGTCTTCCAATAGCTATGTCCACACTGTGCATTTTCATCTTCAACTTTCGTCTTCATCTTTCAATTCAACTTTCGTTTGACGCTTTCAATAATTGAATGCGTTAATGAACGCAACACCATAGTTCAGTCGTAGTTTCTGACTTTGATGACTTGCTCTTTGGAGAAATATGAGCGAAGACTTATCTTTTTTTAACTCCATCGATATCAATTTTATATTTATTAGCCAGAACTTGCAAACCATCGTTCCTCTTTACTTTATTTGTGTAAAGTTTATTATTTGGATCCCAAAGTTGTGGAAAGCTTCTGTAACTTCAATAAACTTTAATGTTAAATCTTTTTCTTCGTCCGCCATCTTGTTGTTGAACGCTTTAAGGCACAGAAATCCACCCGAAGGCGGAAAACGTGAATCACAGCGCGCGCTTCGCTTTCAACTCTCATCGCGCATGCGTTAGGGCATGCATTACGTGCGCTGTTGACTGCGCTATAACGCATGCCCTTAATGAACAAAAAAAGGCACAGTGTAGACATAGCTATTAGGCACGCTCGAACTTTGACAGTTAGTAGCGGTCATCTTGTTGAAGCTACATCTATCAAATTGGTTGTCATTTATTAATTCTGTTTTGCCAAATCATCATGGATATCTATAGCATTCAACAACACGTGCAAATGATAAAATTGTTTTATCAAAATGAGTGTTCTGTTCGGGCAACGCACCGCGCGCTTCGCCCATTTTACGGTCGCCATAATCGTCCTACCGAGAGGACTATTCGTCGTGTGGTGCATAAATTTGAGTCCACTGGTTCGGTAAATGACCAACACCCATACGTCAACGAAACGCAAGGTCTGCCGAAAACATCGCCACTGTCCGTGAGAGTGTGCAGGAGAATCCGAGGCAGTCGATTTCGCGTCGCTCACAAGAACTCGGCCTTTCACAGACCACAACTTGGCGAATTTTGCGTCGTGACTTGGGCCTACACCAGTATAAAATTCAACTCACCCAGGAATTGAAGGTAAACGACCATAGACAACGACGTGTTTTCGCTGAATGGGCACTGGAGCAGTTAGCAACTGACCGTAATTTTGGCTGATGTGAACTGGCCACCGAGATCTTGTGACTTAACCCCGCTAGACTTTTTCTTGTGGGGTTTTCTTTAGTCGCAGGTCTATGCGAATAAACCACAAACCACAGCGGCCCTCAAAGCCAACATAACCTATGCCATAGGTCGAATTCAGCCTGATTTATGCGCAAAAGTCATGGAAAATTGGATATCTCGCATGCGTTCCACCCAGAGAAGCCGTGGCGGACACTTGAATGATGTCATATTCCACACATAATGGCATCACTACATCTTTCAAATAAATAAATAATTTCGATAACATCTCACCTACACTTTGTTTTATTTAAATTTAAAGATAGGACACGCTTAATGAAAGACGCTGTATATCCATCATAAGCCCTTCATGAAGTAAATAAAATATGTACTTATACTACTATTATAGAGGTGTGCAAAATATCACAGACCATACTGTCGAAACTATATTTATAGATAAATATACTGTTTTTTTTACTCCATAACAGAATCCAACAAGAACTTAAAAACTAAAAATAGTGATACAATGGGCGTGTTTATCGCTAAAACCGGTCTTTGACAGACAACCTTTGTATGGATTTGACACAGAAGGAGAGAATAAATAATACAATATTGTAGTCTCTATAAGAATTCACAAGACTCTCGCTAAGCCACAAATGTTTCAAATTACCTAATGAAGCTACTCTTTACACTTACTTATACTCGTATATATATTATGTTTACACATCATATGCTTCTAACATAATTTATCAAAGTAATGGCAATAAGGTGTAACACGGTAATTTTTCTTTTCTCTTTACTCCCCTTCTTATAAAATTAGCTCCTATCGTAAAAGTATGGAAGCATCAGCTGTCATTTTAAGAATCGATATTGATGTTTTATAAGGCTTTATGGGATGCGATCGAAAATAAAACCGTGTGTCTTTTGTGCTAAGGTAGGTTTTCTGTTATGCTATGCAACCTCTATGGCAACGTTTCAATGTTATAGCTAAATCCTACATAATCTAACAAATAAGTTATAAGTAGTAGTGATTTGCCGGTTCTGGCGCACCAATCCCGTGGCTCACCGGTTCTGGCGCACCACCGCTTCTGGCGCAATCGCGGTCCAGGGCGTTTCAAACCTAAAAAAAAAAAAAAAAAAAAAAAAAAAAAAAAAAAGGTTTTGGGGTCCGCTGATCACGTTTCTGCAATCCGTTTTCGCGTAAGATGCATGGTTCCGGAGATACAGAAATCAATTAACAACAATCTGTTTCATTTCCGGTGACCCGAAACCCTCATTATCGACTTTCATTGTTCGCCTTTTCTTATCTATTGTCCGTGCGTCCGGCCGCTCACCCTCATTAGGATTGCATTGACGTATGCATGTATTACTCATTGTTACTGCTACTGCTATTGTATACTTTTATTGTTCATAAACCATTGCTTACTTTGCTATTCGGGGTCATCAAAACGGAATCAATAAAACACATGCGTCATTAACAAATTTTATTTTTATCTACAAAATATGAGCGGAACATCTCATCCACTAAAATATCGTTGTACAGTGTGTTCCCTGTAAATATGTTTGTAAAACTATGCATTGAACATCCCTGAAACTTATATAGCAAATACATTAAGCAATATTCACCACAAACTGAAGTCCAATCATTCTGAATCCTATCAATACTCCAGCCCCATCTTTTACAATTCCTTTTCAAAAACTCGAGATGATATCGCGCAGGTGTTCGCCCATAAGAATCAAAATATTGACCGATGCCATTCGTATCGATATGTACAGCTACCCAGTGTGAACCTGGCTTATCATCCGCATCCAAATTGCATATTATATACGTTGGTGCATGGGTATACATAGGGAGTCTATTAGCAGCATAAACATTATTTTCTAGACTGGGATGAATCTTTTTCAGATGTTTTTGTACTTCTAGTGTATCCATGATATAGCATATTATTACACTACCAATCTATTCAATGGTTGTCATAGGAATGTTCAATTATAGTGATTTGTAAATATTAAATCGCATTATTTTGTAGCACTCACAAAACAGGTTGATGCCAGCAATGTGAGATAAGTTTGTTGACTCATAGAGTTACTATCAGTTTCCGGAGGAATGTGAGATAATTTTGGTGATTCATAGAGTTACAATCAGTTTCGTTGTATTTAGGAATTTGTTTTAGATAAGAATGGTGCTATATAAGATCCTACCATTGCAGTCATGCAGTCAGTCTATGGTCGTTTGACCGCAGTGGATTGTATACGTCTACCAATACTACGTTTGTGTTACTTCAACGCATCAATGGCCATGGAGGTAAGTGTTTATTCTATTGACAAACTTACTTGTATTCTTGTTGTTGTTTCCTAACGTGTGTGATTAAGTGTAAACAAATTGATATTAACATGATAACTGTCTTGTTGCAGAAATCATTCAACTTCGATGAAAATACCTATAAACAGTATTACTACTCACCGCTCTCCCCTCAACATGAAGAAGAGAACGATGACATCGTTATTAATAACACATGTGATGGTGGAAAAAGGAAATCACAACCGATTGATCATTTTTTTGAAGTGGCACCAAAAATAAAAAAGAAGAAACTGTTATCGTCAACCGTGGCACGAGCCGCTAGAGATGGTGTATCATACATTTCTAGTAATTCTGACGACGGAGACCAAGCGACGCATCTCATTAAAATTGAAATGTACGATATGAAGAAGCTATGTAAGATTCCAACTACTGATCATTGGAAACACGCTACCACGAGGATTAAATATTATGTAAAGAATAATAAGGATAGCATCTACGACAGCACAAACGGGCTCGTATACAACATTACAAAGACAATAGCAGAAAGTGAAAAAGTTAAAAAATACTTTTTTAACAATGACACCCATTAGTTGATTAGTGAATGTGATTCTGTTTACTTAAATTACTTCTGTGTACTCATTAGATTCTACCTGACTCGTCATTAATAACACATGCGATGGTGGAAAAAGGAAATCACAACCGATTGATAATTTTTTTTTTTGAAGTGGCACCAAAAAATAAATAAGAAGAAACTGTTATCGTCAACCTTGGCACAAGCCGCTAGAGATGGTGTATCATACATTTCTACTAATTCTGACTACGGAGACCAAGCGTCGCATCTCATAAAAATTGAAATGTACGATATGAAGAAGCTATGTAAGATTCCAACTACTGATCATTGGAAACACGCTACCACGAGGATTAAATATTATGTAAAGAATAATAAGGATAGCATCTATGACAGCACAAACAGCCTCGTATACAATATTACAAAGACAATAGCAAAAAGTGAATAAGTTAAAAAATACTTTTTTAACAATGACACTCATTAATCGATTAGTGAATGTGATTCTGTTTACTTAAATTACTTCTGTGTATTCATTAGATCCAAGGAGGTGTCGTCTTGTGGTGCTGAGAGAAAAACAAGATTAGAAGGAAGAGATGAGTGTGGCATACGTGAACAGATCACTTCATTGAAAAGCAAAACTACAAAACTGATTGGAGAAGAAAAAGTGAAGAATATGCAGTACCCAAGAGCTGAATATCCATTTTTCAGTTCAAAATCTAGACGGTTGTTCAGTTTCGGAGACTGGCCACTCGTTATGAAACAGAAGCCTGAAGATCTTGCAGAAGCCGGTTTCTTTTATACTGGTCATGAAGACAGGACCAAGTGTTTCCATTGTGGTGGCGGTTTAAAAGATTGGGAAGATGATGATGATCCTTGGCAGCAGCATGTTCAGTGGTTTAGTCAGTGTGCTTATGTAAAGTTTAAACTCGATCAGTGTTCTGTATAAGATTGAATAGGGTGTTTATAATGAAATAAAAAAATAGTATATTGCATATAATTTGTTTTATTTAATTTTATAATGTTTCCTTTAGTTACATACACATAACCTTAACTACTATAGTCTACAGTAACATTTCTATTTTTATCTATTTCAATAATATTATCAAACTCAGCATAAACAATACAGTTAATTGTTTGTATTAGTGAGGATTCAAATCGTACTTCTAATCTTACACTACCATGCTTTATGAGATTCCAATGAGCTGATGAGTTAGCTGATAAATCAGGAGTTAAATCAAATGCTAAAAGACAGTAACCTTTAGCATACTGTTCACGAGAGATTGCATTTCCTTCATTTAGAAAGTGAATACCAGTCCCCGAGAATAGAGTATGATATGCTGATGTAAATATATTATTATTAAAAGATGGTTGCAAAGCTTTTGAAGGTATTTGTTGACCATCAATATATAAGCTGAAAGAGTTAATACCATAGTTTTCAAAGTTAAATGGATTTTTAGTAAGCGAACCATTAAATGCAGAATTGTTTACAAATCCAATAATACATCTTTTGGGTACCTGTCCTAAGAATATATTATCAAGAGTTTTTCCTTGAACACCTGATGGAATTGTTAAAACTTTAACTTCAGCACGAGTAATAGGATATTTAGCAGTGGTAGAAGCTAAAACTTTCTGATGTGCGAGTAATACACTTGGATTAATTCGTGCTCTTCGAACAATAAGAGTTGCGTCTGTAATGCAAACTTTAAACTTTACATCATTTGACCCAGCAATTAAATTAAAACTCTCTCTTGATCGAACTAATTTTACACTCATTTCAACGCCATTCATTAAAAATTTATCTTGATTGAAAATGTCACCATGAAGATGACCAATCATTTCTATTTCCCTACTTTCATTAACTAATTCCTGTCTTTTAACAAATCCTATGTTTTTACCATCTGTGGAATCCATTTTTCCTGCTGTATCCTCATACCAAAGGCTACAAGTAAGATGAGATTGTTTAGCAGCAGGAGCATAGTTTAAAAGAGTTTCCATGTATGCTCTATAGGCATAGGTATTATTAGGTGGTGATACAAGTTTTTGGTTTAAATAAACATCAAGTTGACTAAAAAGTGAATGCAGCCAATTATTTACAGGTGCTACTGCGGTAGCTGATATCAAGTTTGATGAATCTTGATTTAATACTTTTGCCTTTATCTGGAGTAATGTATGAGACAAATCTATGTAGTCATCGCCTGTTCCAGGAACTTGAAACTCGATAGGTCCATCATCAGCAAGAGACGAAATTGGTTTATAGTGAATCCACAATCCATTTTCAATGCTTGTTTGTGTAGACGGTAATGCAAATAAATCTAATTCTGACTTAACGCACTCACAAGAATGATTATGAAGGAAAGACATATTTAATTTGAAAATATATCTTCGATGTTTTTTGGTTTTAGACCAAGTTTTTTCGTAGCTTTCACTTTAGCAGTCAGTGGTGGAATGAACGATGCCAATCGTTTTCTTTTAGTTATATATCCAGATCCTGTCATGTTAAATCGATCAATTTTGTTATCAGCCTTTCGTTTTAAGTTCGTACTAACTTGTTTAAGACGATCTTTTATTGAGGCTTCCATAGGACGCGCTTGAACCATATCCGATAAAAGTCCTACTCCAGCGTTTAATGCCTCCTTACCAACCACTCGAACACCACTTGAAAGTAAAGGTAAAACTGATCTAAATAACCCTCCTAAGAAGCTCCCAATACCATGACCGCGTTGGTATGGTGAACCCTTATAAATTACACCAACTCCTGATCCAGCTTGATGTGAATAATAATTTTCATATGGACATTTATGATGATCATGAGGAGAATACATTATTATAATTTGTGGAAATGTAGTTTAATACACACGGTTCCAAACTGGAATGGTATTTTTTGTCCTGTGCTCGATCTTATATCTATTTCCAGCGTATCGAACTCTCTTCGCATTACAGGTAAGTAGTGAGGTGGAGAGAAAACGTGCATTTTATTCGCACCATAAATGTATTTTGAAGGATCTAATGAAATGACTCTTAATAGCGGAGTCATAACATCACCCACAATCTGAGGATCGATAATGTCACAATATAGAAATAGTTGAGATGGTAACCCTAAGTGTAAATTAACAGGACACTTCCCAAAATTTCTGTCTAGAAGATTTGTATTTGGTTCATAACCCAGTTGTAAACTTAATTTGGGTGATAATGTTACGGATGTTATATTTTTATCCAAAACAGAAATAGACACAAATTTTGTTATTTCATCATAACGAAATTTCAAGTTCTCTCTGATACCATTTAACGCTCTTAAAATATGTTCAACGTTATCATAGTTGGTAGCCGGAATATGTTTTTTGTAGTACACTGTTGATGGTTTATCTTCATTAGGCATTAACATGGTTTTTGTAATGTACACAACATTTTCATGATCTTGAACAGTAAACATGGTGCATGGATATTGAAACTCGACAACTCCAACCGACCATTCACCTTCTAATTTCATAGCTTTTGGTAATTTTGTTGAAAAATTTGTGGTCTTGTTATCAGGAAAGTATTCCATTGAACTATTGCTGAGCAAAGTTAAATAAAAACTTTCTTTATTCATATTTCTTTTAAACTAGAAGCTAAAATCCAACTGTTAAATTTATCTGGATAACCTTTCCACTTCACTAATACTTCTTTTCTGTTACCCGAATAACGAGTACCAATTATTTTATCTATTTTATATTGTGAGGTGGGGTTGTAAGTGACCTTCTGTAATTCTCTTTCATAAAAAGTACCAACTATTGCTTCATCTTGTAAATCTGTTATTGTATAAACAACCCATGGAGATCTATCAATTATTGAAGATATAATAAATATTTCATCACTCCAATTTGATTCATATCCTTTTTGGAAAACATGTTTATATTTAGTTATTCGAACATAATCACCCACATTGAAATTTGGTTTTGGATTTTCTAAAGAAAGTTTGTTTGATCCTCTATTATAAAGATTAGTCCAAACTGTCATAATATTGGCGGAACTTACATCACATGGGCACATCTTAATACTAGAGTGAATGCTGTGATTATAAGAGTATATTAAATCCTGTAAAACATCTATGTATCTATAAGTATTGTTATGAGTGAAATAACGCCACATTTTCATTTTTAGAGTTCTTTGAAATCGTTCAACAATACTAGCCTTAATATCAGGATTGTTAGTGGTATAGTAATTTATCTTTTTGGATTTAAAGTATTTTTGTACATCTTTTGAAACAAATTCTGTACCTTTATCAGATTGTATGTGAGTAGGTGTGGAATTACTTTCAGTAAATATACTTTCAAAACATTCTTTAGTAGTTTCTGAGTTTTTCTTTTTCATTGGTCTTGCAAAAGCATATTTACTAAATACATCAATAACACAAAGTATATAGTTGAAACCATCATTATATTGAGAATAAGTTCGCATATCACTTAAATCAGCTTGCCACAGTTCATTAATATTTGATAGAATGTACCTATTACGTGGAAATTTTTTCCGACTGGGTTTATGTAATGTATATGTTTCTTGTGATTGTAACCATTCCTTTACTTGCTTTTTATCCATTTTACCCTTCATGGCTTTTGATAGTTTATCAATACTACCAAAACCAGCGGGGTTAGATGGATCATAATAAATCCTGTTAATTTCTTCTAGTACGGGGTCCATTTTTCCCAATCGAGCTTTTTACGTATTTTAGTTATAGATCTTTTATCTCCACTGCTCGGTGTAGAAAACTCTTGAACTTCAATCTCAGAGGTTTTGTTCAGATCTTTTGCTTGAAGTTGGTTAATAAACTCACATCTCTTTGGATTTCCAATATAAGTAAGTGGTACTTTAATATCTTTTAATGCTTTAGCAAATCTATCCCACCCTATCGGATCACTTCTTTTTAAGGGTCTTAGTGAATCATTTATTAAATCAACAATATTACTTCCAGGAATTTTTTCATTATCAATTATGACTGTGCCTTCATTATCCCAATGTATTTTACTTTTACTTGTTCCAATTAAGTTTAATAATGACTCACCTTTTTTATTATATGTTTTTGGTATTAAACTGAGTATTTGAGTTGGTGTGTAAAGTGGATTTGTGTCATTTTCTTTACTTTTAATGGATCCTTTCTCATCCAACAAAGATTCAGCATCAACTGAACTTTTTAGATCTCTATCTTTATTTTTAAAACCAATTTTAGATTCATTTGAATCTTCATTAGATGTATCAGAATAAATTGGTAATCTGAGTGGTTGACGATCCTCTTCGGTAAAGTGAAGGTATCTTTGTAGTGTTTGTAAATATAACATCCACTTCTTGCGGTCTTCCGTCTTACTATTCATAATATTTTGCATTTCAATATCTAATCGAGACAAATTACTATTAACCTTATTTTCTTGTTTTAATTTTTCAATCAATCCAGGTTCAATAAGTATCATTTTCTTTGCATTTTCCATGTTAACTGGCTAGTCCACTTACTAATCCACTCAATATTGCACCTAATATTATTGGTAAGAAAGCCCCTCCTTTTTGTATGATTATATTTTTTCTTAGTTTATGTTTACACTTATGCACCAGTTTACGAAGTATATTTTTGTGTTTATTCAATTTTTGTTTATCTTGATCTTTAAGAGGTACCTTTCCTTGTAAAACGTTATGAATACATTCACAAATACAGTTTATTTCTTCTTCATCACATGTTTTAAGTAACGCTCTTTGATATTTTGGTTTAAGCGTATGCAAAGCGCTTAGCAAATGTTTATGCGTTGTGAGTCGACGATGCATCATTTAGAAATGATTTGAATTGTTTGATTCTTGGTGTATTTAAACTCTTTTGTGGGGACGTAGACTGTACAGTGTCCATTAAATGGGAAGACATTTGTCTTGATACGACAAAAATCATTGGTATTCTGTTTTAAATCAACCATTAAATATCCATGCGCTTCTAAAGTTGCATCCCTATAGGCATCTTCAATGAATTTTGGGTTGTCTGGTGACACTTGTCGTGCTAAATATCTTATTTGAGTTTTATCTCGAGGGTTTTTAAAATATATTATATAACTTGAGTTTAAAGAAATGTCTCTTTGACCTTTACCCTGATGAAATAAATTTTGTGTTAAATAAAATACACTCAGATTCCTGTGATGACTACCTTTTGTAAATATATCCACAATTCTTCCATCAGACTCTCTCATTAGATCATCAATAATAACAAGATGTGGGTTTTCACCATCAAACATATTAAGATTTGGAATTCCTTGATGATAGTTAACATTTGGTAAATTATATAAAGGTTGCATTTCATCAAAGCACCATGTGATCTGATTAAAATCACAATTACATATTTCTTTAACTGATTTTATGAAATTTGTTACAAAATTTGACTTCCCACATCCACTTGGTCCTGCCACAATAGCAGTAAACGGATGGATAAAGTGAAACATTTCACACGTCTAGAGTTCAAAGGGAGGAAATAAAAAATGAAAATTATGTTGTAAAAATTAAATATATATATTGCTAAAATTATTACTTATCAGAACTTTACAATCTTCTCAAATGTATGTTCACCGTTTTATTATTACTTAGATATCATTATTTACAATCGAATAATTAAAACTAACACAATTAGTACATCAGAATTTTACAATCTCAAATTTAAACCTACAAATAAAAACCACAATTTTCTTACATGATTTACAATCAAACAATACATTTTAAATATGTAATAAACTATTATATAACATTATAGTAATATCATAATTTTACAATCAATATAAATTTTGTATAGGTACAGAAGTAAAAGTAAAAAGTATCAACACTTAACGTAATTTATAATGTCCCCAAGCCAATGTATTAATGTTGTTGTCCATAATACATCGTTTGCTATCATTATATGATAAAGATGCTTTATTTATTTTTTGTGTAAAAATGGTGTGTTTGATTGACTTAAACCGAAGCATACTACAATATTGCACATTTTTATTAAACAAACACGATTTGTAATTTTCCATATTCATTTTTTTGGTAACACTTTTGTTAACCCCTTTTGCCTTTGCTATAAATTTATCTTCTACTTCCAAGGCATACATTTTTGATCGCAACCCTACAAATTCCTTCAACACTTTACCATTATTCTCGTCTTTAAAAAAACCTAACTTCTTTTTATTTAATTTTGGATAATCATAAATATTATTTTCTGGATAGTCTGATGTATCAAAATAGTGAAGTAGGTCAGGTTTTATATCCTCATACAAATTATCTGTAAAAATTTGATATATCAAACTATCGGTATCGGTGTACAATAACTTAATTTTGTTATTAAACTTTTTAACCATGTAGTTATAATGAAATTCGTACATAAGGGTCTTAGATATATCTAAAATACAAAATCCTAAATAAATTGGCTTATCATAAATCAATTTTGTTTTTCGTAATTGTATTGCGACTAAATGTTCTGAAAATATTGATAAACTATGGAATTCTGGTTTTGCAATCAATTCCTGAGCACCTAAAACTTTACCACGATTATCCCAGTGAGTTAGTAGTTTAACGTTTACTCTTTTTTCAATATTTTCCATTGTCTTACCGAAGACAGAATTGTTCATTAATTTAAAAAAGTCTTTTTCAAAGTTTGATTTAGCTAACGTTCTCAAACTAGTATTTAAGTCTATGTATTTCTTTAGCCAAGAACTCTGTTTAAATTTTAAAATTCTATGTACTTTAATTAATTTAATTCCCATTTCAATGCATTGTTTTAAATTCCTGTAGTGAATGATGTATTTATTTTTATTATTTAAATTAGGAACTAATTTAGTTTCTTTAGTATTACCCACACATATGTTTTCAGGACATAATGGAAAGTCAGAATGCAAATTATGAAGTTCATCAGGATATTCCAAATCAACTTCTAAAACATAACCAAAATCAGACGTATCCAACACATTATAATCTGTATTACAATTTATCCATTCGAAACCACCAACAGGAAGGGATTGGGACATTGCCCAACCATATAAATTATTCGCATCAAAATATGTTAGATATGAATTAGGTTTTTCACCATCATAATCCTCCATGAATTTATTATTTGCTCTAGCAAAACGATTGCTACACTGAGATACACCCCCTCTAATACCAGCTTTAAAAAAAGCAATTTTGTCATAGTCCGTTAACAATTCTAATTCTATTTTCGTAAATTTTAACATTGCATCCCAACTTAAACCTGGAGCAGTATAGTAATGGGCAGGATCTAATCCATAAGTTTTAATACAAAGCTTTCTGAAGTTTTCGAATATATCGGTCAAAAGTAAAACATCAGTTTTTAAATACAAATCGGAATAATCAGACATACTACTACACTTAAAATGTTGCCAAATATCTTTTGCATGATTATAATCATCGTTTGAAATATTTGAATCTGTGAGTGAACTATAAAACTGGTGTTGATCAGGAAGTGATGGATGTTTCAAGCAATCACTATTACGCATAAATTCATAAGGATAAATACCTTTCCGTCTTAAACGTAAAAAATCTTCATTAATAGGATAGTTTCTTTTTAGTTCTTTAAACTGATCGTCATTAAGATTTTTAGCTAGCTGATCTAAACTACATGATAAAAATTTCAATGAATCTACGAATCTTAAACTTACAGGTTGATTATTTATTGTTAACTGTTTTGAAAATGATATGTATCGTTCTTTATTTTGTGGAATAACTTCAACTTTGCCATCATCGAGGTTTAATGCATGGACAATAAAATGAGCATCGTAGTGACCGAGGTTATGTAAAAATATTGGAACATAACGAGGGGTTCTGTACTTAGAACTACACACTTGATGCGCAACACCCCTAAAACTGCCAGTGTACCAATCAAAATCGTAAAAAGGATCTTCATTTAACTGAGTTTCACAAATATGACAAATGTTTGAATTTGAAATTTTAATTTTATCTTCATCTGATAATGGAACGGGACATTTTTGGAAACAATTTTTTTTAACTATTGTTTTCACATCTTCACAAAGGCGATTCATAAACACTTGTGCACAGTTTGGCCCACTATACGTCTCATATTTTGATAATCTGTCATCATATGAACATTTAATGTAATATCCGAAACTATACACTTCATGTTTTTGAATATTAATTGTACTAGGCTTGGATGGATCGTTACTACATGATTCTATTGGGTTCAAAAATGCTTCAAAGTCTGCATAAACCACAAAAGGCATTTCCAACTTTTTCACGAATTTATCAAATTTTATTTTATTATTTGATGTTGCTTTACCGAACCAATCCTTTTTGGAATCCTTACCGTTTGGTAATTCCGTACAAATGTGAGCGCAATCATATTGTTGATGGTTATTAAGTCTTTCCTCTGATGGGAAATGAAGTAAACATGAATCGCATATATAAACTGCGTGATGATTACTTGAGATTTGTGAGCTAACTAACCGCGATAACTTTTTAATATAACAGTAATGATTGTTAGTACCATTCGATAAATATAGTAGGTTGATATGATTAGGTGTACGACATTTTGTTAAATATAAAGGACCTACAACTGAATTACACTTTTTTTCTTTATTATACTCTAAACCAAAAACATTTATACTAATATTGTTTAATTTCTCTACTTTTGATATATCTACAATTTTAACCGGAAAAGAAATACCAGTAAATTTTAGTTTATTTTCATGAATTGCGTATGATGTTACGCGATCTACACTTTTACATACAGGATATAAACCGGAGAGTAATGCCCATTTGAAACACATATTATCATTATTTTTAACATTGATTACAGCTTTTTTTAATTTAATATCCTGAGGAAGATCGATATATGAACTACCACGTAAGGGGTTGAATTTGTTAACATTCATATCTATGTATTTAATTTGATTAAGACTCCAACCACTATCTTTTTTTTCAAATTGACAAATTTTACCAACAACAGTGTCTATTAATGATGAAAAAAATATATTTAAGTCATCACCCTGACAAATTATATAATTAAACGTTTGAAAATCAAATGTATTTTTAATATCTTTAGTTTGTTGTATGAAATCAGCATGCAATATGAAGTTTATTTTAAAAATTGTATGTTGTTGAATACATTCATTGATTAAAAATAAGATATCAATTTTTAATGAATTTAAAAACGATTCCGGTGTTTCAAAATATTGCCCCGATTGAATTGTTTTACTATTAATTCTATATGTTAAAATTCGGTTGCCAAAAGCGGTTTCAACAACTGTAACATTTGCTAGTGAATTATGTGATTTTAAAAGATTATTTTTGTGAACATTGCTTTTTAAATGGTTATTTAGATACCTTTTATTAATAAAAACATGACATGTGTCACATTCCACCTTATTGTTGTCCACGTTATTTGTTTCAGTCGATGATGTAGAAGCTCCTTCATCAAATTTTGCTTTCTTGGGAACCTTATTTTCGTCAGTAGTGATACCTCGTTTGATACCTCTTCCAACTTGTGGTTGACTGTAACAAAACAGCAAGAAAATTATTAGACAAATCTTAAAATAAAACAATACAACAATAATCTTTCTTATTGAGTTTGTACTTCTAATACTTACATCAACGCTGTTTCAACCATCGCACAGTGATTATACAACTCATCATCATACGATGAATCAAACAGTTCACACTTCTCCATTTCATCACAAACTTTAGGCAGCTCCTGATCGAATTCGTTGATGAATAGTTCCATATTCTCTTCCATGGGTGCGGAAAAGAAAGCACTGGTACACACTTCACTGAAGTTTTCCATCTTTATAGCAAAGAAGAAATTAGGTAGCACAGTAAGTAACAGTTAAGTGTTGGTAGACAAACCGATACCCAATTTCAAATAATGTTCATTACATAGAGTCTAGCAAAGGATTAGAAAGTCAGGTAGAATCTAATGAGTACACAGAAGTAATTTAAGTAAACAGAATCACATTCACTAATCAACTAATGGGTGTCATTGTTAAAAAAGTATTTTTTAACTTTTTCACTTTCTGCTATTGTCTTTGTAATGTTGTATACGAGCCCGTTTGTGCTGTCGTAGATGCTATCCTTATTATTCTTTACATAATATTTAATCCTCGTGGTAGCGTGTTTCCAATGATCAGTAGTTGGAATCTTACATAGCTTCTTCATATCGTACATTTCAATTTTAATGAGATGCGTCGCTTGGTCTCCGTCGTCAGAATTACTAGAAATGTATGATACACCATCTCTAGCGGCTCGTGCCACGGTTGACGATAACAGTTTCTTCTTTTTTATTTTTGGTGCCACTTCAAAAAAATGATCAATCGGTTGTGATTTCCTTTTTCCACCATCACATGTGTTATTAATAACGATGTCATCGTTCTCTTCTTCATGTTGAGGGGAGAGCGGTGAGTAGTAATACTGTTTATAGGTATTTTCATCGAAGTTGAATGATTTCTGCAACAAGACAGTTATCATGTTAATATCAATTTGTTTACACTTAATCACACACGTTAGGAAACAACAACAAGAATACAAGTAAGTTTGTCAATAGAATAAACACTTACCTCCATGGCCATTGATGCGTTGAAGTAACACAAACGTAGTATTGGTAGACGTATACAATCCACTGCGGTCAAACGACCATAGACTGACTGCATGACTGCAATGGTAGGATCTTATATAGCACCATTCTTATCTAAAACAAATTCCTAAATACAACGAAACTGATTGTAACTCTATGAATCACCAAAATTATCTCACGTTCCTCCGGAAACTGATAGTAACTCTATGAGTCAACAAACTTATCTCACATTGCTGGCATCAACCTGTTTTGTGAGTGCTACAAAATAATGCGATTTAATATTTACAAATCACTATAATTGAACATTCCTATGACAACCATTGAATAGATTGGTAGTGTAATAATATGCTATATCATGGATACACTAGAAGTACAAAAACATCTGAAAAAGATTCATCCCAGTCTAGAAAATAATGTTTATGCTGCTAATAGACTCCCTATGTATACCCATGCACCAACGTATATAATATGCAATTTGGATGCGGATGATAAGCCAGGTTCACACTGGGTAGCTGTACATATCGATACGAATGGCATCGGTCAATATTTTGATTCTTATGGGCGAACACCTGCGCGATATCATCTCGAGTTTTTGAAAAGGAATTGTAAAAGATGGGGCTGGAGTATTGATAGGATTCAGAATGATTGGACTTCAGTTTGTGGTGAATATTGCTTAATGTATTTGCTATATAAGTTTCAGGGATGTTCAATGCATAGTTTTACAAACATATTTACAGGGAACACACTGTACAACGATATTTTAGTGGATGAGATGTTCTGCTCATATTTTGTAGATAAAAATAAAATTTGTTAATGACGCATGTGTTTTATTGATTCCGTTTTGATGACCCCGAATAGCAAAGTAAGCAATGGTTTATGAACAATAAAAGTATACAATAGCAGTAGCAGTAACAATGAGTAATACATGCATACGTCAATGCAATCCTAATGAGGGTGAGCGGCCGGACGCACGGACAATAGATAAGAAAAGGCGAACAATGAAAGTCGATAATGAGGGTTTCGGGTCACCGGAAATGAAACAGATTGTTGTTAATTGATTTCTGTATCTCCGGAACCATGCATCTTACGCGAAAACGGATTGCAGAAACGTGATCAGCGGACCCCAAAACCTTTTTTTTTTTTTTTTTTTTTTTTTTTTTTTTTTTTTTAGGTTTGAAACGCCCTGGACCGCGATTGCGCCAGAAGCGGTGGTGCGCCAGAACCGGTGAGCCACGGGATTGGTGCGCCAGAACCGGCAAATCACTACTACTGTTATACATCTACGAATTGTGACACATGATGACAAAATTATAATGATTGTTAATTAGTTATGTCCGCTACTTCGTTCTGTTTGTTGTTACTTTACACGGGTCTACCTACTTACCTAGCCAACCCAGTAACTGGGCAACACAATACCCCTTAAAAATACTAGTTATCAGACTTGTGACTTCCCGTAAAAACTCTCCCCACTCTGCTAATATGTCCAGACGAAGAGCGAGAATGAAATAACAGCGGCAGCAATCAGTAACTAATGTGAATGTTTTTAAGCACTAATAGCTTAATGGCTCGGGAGTCAGCCTTGTGATCGAGAGGTCGCGGGTTCGATTCCCACCCATTATTATAGCCCATTAAGATTGCTAGTAATGTGAATTCTACCCACATTGCAAGTTCTCTTTTAGATAATATAAAATAGGTCCCAACAGACAGGTCTTACGCGACAGTACAACAACGAAGCGGCGCATTGTTTTAACGTAATCATCATCTGCTGAGCCTTGCTCCAACTATGTTAGGGTCGACTTCCTATAGAAGCTGATACAGCTGAGTACTAGTTTCACATGGAGCAACTTCCTATCTGACCTGCACAACCCAGTAGCTGGCCAGCACGATACATCTCGGTAAGACTGCTATGAGACTCTCTGTCTTCTGAATACCAAAGATGTACAAATGACAGCCGTGCAATGACCCACGGCTTGGCGTGCTTTCCGAGGCACCGAGGCATCTCGATATGTTATGATGGCCACATCTAAGAATCGACCTCGGCAAGCGTTGCTTAATCTTGAAGGCCAACCCCTGGAGCTGTTAGTATTTTACTACTAGCTCCTTTATTTCTACACAGGTTGTTCTCAAAATGCTGTATTTTGTATACCTATATTAGATTTTGCATTGCTACACAAACCAACTTAGTATGTATGTATACGTAAGTACAAGATATGAGACGTCGCCTTTATTTAGAGGTCACCACAGGATCGTCCGGTTAAATAGTAACTAGGCAACCAAGCTTAGCATGCTGCAAACTCGTAAAAAAACATAAATCAAAGAAAACCAAATCTTCTTGTATAAACTCAATTTAAATGCTCGTTCGTGTCGGTTGTTGCTTCACTCTCTATCATCCGACACTGCAGAAGCAAATATTTTTGTAATCAACCCGGAACGCGAACAAAATTGTAAAATGAAGGAAATGCATGAGCGCATTCAACATCTGCATTTGTTTATTCTGTTCATATTTGTCAATTTAGTTTGAGTGATGGTCTCTTTGCTTTGGTGATTGCTCTCTTTGCATTGTCATATAGACTGAGAGGATTCGCCAATCCTCTCAGTCTATATGACAATGCAAAGAGAGCAATCACCTATAAACCTATATCTCGGCATACAGCGCCCTGTATGCCGAGATATAGGTTTTTCACCTAGTTCGGCTGCAGATGGTCCTACATTGTACTGATATTTTTCGTATTGTATGAACTTTAAAAGAGACTTTGACCTCTGAGTTTATTTTAGTATTTCTTTTTAGGGTAGTCAGCAGGGAAACACAGACCTCATCTAGTTAAAAGTAACCAAAAAGAATGACTTGTCAAACTGTTAATTTTTAGCTGATACAAGTTGTAGTTATTTGGATAGTATAATATTTTTTATGACTACATTATTATTGATTTTGAATAGTCACCTGTTTATTTATTTTTTTAATAGAAGAATTTTACTGTGTGTTCGAGTTTCGAGTCAAAATTACTGTTTTGCGTAGGAATTAGATTTATTAAAAAAAAAAAAATTACGAACTGATAAAAACCACAGCGTTTTATATACTGTCATCCAAGTAATCAATGAGGAGGTTTTGTTTGCGTTCCAATCACTCAAAAATGGATAGAGATTTAGTCGTAACTAAGCACACATACTCGTAGACTACAGCCTTTTTCGGTGTGAAAATCGTCAAATGACTCTTAGCGCTGTGCCTGAAGCGGAAGGGAGTGTCAGACTTCTACTAACTAAAAACCCACCCTGTTCCTTCAGTTGCCGTTGTTGTTCGGGGCCTCAGTATTTCGTTAGAACATTCCCGCCACCCCAGCATATGTAGATTATAGCCTGGACTGATTTTATACCGGGCATATTTGGGAAATTATCCTTTTAAATGCCAAGTAAACTTGTTAATTTAAATGTATGCGAAATGTACCAACTGACTAACATAAACACGCAATAGCAGCGATTGTGATTTTGAAACTTCCACGAAAGTAGTAGTTCTATGCTATGAGGCAAAGAGATTATAATATATATACTCAGTCTATAATAATAGCATTGCTGAGATGTGTCTCTCCTGAGGAGCATTCCTGTGGGAATGCTCCACAGGAGATGTGATAGGCCGTCATCCACCACGCGGGCCCAGTGCGGGTTGGATCTCACATAATAATAGCTTCAAACTTTAATCCGTAGTCAATAACTGTTTCTTCACGATATGTTCCCTTACCATTTTGAGAGCAGCGGTAATGCTGTATAGTACACAAAGTATTGTACCTTTCTGGGTATCACCTATTACGTACAACCTGTAAGTCGGGGCCGTAATCATTGAACCAGCGAAACAACTAAAAAAACTTATTACCAAATAAAAAGTATACATATTACACACCCGTCTTTACTACTTTCTACCGCCATTGAACATAACTGAGAAATATGGATTTAGGCATCGGAAGAGAATTTTGAAGTATATTATACTTTAAAATTAAGGAAACTAGTATCTGACGATCATTCTATGCCTGAATAGATTAATCCACAGAAACATACACCTAGTTCATTAATACCTATGTATTTAGTCTTGTGATTGATTTCAATTATTACCTTCCGTTGAGGGTGCTAAGGGATAAGTTGTACTTGTAGTACTTATCACAGCCTTGAAACGGCTTTTTATTGATGTTTGTATAACAACAAGAGGAGGTCGTGGCTTCAGGGTTAAGCAACGCTTGGGCGAGGTCGGTCCGTGGATGGGTGAGCAGGCGTACGAATGGAATCGGACTTACATAAAGTTAACCAATTCCATACATTTTGACATTGCAACTGTATCGATTAGTTGTTTTATGTGGCATTATTATTATGAAGCAATGGCTTTAGAGTTCTATGTGAAAGAATATAAGTACTAATTTAAAAATAAATTAGATTACTTACTAATTTTCTTAAATACTTTCGCAGTCTAGTTCTAAAGCGAAATAACTGTGGTCGTGAACGATTTTTGATAACTACTATTATGTTTTTTTATATTGCATAGATATTTTAACATCACGGAAGGTCCATCACATTATACATGTATTCAGGAACCCATGATAAGCACATCCCTAATCACCCACAGCACTTTAATTTTTCTTCAATATACAGAATTTTAATCGCTACTCTATTAACACAGTAAAAACATCATCTTCGTGTTAAAAATACAGCAAAAATCTGAAACTAAATCTGTCTCTTGCATATTCATTATCAATTCACTTTTATTTATTTTTTTGTTCAACACTGACAGACTCGTCAAGCACGGCACCGACAAGATCCACAAAGGCCCTCTCGCATCCAAAGGGTGGTAATTGGGTTACCCGCTCTAAAATTTGTTTAGATACTCTTGCTATTTTGGCGTGTTTCCACGACATGCTTCGGTCAATAGCTGGCAACATGGTTCGAAATTTTTCTTTTTTAAATTTTAGCGCCAAAAAATTACGATGTTTGTCCCGTAGGTTTTTCATGTTTAGTATTAAAATATTTTGTCCAGAGGCTTTTTGAGTTTGAAATTGCGTGTAGGCCAGGAATAGTAGTTATTTGCTATAATAAGTCACGGTTGTAAGCGACGTTTTGTTTGCACAAATTGATCATAAAAATTTAGTGTTTGTCGAACATTTTAGTAGATCTAGTTTAACTTAAAACAGCGAAAATGATGTGTGTATGTGTTATTTATATACAATTTGCAAAATAAAATAACATTTCATCATTGAATGGCATTTTAATGAAAGTAACTTAACAAACATATCTAACGTATATGAATATGCCTAGGTCATAAGAAGCATATTAATTCTCATTTTATTCATTTATTTACATAAACATAAACGATTAAACGCCGAACACTTTACTATTCGAAGACATATTAAATAATAAGAAACTATGTAAATTCACACGCCAGTCATATACTAATCTCATAGTACTCCAGGCATATAGACAATATCTGATTGAATTTGGACTTCTCTCCGTCGCCCACTTCATTACTGAAGGGAGTGCCCATCCTGTAAAGCCTTGGTGGAAGAGCTGTCGAGTTGTTTTCACGCCATCCTGTCCGTGGGCTTGCCTGAGCGCAGCCATCACAGTGACCCCCATGATCTCCTTTATGGATTCAGACTAGCGGGTTGGTGATTGGGTTCGGGTAAGGAACCCGAACATTCCATCTACATTCCCAGCAACAACCTGCTCGGCAAGGTTGTCTGATGCAATATATAGCAATGTGGCTGAAATAACAACGTATACCAATTTGAATATAAAATTCCTTACAAAACTAACTCAGCCGTCCACTACACATATTCTAAAAGCCGCCAAGAAAAAGCAATTTTCATAGCGCTTTCAAACTGACACTTATGCACTTTCAATCTTATAGAGCTACATATTACAAAACGTGACTTTGAGCAAAGCCAATAAATACTCTTTGTATTGAGTGTCTTTGTGTGTGTATTGAGTGTCTTTCAAACCATATGAGATTGAAAAGATAGCGACTTTACTTGCATTATTTTGATACAAGCCGAGCGTGCACTCAAAGAATTATATTTGCGCTAAAATTGATGCATAAATCAGAACGTAATTTGCATCGGCACTGTGAGTCAGTCCCAAGGAACTTGTTAGTAAGTAGAAGATCCTTGGTCAGTCCCTAAGGAGTATCCAACCTATTTACATAAAACTTTGTCAGTAATTAAATGTATATGGACTATGGGCTATAATGATCTAGAGAATGGTTGAATAAGTTTCCGGCTAGCTAAATAAAATAATAGCTTCAGGAATACCCAAGCGGTTTAAATATATATTACCTAGGATACTACATACTCGAGCCGATAATTCTCAAAACTCTTAGAACGTAGGTCTCTAGTGATCATGGCCTTTAAAAAAAAATTAAATGCTGGTTGACACTTCCCCTGATCCGAGGGCTGGGTACTTACTGCTACTATCGGCTGCTCGACTCGCATTACGAGGGTTCCATACAAATATATCTAAGAAGTGCAACAGTTAGCCAATCAAAGAAGTTTTCGCCTTTCCGAGTGACTTTAAAAACTGGTTCCCAAATATGTACATATATGTATTATATTAATGTAAATAACACAGCTTAAATCAACACGAAGAAATAACCCCCGAAAAATATTCTGCAGAAGCGTTGAAGGAACTTTTTTCTACACCAAAGCATTAGTATGCAGCAACGATGACCAAATTACGCCGTCCAAACTACCCTACATTTGCGGTAAATTGGGACATGTGTAACAGGCTTTAGGTGTTCTCTTTTCAAGTTATTTGGAATTGTATTAAACGTAGGTATGCCCTTGGGTCCTTAATCTTCTGAGCAGTAGGGACGGTTGTGACTTGGAACATTTTTTTTTTTTTTTTTTTTTTTTTTAGGTAGGGCCACTTGTAGATCAGCACACTAAGGCTGTGAGTCTACTTAACCGGACTTTCCTGTGGTGACCTCTAATAAATTAAAGGCCCCCAGCCAGGGCTTACAAACTAAAATATACTTAAAAACTAATGACCGCACGCTAAGGGCACTCCCTGTGGAGTACGGGCCTCGGCATAGCGGGGTCATTTCGGGAGGGCAGCAAAGGGACAGGCTGGGTCATATTATTTACGGGAGTATTTATTGCTACTGGCTCAGCATCGCGGGCTGGCTCGTTTGGCAAAGGTCGGGGGGGATTTTCATTACCAGTACGCGGACGTCGCGATGGGCCTCGTCGGCGAGGCCGGAATAAGGAACGCGTTCTGTATCTGTGTCTTCTAAGAGTGCTGGTTTCCCTACTGCTCTCTTGTCGGATGGTGGTGGGGTCGTCAGGCTCGTCTAGGATGTTACGCGGGCGACGAACCCGAGAAATCTTGGAGGGTCTGTATCGGGCGGCCGATACGATCAGGGGGTTAGTGTGGGTCTCAGCAGAGGTGAAGTAACGCACTGACATGCGTTTCAACACTTGCTTTATGGTCGGGAGTTTGAGGTCTACGTGGAGATCCTCGTTCCTACAGAACCAGGGCGCGCCCGTGGCCTTTCGGAGAAAACGGTTCTGAACGACTTGCATCCTATGGATCTGATTGGGACTGGCATGAGCAAACACCGGACAGGCATACGTCATGATAGGACGTATGCATGTCGTGTATATTCGGATTTTACATTTAAGGGAAAGCTTGCTGTGTTTATTCAGCAGGGCGTGGAGCCTACCGAGAGCGAAAGCGGCTCGCGAGCGAACCGACTTTATGTGCTCACTGAAATTCAGGAACTGGTCGAGGATCACACCTAAGTATTTGGCTCGCTTCTCCCAAGGGATTGGCTTGCCGAACATAGTGATCGGGCGTGGGGGGGTGAACTTTTTATGCTGGCGAGCCCTGCGAAACAGGACTGCTTGACTTTTGTCGGGATTTACCTCAATCCTCCATTTCCTAAACCAATCGCCTAGTGCGTTGGCTGAGGTCTGGAGGGTATGAGCGATGCTAACGGGATTATGTCCCGAGTAGTAGATGGCCGTGTCGTCGGCAAACAGGGATAACTCTACTGGGGGCTTTTTGGGGATATCGCTAGTGAATAGCGTGAAGAGTGGGGGGGAGAGCACGGCGCCCTGAGGGACGCCGGCTCTGATAGGGCGGGGAGTGGAAAGCGCTCCTTCGATACGATATCTGAAGGAGCGGTTTGACAGGAAGTCTCGAATGATGAGCACGAGACGGTCCGGCACACCTAGTTGGTAAAGCTTATAAATTAAGCCATTGTGCCAGACTTTGTCGAAAGCCTTTGCTATATCAAAGAATAGGGCCCCCGTCACCAGACCGCGTTGAAAACGGCCGCTAATGTGCTCTACGATGCGGTGGGCTTGGTGGACACTGGAATGATGGGCTCTAAAGCCAAACTGTTCGTTAGGGATTAGGCTCTTGGCCTCGACAAAGTCCTTGAGCCGATTAAGAATAATCCGCTCGTAGACCTTGCCGAGGGCGCTGAGCAGACTAATGGGTCTATAGCTAGTCGGGAGGTTCTTGGGCTTTTTGGGTTTTGGGATACCTATCACTATAGCCTCTTTCCAAGCTTGTGGAAACAAGTTGTTGGACAAGGCGCCATTGAAGATGGCAGTCAGTAGGACTAAGATCGTACGTGGGAGGAGTTTAAGTGCCCTAGTGGTCAGTCTGTCAGTCCCGGGAGCTTTCCTAGGTTTGAGTTTCTTGATGATCTCCTCCACCTCGTCCTCCGTGACGGGGGGGAGGGGAGCATCAGGGTCCTCGACAGGGGGTAGGGCAGATCTACGTTCGACCTCAGCATCCACGTGGGCAAGGTGGGCTGGGTCGACTGGTTGGGAGCTGGGAGAGCACTGTGCCTCCAGGCTGTCGGCTAGGCATTCGGCTTTGTCTTCGTCGTCGAAGGCAATGCTTTTGTCCGGGCGGATAAGGGGGGGCATTGAGGCAACCTCAGTGGCGCGCATATTCCGCTGAAGTTGCCAGAAGGCATGGTGGGTGGGTTCCAGTTCGCTCAGGGTCTTGTCCCAGCCGGCTTCACGCCACTCTCTGATGCTGTTACTTACTTTGCGCTGTAAGTACCGCATGAAAGTTTTGTTATTCTGGCAGGGGAAAGATCTGTAGGCACGGACTGCTGCGTTCTTCTCAGTCAGCAGGGCCCGCACATCGTCCGGGAGTTTCCGGCGCCAGTGCTCTGACACCGGAATCTCCTTTGAACAGTCGTTCAAGACAGATTGTACGTGCTCCGTGAGTGAGTCGATCGCAGCCGTCGTGTCGGCGGCGGACTGGATGTGGTCGGGGATCTTGTCCAGGTGAGGAGACGTGTTGGATTTCAGCAATTCGCCTACTTTCCTCCAGTCAGTGATCACCTGTGTGGGAGGGGGGCGGTTAGGGTCATAGGGACCCGATCTCGGAGTTAACTCCAAGATCACCGGTCTATGGTCAGAGTCAAGTTCGTCTACCGTCTCTAAAGAGTGCAAACGTAAGTTCACATTCTTCAGGAGGGCAATGTCGAGTACGTCGGGCAAGTGGGATGGCTCGAACGGATAATGAGTAGGCCGCATAGGACCTATGATATCTATGTGGAGAGGTGTGCAAAGGTCGTATAGTACCTTCCCACGGGGGTTGGTAATACGACTACACCATGCGGGATGTTTGGCATTGAGATCCCCCGCTATAAGGACGGAGTCACTCATGTCAAGAAGGGCTGTAAGGTCGCTTCGTAGTGAGGCGTTTATCGAAGAATTTGAATCTACGTCGCTGTGCGGTGGGAGATACGCGGATACTATTGTGATAGAGGGATGGCCCGTCATGCCTAGCCGGCAAACGGATACCTCTAAGTGGGCAAGGGGCGGCGGATCCATAGGGATGCAGTGCAGGGAGTTCCTATAATATATTAGAGTGCCACCTCTGTGGCATCTAGTCCTATCGTTCCTAACTAGCCGGTAGTTGGCTACCTTGGGATCCCTAAGGTGGGGTTTGAGGAAGGTCTCTTGGACCAGAAGGATGTCGAGACTATGATCGCGAAGGAAAGTCGCGATCTCGTCCCGTTGATTAGTGATGCCATTGGCATTGAAGTAACCTAGCTTTAGGGATCGGGGCTTTAATCTTTTACTAGCCGTGTTATACATTATGGCTGTTTAAAGAGGTTGTCAAAATGGCTTTTTACATCAGAATACTTATAGTATACCTGAATCAGGGATTCAATGCTTTTGCAGGCCACGACCTCCTTTGCCATTTGGATGGCGCGGGGGGACTGGAAGAAACTGAATGTTTTCCCAAGGATGAGGAACGCATCGAGTTCCGGCTCATCCGAGCGAGGGAGTGACTGGGGAGGAGGTGGGGGCTGAGAAGCCACAACAACCGGAGCGGAGGGCATGATGGGTTGATCCATCAGCCCAGGGACTTTCGGCCTTAGTGCCGGGAAGTTTTGGGCGTGATTCGCCGCCGTCCAAGGAGTTGGACGCTGGGGACTGAGGGTCTGGGGGAGCTCAGACGAGAGTGTAGGACACTCTCGTCCCTGGCGTGCGCTAGCGCGCGTTGCCAGTTTAGGGGCGGAGGTTTTCGGGGCTTTCGGACAGCCTCGGTAGTTGGCGGGGTGGCCGGATTGCCCGCACAGCACGCAGCTGGGCGGGTCTGGGCACTGGGACCTATCTTTTGGGCGACTGCACTCCGCGGTGCCGTGATCGCCCAGGCACTTTACGCACCGGGGTTTGCCGAAGCAATTCCGTTGCGCGTGGCCGTATAACTGGCAACGGTGGCATTGGCCTACCGTGCCACTTTTGTGTGGCTTCTCAATTAAAATTCCTGAAAGACTGCATACAGTCTTCAGCGCAAAGATGGGGTGGGGACCTTCGGAGACGGGGTGGCAAATGACGAGGACGTTGTTAGACGCCCTGCCACCTCTGCCGTGCATACGGTGCACCTCAATCACCGGGATGTTCTGTGACTCTAGGTCGCAGACGATCTCGGTGGTGGGGATCTCACTGGGGATCCGGCAGAGGACCACCCGAACGGGCTTGCTCTCATGGAGCGTATAAGTGTGGTGGGGGATATTTCGAGCCTTGAGTAGCTTCGAAAGCGCGCGGTGGTCGTTAGCTGTCGCTAACCCTACTTTTATGCCGTTCTGAACGGCGCGGGCATTCGTGTAGGCGATGCGTTGCTCGCCACACGCTTTGGACACGTTTGTCCAAGCCCCCTTATCATGTATGAAGATGGGTGGGGGAGGGATGGTCTTGCGCACTGAGGCGCTGACGACTGGGGTTTGAGTAGGGCTGGGCCTAGTGGCCGAGGAAGTGGAGGGCTGACTCTGCACTAAGCGTGCTGGCTCGGGAGGGGAGGGTTTCTTGGCCTTAGGGGCCTGGGTGGAGGACGAGGCCTGCGACCTCTTCTTCCTCTTTCCCTCGACGAGGATAAACTCGTCGGAGGAAGAGGTTTGATCGGAGGAGGAGTGCTCGGACTCCGCTCGCTCCGAGCGCTCAGAGTGTATGCTCTCTGCGCGCTCCGAGCGCTCGCCTTCCGAGCCCTCTTTTTCTTGTTCCTCCTCCTCAGAGTCCATTTCGACGTCTGGGGGGGAGGGGGACCTATCTGCGTTGGGCGCGGGGGTGGGACCTAAATCTGGCTGTGGGGCGGGAAACACCGCGGGGGGTAATTTTACAATTTCATCTTTATACTCCCTTTGTAGGGCGGGGTTTTCAAATAGGATCTTTCCTAATAAATCGGTTGTTAGATTTAACCGAGCCGATAGGGATTCGACTTTGGACACGAGATCCTCAATCCTGTCCTCCATATTGGAGGCGACAGAGGTGGGCATCCTAATCTCCTAACCCTAACATAAGCGCCTCGAGGAGACACGTCAAACGTGAGCTCCCCGAGCAGACGGTCCCCAAAGAGCCCTGCCCCGGAGTTTCTCCTAACACTTCGCTACCGAGAAGAGAAACCCAGACAAACTCGGTAGCTGTGTTGCCGTCTGATGTGGCCTGAGGGGCCCTATTTGCCTAACCCTCCGGGCGGGAATGACCCGGAGGTGAGTTCGCTCCCTGCGGGGATAGCAGGGAGGTGTGTGCCTAATGGTGTGCCCTAAGCTTGTAATCCGGTCGCCAATCTCAATGTGCGTACCGGGCCCTATTGGGTCTAGTGCGAAGGGGTAGATACACCCAACCGACACTAGGTGTGTATGCTGTGAAGAGAACTCAGTAACTAGGTTTGACTAGGAGATCCCCCAAGGCCAAAACCTAGCACTCGACTCCAATTGACTGCTTCACCCTGAAGGGGATCAGCGGGTGCGTCGGGTCAGCACCCCCTTGGTATTGTTGACACCGTGGGGTTTCCAACCAAGGACCACGAAACTGTGGTTTTACCCTGAAGGGGCCAAACCAAATTGTTTTGACAATCTCTGTTAGAGAAGCACGATATCCTTCACCGCCTCGAAAAAGGCGGATCCGGACCAGGCGTCGTAGTCGGCGACTACGAGTGACGTCACGGCGGGCGTGACGAACGGAGCGATGACTCAGGCACGGAACGATCGAGAGCGCGGAGCGGCACGACTGTCGCGGGCGAGCGTCGGAGCAGAATGTTGTGACTTGGAACAATTTATGGCGCTCTATTTATCTGTTAACCCCTCTATAACGGGCAGATTGACGTGACCCAAAGTCACGGTGACCCAAATGGTTAGCGTGACCGCGAGAGATAAGGAATTTATTGTTGATCCTTCCCTTGGTTGCGAAAAGATTTTAATATATGGCTTTCTCGATCCTAGACACCTTCCCAAAAGTTTTGTTTATATGCTAATGGAATTTAAACGTTCTCTTTTACGAAAGTAGTAGATACTTTCGTAAAAGAGAACGTTACCTATATTTTTTGTAAATAGCAAACAGACCTGAAACGAGTGAAATATATGTATATCAAAATGTCGAAAACATTCGTCAGCGCCAATGACAAAGTTTTTGATAAAAATATTTTTAGTTTCCTACAAACTTTCAATCTTTATATCTTAAAAATATTGATATTATTACCTAACAATGTACCTGTGAAAATTATTTTCTAAACACGTGCAGTAATTCCATTTCCTATTACGTATTTTCTCACGAGATCGTTCCCAAGGCACAAATCTTTTACCTCCACCCTTGACTATTTAAAAAAAAACTTAACCCCTACTAGTTTCGACATTTTTCTTCAAATAAATCAGACATAAATAACGGGGAACAGTTGGAAAGCTCACCGGATTACCTACACCCAACACTTCGGCACGGTTCACCACGAAATATGCAGCTACAGAAGGACAACTCCATCCAACTAGCGAAAACCCACGCACTCAGAAAGACAGACTTACTCAGTCTGGTACATACTACAAAACATGCGTACTCGACCTGGAGGGTATCTGCAGGTTAGGCGAAGTTGTATTGGACAAGTTTTGTCATCTGAAGTATCTTTGATGGCGACATGCAGCGAGCTGTTTGGGATTTTAAAATAACTGCCAAAGCATGGGTGTATTAAAGGCATCTACGTAACTACTTTGTAACTTATTTTTGTTTGGGAGAAACCTAGCAAAGGCACCTGGATTTTTAGTTCACCAAAACCATTTTGGTGATCGGCATCAGCACATAGTATATACATCGGTACATCTAAAATACCACTCCGGAAAACGCTCTGTGCAATACCTGCTTGGGCACATCCTAGAGTAATATGTCTCTATAGTGCTATACTATTGACACATATTCCTCTAGGATGTACTTAACCTTCTGGAATACAGTCTGTCTGGAGTATCGTATGTTGTATAGTATATTTTTTATTATTTTATTAGTCGTTTGTGCATCGTGAGTGCATGCACACTGGCGTCTTTCATCATGCTCCTGTTTTCGCTCATTGAACAGAGTCGGATTTCTGTTTATTTCTATTATGTGGTATCAAGTTCGACGGCTCACGAAATTGAGTCGACAGTCCATCGTTGCTACTTGGCGACTTCAAACTAAACTTTACGGTTTACTGAAGCATATTTTAATGGGCAGAGGGAAGGCGTTAAAAATGTTGTGATATTTGTAAATAGGGTACCGTGCTCAAGGCATACCTACCTAGGCAACTAGCCTCTGTGAGTGGCTAAGCCCGTATGTAATGCAAAAAGTATTTCACGGAATTTTATAACAGGAATATTTATAGGGGTATTCTATGCTTCAATAAAAGATGAATAACCTTATACCGTTCCGCATCTTATTATGTTTTTGTTTATTGGAATAAAATTAATTATATTTACCCGTTTAAAGTATTAAACCAATGAATTTTGTGACTTTTTTATTCATCTCTTTCCACGCACAATTATTGCACCTGCCAAGCTACTTATATCTCTTCACGAGCCTTGGTTGACTAATAGAGAATGCCTCCTGCATTCAGCCTGCCTATAAAAAAAGGCCATTAATTTAAAAATAATAAAACAGCAAGAGGATTAGTGGAGAAACTTCAAACAAATTCCAACTAGGTACCTAAATGATTCATAAGTCAACTCAATTTAGGTAAGTTATTTTCATGCTTAAATTTTGTTCCAGTCTCTTATTTAAGACAATATCTAACTCATTAATACTACATAGCACAAATCACTGATCTGTATCGGCTAGCGAACTTACTCGGGCGTGTTCACTCAATGGATATTAATGGAAAGTAACTTAGTTACCTAGCGTTTTTAGCCTAATTTCATTTGAGTCGATTCTTAACGTAATTTAACGGGAATTATTCATATTTTAACGGGAAATCTTTACTATAATTTTGTATAATTTTAACCATGTTTAATTAATTAAATTGTTAATCAAGAAGCTTCTTTTTTTATAATTTAGTAATTTACTGAAGTCATTCAATATTTTTCCTAACTTAGGGCCATATTCTTTTTTTTTATTGGTAAGATTGTAATGCTATTAATTTATATCAGCATTTAAGTTAATGTCTGTCGTGGTATTTTGAGCAAAGAAATAAATAGATTTGATTGAGTGAACCTGTCTTAAAAGAATATTTATCAGTTATATGTCAATTAAAACCTTAAAAAGCTCTAATTATTTGACGAACAATACCTAAGTAACAGATATTTGTGAAGGCTGCATAAAGTACTCAAACGAAAGAAAGTGCCATTATCTACACATAATAATTTTTCGTAATATTTCCATACTGAAATTCGCGCGAGGGTCCGCTCCCTTGGACTTTATCACGATAATAACATAACATCCTTCTTGTACAGTCAGCTGAAAAGCTATATAGCCTTATTGAACCTTCGTCGAACTTCAAGCTATTTCGATACCAAATTTTATCCAAATCCACCAATTACTTTCGAAGATTAGCGCGTTTAGCATACAAACAAATTTTACCTAGTATTAGCAAAAATAACCCTCATATTCGTACTCTGGCATTTGAAACTATGCCGATTTGTGTGTCAGATAGTTTTGTTAGATACTTGATGGAAGATACGTGACCTTATATCGAGGGGTGAAAGGCTATTTGGTTTAAGCGACATTTTTGCAACTAACTTTACAGGAGAGCCATTTAAAGTTTGAAATTTTGGAAAAAAAATCACAACAAAAAAACTTCTTCAGCTATTTGAATGGGGTTAATTTGATTGAAATTTAATTAAAAACATCGAGTTGTCGATGCTAATACCAAATAAAATGGACCTTTAATTACAAAGATAAATGTCGCTTAATACAAACTGCCTTAAGCCCTTATTTTTCAGAGTATGGAAAAAAGATTTAAGTGACTTCATAACTACAATTGGCTACAGGGAAAAAAAATTAGTGACTACGCAGTATATTTTCAGAGTAAGCCAAAAAGTATGAAGTGACATAGCCCAAAATTAATAGTAGCAAGCTATTTATCTCAACTACCAATTTAGACTCAAATTACTGGCAGGCTAATTTACTTATGTGACATATAATATTGATATTGTTACGTGTGATGCTACATTTTTTTTACATCTAATACTACCAATGGCTGTTAAAACAACCTGGATATATCGCAATCACCGAAAATCTCAGTTGCTTATATTGAATAAATAAATAAATACACACAACATAACATCAGTTAAAGTATTTATTTAGAATAATCAAAATTGTTTAAATATGGCACTCCTTTTTTCTGAGTTGATTTCTTGGCACTTGTAGGGTTTGTTTTTTTCTTAACATTCATCCTTGATTTCGAAATCAGGCTCAGCATACTTCGCTCTATTAACATATCTTCAACAGCGATTGACTGATTTCGTAGTTATTTGCATAGATGAGTCCTGTTCTTCTTGGTGTAGTATTTCAGCCGATGTTCCTCAGTGTGGAACGGTGTTCCTCTTATCTCCTTTACTCTTCGCAATATTCATAAATTCTATTTAAAAAAAAACTTCAGTCCTACTACCACCTTTATGCTGATGATTTGCAAATTTACAGACAAGCTCCCTATATAGATTAGCATGCTGCTATTGATATCATAAACCAGGACTTAGCTTCTGTTTGCGAATGGAGTGAGGCACATGGTTTGCTGGTTAACCCGTCAAAGACCCAGGTCATTGTGGTTGGTAGTTTCAGGTTGACACCTAAGGTAAAATGGTCGCAGCTTCCTCAGGTTATTTTCAACGGCACTGCTATTCCATTAAGCGATAAGGTTAAGATAATAAGTATCCGAATTTCGTACGAAACTCAAGTGGCTTCCAATACGTCTTCGCCGGAACTTACACATCTTGTTTCTGCTTTATAATGTTCTGTTTAATCCTAAAACCCTCACTTATCTTAAAGAACGATTCAAGTTCCTTCATGACACACATGCAAAATCTCTGAGATCATCAGAAAACTTAAGGCTTTCGGTACCGAGTCACGCCACCAATTACTTCGGTAAGTCGTTCGCAGCTCAAGCAGTACGGCTGTGGAATGATCTACCAGTGCCAGTAAGCACAAACCCTATTGTCTTTCAAAAACTTGGTAAAGGATCTTTATCTGTCTTCTAAATTGTTGTTATTATGTGTCTTTGTTTCTTTTTTTATATTAATTTATATGTATATATATGTTTTGAGAATGTTATTTATGGTTTTTATATTTTATATAGATAAATAGTACACCGTGGACTACCCACGTATTTATTTTCTCCAATGTGTCAAATCCATCCAAAGGTTGTCTGTAAAAGATCGCTTTTAGCGATAAGACCGGCCATTGATGGCCACCCTTTTAGTTGTAAAGTCCTTATTGTTTTACTGTGTGTACAATAAAGAATATATCTATCTATCTATCATATTTATTCCTTTAACAGTTGAACCATCTGCCTTAACATATTGAACGCCCTTTGATCTAGCATCCTTTCGTACCTTTTCTTGTTTGTTCTTTTCTTTTTTAATCCTGCATCTCCTACTTTTCTATCCTTTATGCTTGTTTTATTTTTCTTAGTTGATACTTGATCATCTTGATCACTTGAAGACTCGTCTGTTTCTTTCCACGACGTTGAGTCCCAGGCAAAATCTCCATGTTCACTTAAAAAGTCAACGTAGCTTTTTTTAATCCAACCCGTTTGTTTTTCTTTCGTATTGGATGATCATCCGCTGTTGGGATTAGTTGAACATTGTCATTTGCATTATCATCTTCTAAAGATTTTCTCAATATAAATATAATGAGTTAACTACCAACCCAATAGAATAAGTAACATAATCCTAGTAAAAATAATAAAAATAAATAAGTTTATAACATTTCATATTAGTTCAAAATTTACGTAAATAATTAAATTAAAGTACTTACGATTCGATTTCGAAGAGCGTTTTACGAAAACACTGGCGGTGACTGCTAGTCACGTCACTCCTCGATGCACTCTGGAGTTCGGTTGAAGAGCCCGCGCGCGGCAGTCCGGTTGAATGATCACGATTTTTAACAGCCGGGAGATGAAATAAATATGGTATCATATGACATCAATGAAATGTATCATATTAAAATTTAATGATTGAAAGACCGACTCGTATTTTTATTAATACTAGAAAAATGTTTCAATATTCATCATTCCATTTTACCGTCTGTTTTAAACGACATGCATTTAAAAAAAATAATAGGACTAAATGTTTTAACAACTAAACAAAATATCTAAAACAAAACCACAACTTGATTTAAGTAGCACCCTGCGTGGAAAATAGATGCAGCTGAAAGAGCTTAAGCGACGCTCCATGTTGTATTTGGGTGACGGAAAAATGATTTAAGTGACATCACACTGTGTAATTAGTGGAAGTTAAAATGATTCAAATTACGTCTTAATAAAAATTAGAAACAGGAAAAATGCTTTAACTCTTATTGAATTATTTATCTGGGAAAGGGTAATTGGTTTATGTCTCGGTTTTTAATATGATTGTATGGTTCAAGTACTACTTACATAATTAAAAAAAAATGCAAATTCCACGTCGGTTAATACACTGCCACTTTGGAAACAACTCAAAAATAGTATTGTTTCAAACGCCAAAAATGTGCTCTGATTTTAATGAATCCGGCATCATTCGACGGAGAAAAATTCGCTGATTCCGAATATATATATAACTCAATATCGCCTTAGATGTCGCTTAAACCAAATAGCCTTTCACCCCTCGATATATTTAAATCGATATGCTGGAATAATTAATAATGTTTGCGGACCACTAAACCTTAATGGTAGCACTAAAATATTACCAGTACTAGCTGAAATTATTACGTAACATAGTTTGTGCAAGTGAATAACTGAAATTAAAGTCGTTTCGTCATACAAAAGGTAACTGTTCAAATACCTTCTAGTAGTCAAGAATTTCGTACTTAAACTTTGCACCACACTAGGAATTCCTCCTGTATCGAGAGTGTAGTTCTAGTAACACCTAGTCCCATATAAACTATTTGTAGGCTAAAAAATATTTGTTCCAGTGCGGGAATCGAACCCGCAACACGCAGCACAACAGTCAATCGCTCAACCACTGAACCAACCAACCATTTCAAGCGATTTGCCTCAAACTTGCAAGTTATTCTTTCCAGTAAAGTCGTCTACAGAATAACAAATCAGAATTTTCATTACGAGGTACTTTCATCCGACTACACAACGTCAAAGCAACTGCAGGAAATAAAACCTCTTCACTGTTTAGATAGTGTTGCTAGCAGCGAAAAAAAATGTCACCACACTAACTTCCCAAAGAGATTATGTGCCTCTTGGCGTTGCGCCAACGGATCTACATTTTCTTTCTGAATAAACTTTCTTCATTGGACAATGTGTTCCCAGTTGGTTTAACTTCTGAACAAAAGACTGACGGCAAAGGAAGATTTTATCTTTGGTCTGTTACTTTAGCTTCTGGCTTAAAAGCCACTGACTCCAGTTATAAATTAAAAAGAATAGCTGGTCTGTATATTATCTCATTGTCGGGATGGAGAAGTCTGGGGCGTGAGGGTGCTATCGCCATAGCAGAGTAAATTAGATATAGGGTAGCGTGCCCTCTTGCAGGTATTTAGTGCCAACTGGTCTTGAAGCGATATCTGCATTATCTCCCCAAAAACTACGCATATAGCTATAGGTTTTTCCGCCATCGGCAACTCGAAATACAAAAACACAGTAAAAACTGTTATGAAACTATTAAAATAAGAAAACTTTTTAACAAAAAATAAAACCGACTCACATCTCAAAACACTGCAAAGACAAAAATAACTTTAATTTGGGTAGTCAGTGTTTTTGGTTTTGTATTTTCGTTTTTGACACTGACTTCCGAAATTAAGTGGTCTTCATCATCAGTTCCACTTCACCAAATGCTTTTCAAGAGCAACTGCACAAGTTACTATAAAAATACCCAAATCGCTATAGGTGCGCCTATAATAGTTGAAGAGTTCCCTCGATTTCTCCATGATTCCATCATCAAATCCTGACGTGATGAAAATGGGACCAACTAGAAAGTATACCCTTTTCAAACAAACAGAATTTTCCAAATCGGTTCAGCCGTTTTCGAGTAATTGGGGAACATACACATAAACAAAATAAAAAAGGATTACCACCAACTGAGAACCTCCTCCTTTTTTGAGGTCGGTTCACCTTTGACCCTATGTGCATAAAGTATAAATATATAAATAAAAATCATGACACACAATCTTCCTTTTAAATTTAATTTATTAACAGTTTTTACTGTGCTTGTAAATTGAACGACGTTTTTATACCTTTGAAAAAGCACAATGGAAACATGGAATAAAACAATATAAATTCATAGTTACGTTTTATTCAGTGTCAAAATCATTAAGACAAATTGTTTATCAAAAAAACAGTCAGCGGTTAGCTGCTTGCACCGTTTACATTTTAAATGTATTTAAATATAACTTATAAGTATACAGAAAGTACAAATTAGTATTTTTAGCTAATGATCGAATATCTCCACTGAAAATTTACTTTTATATTACTTATTTTTTGTTTTTGATTTGTTTTTTTTTATTATGATATAATTATGCTGCCAACTCGGTTTGATCATCACCCTGATTAAATTTTCCACTAAAATTCTATTCACTGACCTACACCAACTATAAATAATTATATGTATGATTACACCCTCGCACCGGGTTAGAGTACGGACGTGTGTTAGAGTCGGATACTTACATTTTTTTAAATGTTTATTGTTATAACTATACGTAAACGAAATGTTACGGCTGCGATGCCGTGATTCTTGAGTTTAAAATAAAATTATTAATAAAATAGTAAACGTTTATCTTCAAGGGTAAGCAACGTTTGCGGAGGAGGATCTGGTGACATCTCAACATATCGAGATGCCTCCGTACCTCGGAAAGCGTATTAAACTGTTGCTCCCGGCTGTCATTTGTTCATCTTTGACAGTCGCTACGGGAGGTCAGAACCCACAACATCTGACACCAGTCTTAGCAGGGAGTATCGTGTCAACTAGAGTAGCGGAGAGGACTGCTTATACATAGGTGGTCGTTCCATGTAGAACACTAGTACTCAGCTCATACGGTTGGACTGGAAGCAGACTGGTTAGTTGGGAACAGGCTCAGCAGATGATGGTACAAGAAACGTAATGTTGGTTGATATACCGTCTTGTCGCTTCTCTTCGACATTTATTGTGTGCACAGCCAAGGAGTGGAACGCTCTGCCGGCTTCTGTGTTCCCTGCCACTTATGCCCTTTCAGTTTTTTCAGCAAGAGTGAACAGGCATCTTCTTGTCTTGCTTGTTCCATCGTAGACTTCATCTATCGCTTACCATCAGACGAAATCGAAGTCCAAGAGTGTGTTCATATCTGGAATTCAAAAAATTGTTTATGGTGGGGAACGTTTTGTGTATGACTTGCGCTGGTCTAGTTTATTTCATACATCTCATAAATCCCACTAAAGCTTCGCGCCCACATGCTCCGAAAAAGCAGAGAATTGATTATGCGAATGACCCACAGAATGTCATTCCAATGTCTTTACTAGTACATGTAGTAATTAATGTCAAGTTACGTGGTAATGTACAAACTCGTTTCTCTCAGCTTGTTTATTACATAGTTATGCAAATGAAACGCGCGGCGATATCAATAAAGATACTGAATGCATGAACATTATATAAGGAGCTCGTGGCTAAACTAATAACAGCCATAAGTGTCGATGTTCAAGCTTGAGCAGCGCTTGCCGTGCTCGGTCTGTAGATGGGTGACCATCTTAAAAAAAATAAAGTTTCCGCCGTGTCTCGGAAAGCTACTTATTATGTTAATTTGTTGAGGTCGAGCGCGAAGCAAACTCTGCCGTACTATCTTCTTTTGGAACCATTTCGGCGTATTTTCATGCCCCTATTTAAGGACCTCCGGCTAGATTTAGAAGGCTGAAGTTATCTTCATCTAGTAAGCGATAAGCACACACTTACACCACAAATTTTCATGTTTGTAACTTAATTATTTCCTTAGTTATGCAAATGCAAAGTTGTGCTAATTCGACACTCACTGACTCACTGATCATCAAAATAGAACTAATACTTCCCATAAACTTTTTCTACGCTGAAATTTGGCACAGAGGTAGGGTTTAGTGTCCATATAAAGGGAAAACTATCAAAACTAGGATCATAGAAGTTCTGGAGTACCTGATGACCCTGAGGAGAAACCGTAACAAACCAGCCAAACTATTAAAGTTATTGACATCCTGTGTTCACAACATTAAGAGTGGTTGGCCCTTTCTTTTGAAATAAAAAAATGAAGGCCTGTATCTGATGAAGAACCCTAAGACCAGCTCAGCTAAACTATGGGAGATGTGGAAATGCGCCTTAACAAAAGTTATTCAGTGTGATGAGCCCCTTCTATTGATGTATATGAAACTGTAGTCTGAAGTATTTAATGTCTTAGAAAGCATTAAGATGTGCTAAAATCACATTAAGTACTTTAATAAAATAATATAAGCTGGAAGTATTACCCCGTTGTGAAAGTGGAAACAGCCTAAGTCTGCAGTGTTGGAGTGTATAGCTAAGAAACTAATAAGTAAAGATAGCTTTCTGCAAAAAGAAGTGAAATCCCACCAAAAACATCCTGTAAAAATCTAGTCAAGTCTCGATGGAGCTGCTTGTTTCTCTATAGCTAGATTTTATGTGACTTGGCCGCATAAAGAATGTTCAACGGTCGGTTACATAAAATCTAGCTATATTAATAAAGAAATCGCAGTAAAGAACCTTAGACTTGGCTTGGCTTTGCTTTAAGATTTCATCACTTTTTATGCATCTCAGCAGCTCCATCGAGACTTGGCTAGTTTTTTTACAGGATGTTTTTTGGTGAGATCGTGTTATCCAAATTAATGTAATGTGGAAGTCAGATAGCTTTTAAACATTATTTCTCATATTATTTGATATTTAAATTTCTTACTGAGTAAGTGAATAAATAAAGAGTGATGTGGGCTTTTTCTGCTGGAAAAAAAAATGATGGGAAAATCATTAAGTTACTCCTCCCACTCTGGATAGAGCGGAAGGGAGTGTCAGACTTCAACTAACTAAAAACCCACTCTGCTCCTTCAGCTGTCCCTTATGTTCCAGGGCCGTGGTATCTCGTTAGAACATACTCGCAAGCCTGGTAGGAAATGGCCCTATCTGGCCAAGTATTAATAAATGTAGCTTTTTTGCTCTTTTACAATAAAATAACATTTTCATCCCCCCATCTCGGAAAGAGTATTTTTGCTCTGCGATATCCGAGTGCAAAAGTCGTTTTTATCCGCTAGAGGATAAAGTAAATTGAATTTAGAACATTGTGTGTACTAAGTTTGTGAATTCAAAACATCATTAAACCTATTTACTTCTGCCTTCATGGGGCCGAATTTATCATACAACTTTTTTTTAATTTGTTAAAAACTCAGACTCTGGAACCTTCTTGGTATACTTATTTTTTTAATTTGCTTTGCGCGCCATTTTTTTTTTCGCATTTATTTATTTCCTCGCTGAGGTGGGCTGAAAAGTTACGTGTTGCACTCGAGTGCAAAGATTTTTCACCTCGTGCTCTTTTGATTCCCTCGCTACCGCTCAGGATTCTAATGTTTGAATCACTCGCTGCACTCGTGATTCAATTTTAGAATCCTTCGCTTGCTCGGTCATCAAAATTGAGCACGCGGTTAAAAATCAACTTTGCAATCTTGTATAACAAATAACTATTATATGTGTCTTTCTACTTTTACCGATAAAATAATATTAAACGACAGTTTAAATGTGTTCTACAACATATAAACTTAAGTAGAAGTCAAAGAAATATTTATTCTTTTTCTTTACACAAAAAATAAACACCAAACACAATTACAAAAGCATTATGTAAACAAACTAATTATACTAATTGAACATTGACAGAAAGTACGTCATTACTGTAGTACAAATGTACGGGTCGCAAAAGTGTATGAGAATTCATTACTAACGTGCTGGAGACACTGGTGAAGGAGGGAAAAGTGTATGAAAATCCATTACTAACGCGCTGTATTTTTTTAAATTTAGACCAATTCAGTAGCTAACTTAAAAGTACTTATAATGCCAAAAGACAAGAGACAGATTATTATTATTATTCTCTCTTATTTTACTCGTAGGTATAGTATAAAGCACTATGTATCACTCGGAAGAAAGTGCGATTCCCAACTCGTGTGTATACTACACCCTCGTTGGTAATTAGTCACTTTCTCCCCTCGATGAACAATATACTATTGAATACATACTTACAAAAAAAATGATTATACTTTATTGTATACACATCTTTACTTGAATACTATTATACTAATATTATACACGTGAAGGTATAAATGCACAAATATGTAAGAATATTACGCCCAAATCGCTTAAAAATTTGGCTCATTTGCATTGCATGAAAGACTCAGGGAAAGATTATAAGCTTGAATAGCAGAAAGGCTAGTTTTTATCCGAACAGAAATTTCTACTCGTAGGTTTACTTTTATCATCCTGCAATTTCAATAATTAATTGGTTGACCGCTCAGACGCAAACATGAACATACAATATGTACATTTTTGCGGGCCAATGGACGGTGCTGCATACTATATTAAAGCTAGAACAAATAATTTTTAAAAATCCAAATGGAATATTTGTATGTCATGGCATCATTCCTGCAAAGTAACGCCTGATTGGTTGAGCCGTGAGACACATGCAACGCTGTTTTGTTTGATTAAGTTTTTATTTGTATTTATCGTGTGTCCATCCGGGTCAAATAGACGAATTTACTTCTTTTATTTCTTTGATTACTTTTTTTACTTTGATATTGAAAACTTTTCAAACTATTAAGCTTAATTATGTATAAATGCTTAGCTATAACCTCTATAATACAAGTGTAGCTAAAAATTATTGTCACGGATTACTTTGTTTGTATAATCCTTGCATAAAAATGTCAATAATTTGTAACCCCTGTTTCTCATCATTATTAAGTTACCTGAGAGTTACTTATTATAGAGAGCATGCCCCGTTAAGGAAAATGCATTGTTTTTATTTCACTTTTTTCCAATAAATTAAACTGATTAGAAGAAGATAAAATATGTTTAGAACTTGAAACTAACTACAACTTAGTTATCATTGTAAAGAGGCTTTTTATAGCCCTTGATATTGAAAATACACGCCTGACGCAAGACACGGTCGCAAGCTATAGAAGGAAGCGTGTAGTTTGTATAAGAAACAGTGAACCGTCTAAAATATAACATATATTACATTTACCATTACGTCATTCCAACGTACGGGTGATTGATGTACACTTGAGCTGTATACTCGATCAATACTCGGTGGAGCGTATTTATACTTTTGTAACAAAACAACATAAAGTACCGTAATAATAAATATCTAAAGGGAATCAAACTTATAATGTTTGAACGATGTTGGGGTCGGCTTCCAGTCAAACCGCATGGTTGGTCCACAACTCAGTAACTGGGTAACACGATAACACTTGGCAAGACTGCTGTCAAATTTTCTGGCTTCTAAAACCCGTAACGACTGTCAAATAACCGGACCTATTCGATTAGGTCCAGTTACAATCAAACCATTGAAAATAATGTAAGGAAAGTCGCTATCTTTTCAAGCTCATATGGTTTGAAAAACAGTCAATACAGTCTACAAAGAGGCTTGGCTTTGTTCAAAGACGCGTTTTATAATATGTATCTGCTCTAAAATATTGAAAGTGCACAAGTGTCTGTTAGAAAGTGCTGGCAAAGTACTATGAAAATTGCTTTTTCTTGGCGGCTTTAAGAATATGTGTAGTAGACGGCTGTGTTTGGAATTTTATATTTAAATTGAAATACTTTGTCGGCCACATTGCTCGAAGTCAGCGGGATAACCTTGAAAAGCTAGTCGTTCTTGGCAAGGTAGATGGAAATAGACCTCGAGGCCGATCACCAACCTGCTGCTCGCCCGCGCGCCCGGTCTGACTCCATACATGAATGATCTATACTAATATCGTAAACCTGAAAAGTTTGTTTAAACGCGCTAATTTTCGAAAGTACTGGGTAGATTTGGATGAAATTTGATATGGAAGTAGCTTTAAGCTTTTTCTCGACTCCAATATAAGGAGGTTATGTTTTTATCGTGATTAATTTCATGGGAGCGAAGCCCCACACGACTGTTACTACTAATAATAAAATAAATTTGTTTGCAATTCTTCGTAAAACTTCTTACATCATGAATGCCTTTACTTTGAGTGCATAAATTGCTAAAATCTAAGTAACTACAAAAATTGGACAAATGTAAGTCTCATTTGGGGTACGTACTGCAAGGATTTTGATAGTCGTAAAACCTCCTGTGTTGCGAATGGGCATCGAAAAAAACCTTTTTAACAAAAAATAAAACCGACTTCCAAAAAACTGCAAAGTGAAAAATAACTTTAATTTCAGAAGTCGGTGTCAAAAAACAGTTTTTTTTGGAAGCCGGTTTTATTTTTTGTTAAAAATGTTTATAATCAAATTAAGAAGAACGAAGAGAATTATCGTGTTATTGGCAAGTGACGTGGAAAGTTATTGACCCTCGTAGTGCTGTGACACGTTTGTTATGATTGGTATTCAAGAAATATATGAAACCGATAATTTGGTATAAATTCTTTGAGTCAGTTATTTTGAGCTGAAACTGTGCATAGAGACTCCATACCAGATGTTGTCTTCAGCCCTTTTGGATAGATATAGGGTTTCCGTTACACATTGTATATGTGAGATAATGTTTACGTAAGGCCATAATTGGCTACACATGTAGGTACTCACAGATGACCATACTGTGGTAATCTTTTAGACGTCCGTATATCGGTATTGGGATCCAGTACAATAGTAGATCAGGACCATGTTGAGCTGGAGTTCCATTTTTTTATATCCTGGGGGAAAGTCTTACAATGACTCCTCCCGTTCTGGGTGGAAGAAAGTGTCAGACTTTTAATTACTTAAAACCCATTCCATTCAGTTACTCTTGCGTTCTAGGGCCATGGTAACTCATTAAAACAGGTTCTATCCGGTGCCTTGAGAGCTGAAGTCCCATGTGGTGCAACTTAGAGACATACACACTCACTTAGTACCAATACTTACATGAAACTGCTCATCTGACCCCATTACACTACCCTTCTAGCTTCTGACTACACGAAACAACTGCAAAGATGTACAAATGAAATGACATCCGGGACCGACGGCTTGACGTGCTTTAAGAGGGACGAAGGAATCTATACTAATATTATAAAGAGGAAACCTTTGTATTTTTGTATTTTTGTATGTTTGTATTGAATAGGCTCAAAAACTACTGGACCGATTTCAAAATTTCTTTTACCATTACTTAGAGGAATTCTTCCGAATCCGTATAGGCTATATTTTATCCCGGAAAATAGATAGGATTTTTCGTGGTAGTGAAAACTGTGGAGTAAGGCGTCGAAAAAACTGCCGTACGTTAACGATTCATGTCCGTTTCAACCGCGCGGCCACCTCATAATATTTGATGAAACTTTGCCAGGAATTAGTGCTAATTTGTTACTTTACACACCTCTTTTCGTAAATTTGTTACAAAAAAAACTAAGACGCTATGACAAAGAATAGTTGGCCGCTAGGACCGCCACTTGCCGTAGTCATCGCCCGTGATTACACAGAAACTATACAATGCAGATAGACGAATGATGCATCAAAAGAAAGGTCCTAATTCGTTCAATTTGTTACTAAAATAAAATACTTCAAAATGTAAATAAACTAAAAGTTATGCAATATTTTGTTTTCAGGTTATGAGTAGGTAGGTATGACACCATAAATATCAAATTAATGGAGGCTGATGTGTATGGACAATTAGTTTCTAATTTGTTACAACGAATAAACAGAAAAAAATACTAGAAAGTAGGTTCAATAATTTGTTAGAGTCGATTTTAGTTGGCCGCTCGGACGGCAATATGCCTAAAATACAATGGTGTTTATCTATACTAATATTATAAAGAGGAAACCTTTGTATTTTTGTATTTTTGTATGTTTGTATTGAATAGGCTCAAAAACTACTGGACCGATTTCAAAATTTCTTTTACCATTACTTAGAGGAATTCTTCCGAATCCGTATAGGCTATATTTTATCCCGGAAAATAGATAGGATTTTTCGTGGTAGTGAAAACTGTGGAGTAAGGCGTCGAAAAAACTGCCGTACGTTAACGATTCATGTCCGTTTCAACCGCGCGGCCACCTCATAATATTTGATGAAACTTTGCCAGGAATTAGTGCTAATTTGTTACTTTACACACCTCTTTTCGTAAATTTGTTACAAAAAAAACTAAGACGCTATGACAAAGAATAGTTGGCCGCTAGGACCGCCACTTGCCGTAGTCATCGCCCGTGATTACACAGAAACTATACAATGCAGATAGACGAATGATGCATCAAAAGAAAGGTCCTAATTCGTTCAATTTGTTACTAAAATAAAATACTTCAAAATGTAAATAAACTAAAAGTTATGCAATATTTTGTTTTCAGGTTATGAGTAGGTAGGTATGACACCATAAATATCAAATTAATGGAGGCTGATGTGTATGGACAATTAGTTTCTAAATATTTCGAGATAAACACCATTGTATTTTAGGCATATTGCCGTCCGAGCGGCCAACTAAAATCGACTCTAACAAATTATTGAACCTACTTTCTAGTATTTTTTTCTGTTTATTCGTTGTAACAAATTTATCTCGTTATTAAAAGTAGGTTTACGCTTAGTTACGAGTACTAATCGACGGGTAACCTTACCTAGTTTGGATAAATATGGCGTATATAACTGCAGCATTCATATTTTAGAAGATATTTACAAAATAACAGTAGTATGAAACCGTATGAGAGTAGGGTGACCATGAATTTTCACTATGAAGTGAGACTGAATAGTGATGATTGGAATGTTCGATATTCGTATCTTATTTTTTAAGGCGAGTGCTTATATAAATACATTTTAAGTTAAGGCATCCTATAGCATACTTTATACAAATAAAAGTCACAAATCATCAATCAAAATCAAAATTTATGTATTCAAAATCAACACAAAGGAAAAAAGATCAAGTAATAAAATTCAACAAAATAAATATAAAATCTTTATAAACTAACATAATATGTATAAATTAACTGACACGAATATATGACACAGGATGTAGACATATTTTCTTAGAGGTACTTATTTCAATATTAAAAGAAGTGTCGTCGTAACAAAAATCTGTATTGTTAATTAAAAAATAAATTTATAGTGGCCTATTTTTGTGTCTAGTATAAATTCTATAGTACCAACTAAAAAATAATATGAAGCTATCCAGCATAGCTCAATAAAGCTGGCGACTTCTTTGGGTACCATATGACTCAAAGTATCTTACTGTAAGTAGTAGTTATTTAGCTAAGAATATTTTCAAGACTTCTTGGACACGTGAAGTAAAGTGAAATCACATTAAAATGTGGCAAAGACGAATTTCATGTACTTTTATAGATACTTAATAATTATTTCCGAACGTATGTACTACAGTTTATTACATTATTCAAGTCATCATAAAATTGTAAAAAATAAACTTACTGCAGTCGATTTGGATCCCTCTGCCATACACTTTTTGGTGGTGAGTTCTACATTAACAAATCCAACATCTAAATATAAGTGGGCACAACTCATAGCTAAGCACTTTTAGACACTTCTGGATTTAGTGATAATTGTCTCAGTAACTGTATGAAAATCATGGGAATTAAATACGTACGAGCACACACTTCAAAATTCAGCACAGTGATGACAATATTCACGACAAAAATTATCGCTTTTTAAATTCCGACATGCAAAAAACATGTTTAAGGCCGTGCGCGCACTGCCTTGCGGTGGCCGCAATTGCGGTAGTTCTACCGCACCGGTAGAATGACCGGGGCCACCGGTGACTCTACCGCACGCGTTTATTCCACCGCAGTGCGCGCACTTCTATGACACTCCATACTTCACAGATTTTGCGTTTCCAAAACGCAACGCAGTGCGCGCACGGCCTAACAATAGTTTGGAAACAAAAGAGATCCTTTTTCTGGAATCGTTCGCATCATAAAACAGCTGCGGAAAGCCAATGAAACGAAAATCTTATCAGTAAATACTTTAAAGAATTAAGAACAATAGACATTAATATGGCCGCAAAACGAACCGCATATTCGTTCAAACAGAGTACAACATTAAAAACATGCATTTGTACTAATGTAATCATGGTCACCATACTCTCATACGGTTTCATAATACTGTTATTTTGTAAATATCTTCTAAAATATGAATGCTGCAGTTATATACGCCATATTTATCCAAACTAGGTAAGGTTACCCGTCGATTAGTACTCGTAACTAAGCGTAAACCTACTTTTAATAACGAGATAAACACCATTGTATTTTAGGCATATTGCCGTCCGAGCGGCCAACTAAAATCGACTCTAACAAATTATTGAACCTACTTTCTAGTATTTTTTTCTGTTTATTCGTTGTAACAAATTAGAAACTAATTGTCCATACACATCAGCCTCCATTAATTTGATATTTATGGTGTCATACCTACCTACTCATAACCTGAAAACGAAATATTGCATAACTTTTTGTTTATTTACATTTTGAAGTATTTTATTTTAGTAACAAATTGAACGAATTAGGACCTTTTTTTGATGCATCATTCGTCTATCTGCATTGTATAGTTTCTGTGTAATCACGGGCGATGACTACGGCAAGTGGCGGTCCTAGCGGCCAACTATTCTTTTTCATAGCGTCTTAGTTTTTTTTGTAACAAATTTACGAAAAGAGGTGTGTAAAGTAACAAATTAGCACTAATTCCTGGCAAAGTTTCATCAAATATTATGAGGTGGCCGCGCGGTTGAAACGGACATAACGATTCTCGCGAACGCTGCCTATATTTAATATAAACATTGCACCCGTGCGAAGCCGGAGCGGGTCGCTAGTTGTATATAAGTGAATAGTACACTATGGACTACCCACGTATTTATTTTCTCCTGCTGTGTCAAATCCATCCAAAGGTTGTCTGTAAAAGATAGCTTTTAGCGATAAGACCACCCATTGTAACACCAATTAGTTTTTAAGTCCTCATTTAATTCTGTTATGGCGTACCAAAAAGAGTATATCTATCTATCTCTCACCAAGATAACGTATATCAAAAACAAATATACGACAAAAAAGTCGATGTCAATTCTTTCCATATACTATTATGATTTAAAAAAGGATTAGTGATGACTGATGAGCAAATAAAATGCAGGAAAGTCGTCCAATAACTGTTTGTACTTACTACTACATAAAGAACTATAGTAGTCCTTAATAAAGACCCGATTCTGCAGGGTACCATCCTCACTTGGTCAATATACCATCTTGCCATACTAAGCGATTCTCTTCTACATTTATTGTACGCACGGCCAAGGTTTGGAACTCTGCCGGCGCCTATGAAAGGCGGCAGACGGCTCATAAATGGAAGGGACCATTCATGAGCCGTCTGCCGCCTTTAAAATAGTGAACAGGCACCTTCTGGGCTCACTCGTCCTATAATAGATCTCATCTGTCATTTACCATCAGGCGTGATCGAGATCAAGAGCGGACTTATCAGTAATAAAAAAATATATAAATACGAACTCTTATTAAATAAATTCATTTTATACTACACCTGCTTGGAAAGTACCTTGATACTTTATCAAATTTACGGTAGAAAGTACGTCATTGCATATCGAACAAATATGCGGCGAGAAAACGCATCTGAGCGGGAGAGAAAAGTGTATGAAAATCCATTTTTACGTGGTTTTTCTTTTTTAATTTTGGGTAAGACTATGCGCCGGTAACCTAAATATCAAAAGCCAAAAAGTTTTTACAGTGAGTTTTTATCTCCAAGTTCGCAAAATGACACTGGCCACTAGCTGTGTGTTGGATGGTGTCGGGCTGGCAGTGCAACCCTGCGGCGGCAGGATAAACAATTTGAAAAAAGAACATGTGAAAATTGCAGACGCCATTGGCGCCATTTGTGAAAACAGTGTTACATTAAGCTTCACTAACTGCAACAATTTCAATATTTTAAATTAGTAAAGATTTAGTTTTTTATTTTCCTCGTAGGTGTAGTATAAAGCACTATTATCACTCGAGAGAAAGTGCGATTCCCGATCTCGGGTGTTTTAAAGCCCTCGCCTACGGCTCGGGCTTCAAACGACACCCTCGACGGTAATCGGTCACTTTCTCCTCTCGGTGAACAATGTACTATTAATCCATTTTTTTGGCGCGTCGCCGTTTGACTTTTAGTCCGATGACGGAATGGGCTTGGAGGAATTAGATTGTGTAATTCCATCGCACGCTCCCCGAAATGTAACCGATAAAAAACCGATAGACTAGCAACTCGTCGTTGATGTTCATGGCTCTGGAGCTTTGACACGACCAGTGTATCGTTGCCAATGAGTCTTTTGGGCCGTTTCTCGATAGACTCAAGCGCGTCCAGTTGGTACTTGGCAGATCCATCCCAAAGATGAGAGCAGTACTCCGTACACGACCGAACTTGAGCTTGATATAGGTTGAGCAGCTGTTCCAGTGTGAAGTACCGCATTTTTAGTCCTATATCATATTTTCATCAAATAAAAACATCTTCTTGACATAATGACAATTATTTGAATAATTAAGAGGCCCCCGAGCAGTTTTAGCCCAAGGCCCCACAAATTCACGATCCGCCCCTGAGAAAGCCTATATCCCAACCGAACCCCCACCATCTCGGTACGGAATACTTAGTGTGTGGGTTTTTTTTATGACCACATTTATGGAACATTATAAATACAGTTTATACGTGATTTTAACACAATTCTTGTCTTAGAAAGGAATAATCCTTTGTACAAGATAACTTAGACTTCCTGCCAAGGTTGCGGGAATGTTCTAACGAGGAACCATAGCCACAGCATGCAAAGGCAACTGAAGGCACAGGGTGGGTATAGAAATCTAACATTCTTTTCGGTCCACCCAGAGCGAGAGAAATTATTTGATGATTTTCTCTTCGGAAATACAATTTAACATACGCTTAGCATAAACCTTATAATTAATCCATTGATGGGATATAGGCTTTCTCAGGGGCGGATCGTGAATTTGTGGGGCCTTGGGCTAAAACTGCTCGGGGGCCTCTTAATTATTCAAATAATTGTCATTATGTCAAGAAGATGTTTTTATTTGATGAAAATATGATATAGGACTAAAAATGCGGTACTTCACACTGGAACAGCTGCTCAACCTATATCAAGCTCAAGTTCGGTCGTGTACGGAGTACTGCTCTCATCTTTGGGATGGATCTGCCAAGTACCAACTGGACGCGCTTGAGTCTATCGAGAAACGGCCCAAAAGACTCATTGGCAACGATACACTGGTCGTGTCAAAGCTCCAGAGCCATGAACATCAACGACGAGTTGCTAGTCTATCGGTTTTTTATCGGTTACATTTCGGGGAGCGTGCGATGGAATTACACAATCTAATTCCTCCAAGCCCATTCCGTCATCGGACTAAAAGTCAAACGGCGACGCGCCAAAAAAATGGATTAATAGTACATTGTTCACCGAGAGGAGAAAGTGACCGATTACCGTCGAGGGTGTCGTTTGAAGCCCGAGCCGTAGGCGAGGGCTTTAAAACACCCGAGATCGGGAATCGCATGTGGCAATGGCAATGTGGTCATAAAAAAAACCCACACACTAAGTATTCCGTACCGAGATGGTGGGGGTTCGGTATTACCTATTTTGATATTTTTCACTATAAATAAGAATGTATGCGTCGTAAAAAACTTTTTACCAAAAAATTAAACCGACTCCCAAAAAACACTGCAAAGTGAAAAATAACTTTAATTTCGGTAGTCGGTGTCTTTAGTTTTGTATTTTCGTTTTTGGCACCGACTTCCGAAATTAAAGTTATTTTTTACTTTGCAGTGTTTTTTGGGAGTCTGTTTAATTTTTTGGTAAAAAGTTTTTATTTCACTCTTTTTAGTTGGTCTATTTTTAATTTACCTAGTTACAAGAGCCTAATTATCAACTACTTATAACCTTTTACAAAATATTGCTTTTCCCAATGCTGGGCCGTTAATTGTTGAGGAGTTCTCCTGGTACTTCACCATCAGCTCTACATCACCATATGCATTGTGACGAGCATAAAGTGCGTAACATCCATATTCAAGTAGTCGAATCGCAATCCACTCAATACTTATTATTGAGTAGTTTCGGCGGCCATCTGTGGTCTTCATCATCAGTTCCACTTCCTCAAATGGTACTTTTTGAGAGCAACTGCACAAGTTACTATAATAAATACCCAAAACGACATAGGTGTGCCTATAATATTTGAAGAGTTCCCTCGATTTCTCCAGGATCCCATCATCAGATCCTGACGTTTATGAAAATGGGACCAGTATCGAAGTATACCCTTTCAATCAAAAAAAGAATTTTCCAAATCGGTTCAGCCGTCTTCGAGTAATCGATGATCATACATTAAAAAAAAAAAAAAAAATATACGCGTCGAATTGATAACCTCCTCTTTTTGTCGTCGGTTGATAACCTCCTCTTTTTGTCGTCGGTTGAAAACTGCCTTTGAACTTCTTTTTCTTTTCGAGTCGATGCTGAAACCTCTTTGGACAAATATGCAGCTACCTGCACAGGTGTGCCTATGACGTGAAATCCTGAGTCCAAATCATACTTAGCGGGTATTTTACGATTTTAAAACATAGCTTATTGGCAGCCCGTCTTTAAAAACGAACTATAATTAGAATATAATATAATATATATATTGGAATAATGATTTTGAAACTAGCTTCTGCCCGCCGCATCGATCGCATGGAATGTTTTTTTTTTAAACAAAATTCCTGTCGTGTCACAAGATTTAATCTTAAAATATAGGATTTCGTCAAAATAATTCAGTAGTTTATACGTAAAAGTAAACAGTCAGCCAGAGTTATTTTTGCATTTATAGGGATAAATATAACTTTAAAACGTAGTTTTGAAATGATTGCTACTAGTTCATTCATAAATTATTTAACTATCTGATTATGTAAACATACGTTTGTAGTAGTCATATTTTCGATATATCAGCTTGGACCACGTTCAGGACGCACCGCCCCATGAGTCCATAAATCAAGCTGCAAACGTAACTGGAGCCTATGAGGCTAATTTATGAGTAAAACGAGGATTATTGCATTCTGTGTTTTTAAATTAATACACGAGTTTTTAAATATTTTTTAGTTTAGTACTTAAAGCAATAAATAGGTCATAACATGTATAAGGCATACATAAGTAATGATCGTTAAAGAGTTGAAATAGTTAATATATTAAAGTTAAACTGTCTATGCTAGTAGTCAGAAATGAGATTAGTAATTTTAACTAATATTTAAAACTGTATAAAAAAGTCTATAATACTGAAAAAACTGATTTATAGAAATAGAGGTGCCATGTTTAAATACCATACATAAAACCCCCAAAAATTTCGTTACTTCGAAAATAAGGAAGGTCTGGCCTTCCTTATTTTCGAAGCAACGAAATTTACGAAAATGATGTTAAATATGTGGAGTGCGTCACAAGCTTGGCTAGGCGAATGCTTAGGCTAAGGCTAAGGCTAAAGGATGCTTAAGGGTCAGATAAACAGTTACTCCATGTAATATACTAGTACTCAGCTTCATCCAGTTAGCCTGGGAGCCAATCCTAACTTAGTTGAGAAAATACTAAGGAGAAGATGATGATGAGTGACGTTCCATTTCTTACGACTTAATAAAAAAATAATATGTGAGCAGAGCCTCTGTTAGGTCCCTTGAAGTATGCATACCGAAGAAGCTTTTGTGCCATTTTATCGTTATTGGTGTAACTTTAAAGCTTCTTAATTAAATGTTATTTTCGAACTCTGTCAGCAAAGTGGAGCAACAAACTCCACTTTGCCTAGTACCATCCTTTTCAAGAACTTAGAACAAGGCGTTACGACTACACTAACTCTTTTTTAGGGTTCCGTAGCCGAATGCCAAGAAACAGAACCCTTATAGTTTTGTCATGTCATGTCTGTCTGTCTATCCGTCCATCCGTATGTCACAGCCATTTTATTCCGAAACTCTTAAGACTATACACATGAAACTTATAAAGTTATTTAAACTCGATGGATTGATCCCTTAACTGTCCTTCGTCTTCATCATCAGACCTCTAATGACTGTCACAAACTATCTAGGTGTAAAGTTCTCGTCAATTCAAATTAATCAAATCCAAACAAAAGGTTACTACTGTAAATCGTTGAGGAGTTCCCTCGACTGTCAGACCTTCCTTAATTTGTAGTACTTTAAAATACTCAATGAAAAAAAAAACATTTATACGGTCGAATTGCGAAACCTCCTTATTTGAAGTCGGTTAAAAAATAATTGTTGTGTCATACTAGGTTCAGTAACCAATATCCATCCAATTTTAAAAATATGTATGGTTCTCGTTCTTACTTTTGTTTCGGTACGAAAAAGTATCAACGTATTCTAGTCACAGTATACAAGGCGTCACTATCTTTATTATAGGTTTCGACGTATTTATTTTTTCGAGGAAAGCGATACACCCTGCGTTCACGAGCGCGTCTGAGCGCAGAATGACGGTCGGAGCCGTGCATTCGGCAGAAAAATGTATGAAGAAATTTGAGACAGATTTTATTTTTCTCATAAATCATAAAGTTTTTTACGTATGTTCAAAATAATTAGCTTAACGTATAGATAAATACATAGGATGTAATTTCTTGTTATTTTGAAGTTAAGAATATGCTCCAGATTTGGCTTACACGTACTTATTCAGACCCCATTCTTTGTAATTTTCTACGATTATTGCGGCGCTAAAAACGTATTTGTGTGAAAAAGATGTATAGAAGTGTGTAATTATAATGCATTCAATGTGGAGATGAATAAATTATCTTGAAATTGATACTATAACATTGTCAAAATTTTAACTCCTTCTGTATCAAAATGGGACCAGAAAAACATTGATATTTGCGAGAAAACGTAAATGCGTCCTTAAGGTAAAGTCACGATCCCCATCCATCCAGAGTACCAGACTATGCGGAGGATCCACCCTTCTCAATTATAATAGAGATTTGAAGGGCATAACACTCTATTCCGCTTGCCTCTATAGTATAAATGTTTACGAGAACACAAGTGTTCAGCACAAACGATCAAGTCAATAAAATAAACATATTTTTTGCAAGCAAGCACCATGACTTATGAATATAATATCATTGTAATCACTATTTTAACACCCTTACTATAACGTTAACACGTTCTTTTTCCATGTCGTAAAACTAAAAGCCTACTTCTTCCCTATTCGGAGAGGATGAGGGCGTGAAAAGTAAATAAAATGAAGCACTAGCTCCGCGACGTGTAGAGTAGTGTGTCATAAAATGTTACATTTGTTTAGCTATAAGCGGTTATAATAGATTTGCCAGAGAATTGAGGTGAGAACGAAATTTTATCGTACATTTAGTTCGAACAAGAAGAAGGTATTTCTGTTATTTTGCGTTAGAACACTACATATTACAACTATTTAATACTTTGATAGTTTCAAATATACTTTTTCCCATAAGGATGTTCAGATGACAGCCGGGACCAGCTGCTTAACGTACTGTCCGGGTATCACACCGCCAACTTCCAAACTCCGGGCTACTATTGAGAAATTTCCTGTAGAAAAACCCAATAGCACTTTTTTAGTTGTTTTTATTATTTTCAGTTTTCTGCAGACAGACACTTAAATTTTGCATATAACGTATAGGAAATGATTACAATCTCAGTATCTGCGGGACAGTAACTCGGAGTAAGGCTGCTATAACTTAATGATATAAATCTCGCACAAGGCCCTTAGTAGAGCATGTGATATTAGACTTAGAATGCAGATCTAAATTTTTCCATATTTTCCCTGTATAAAATCAATACAAAAGTCTTGAAAAACCGGTCCGGCTAAAAATATCACAAAAAAGTTCATAAGCCGATATTAGAATTAAATTACGAACACTGCCGTAATACTTGCCTATTAAACTTTTTGCCATTCACAATAAAAGTTTATTTTATTATTTTAAAACGTGTCGAACTTTCGAATTAAGTAAAGTAGCTAATGTTTTTAGATTTATTACTTTGTGCTTCTTGAATGTCAAGTAGGCAAGGTTACGGTGACTTGGTACAGGCAGACCCTCTTGCCTTATAATAATTAACGTCTGTTATTAAAGGAAACGTTTAAACGAGGTGTTTTTAGACAGGAACTGGATGTATTGTAAATCTTCTGTAAGTATCTACTTATAAATAACCTCACAGTGGATCACAGTGTCTTAAAATACAGGCTATCCTAGTTTGAGAGGCAGAGCTCGCATTAACTGTATACAGACTCTACAACATATGTGTATACTTACTTATGTTTTTTTTTGTGGCAATAAATAAAAATATAATAATGTTACTCCACAACCGACAGGGACTAGAAAAAGTAATTTTTTCCAGTCATAATGTTTGGATGTCGCTTTGTTCATGTTGTTTTGTAACAGGGACTAAAAAACGTAATTTTTTTCCGTCATAATGTATGGATGTCTCTTTGTTCATGTTGTATTTTGTAATTATTTGATAACTTTTCGTTATACAGGATTGCATGATTTCTAAAACCGCAAATATAACTTTGTATTTGAAAAACAAAGTTATTTAGCGTATTACTACTATGGAACCCTTCACGGGCGAGTCCGACTCGCACTTGGCCAATTTTTGGTTTTACGTAAATAAGATGAAATACGACGATATAAGTTCAACATGTCGGAAAAAATTAAGCCAATCGAGAGCTCTGGAGTTGTAACAAAACAATGTATGGTAGGATTGTTTCTCTTTTATAGATCTACAAAAAAGTCCGCGATGGCATATGTCTATCTCCCAAGGATAACCCACGATAACCATTTTTCTTTTACAATAGAATGATGGGTTCTTAACGAAGCTATTTTTAATAGTACAGTATTATTCCTTATCCAATTAAATACGTTAGATACGTTGAGCATTTAATGTAGATCAAAATTGCATTGTATACTATATCAATAAAATTAATATCTTGTTTTTTTTTTTATTCAGATTAGGGCTTCCAATCCCGCAGCCTGAATTCAATCTCGGTATTTGTGGGACCACGAATTTTCTTTCACGCGGGATCTCGGTTTTGCGGGATCCCGCATATTAAAAATATTCACATTTATATAAGGCAAATAAAACAATGAATTAATCAACTAACTTCACATTTATTTACGTACTAGCTTCTGCCCGCGACTTCGTCCGCGTAGTAGTCGAAAATATTCCACGGGATCCTATCCCCGACTTGCTTGACAAAGATTATAATAGCTCGGCTAATATGCATGGTATAAAGATAATTTATAGCCTATAGCACTCAGGGATAATGCAGCTACATGTAAGCGAAAGAATTTTCAAAATCGGTTCGGTAGTTTCAGAGATTACCCCCTACATACAAACTTACAAATTTTACCTCTTTATAATATTAGTATAGATTACTACTAGTATGAGATCAATCAAATTACACCGTTCATTTGTACAAAAAAAAAACAATGAATTAGGGCCAATTTCTCTGACCGTCTCTAAAACGGCGATCAGTAAAACTGCGTTTACACTAATTGCGTTTACTATCAAGATTTTATCTCGTTTAACATCGATTGCATTTCACAGAGCAAAACGCCACGATCGTTGATCGCGTTTACGAAAACAGAGTTTACGGCATGTTAGAATGGCAACCTCGCGTTGCGTTTGGTCCTTGCTCTGAAACTTGTCAAAACTATTGCAATAGTTGTGTTAAAATACATGAAACAAAACGTATTCCTTCGGTTGTCAAGTCAATTGACAACTTGCTACAGTGAGTGAGGTTATAAAAACAGTGTTCGTTTAGCGTGGATCACAGAGTACATTGAATATGGTGTTCCTCTCTTTCGCGAATCCACCTTGGTCGTCGAAGTACAAATTCATCCTCATCTTCTTCAAAGGCCAATGAGTAAACTCTTGTCATTATATATCTCAAAATATTCGTAATTATGTGATTCAAAACAGGTAATATCACAACAGTATCACTTCTTCAACACAATATAGGCGAAGCGAACGCGAACCTATCTTCAGTAAAAAAAAGGGCGCGCTACGTTATAAAATACCAGATGGTGGCGCACATAATCGCGTTTAGATCGTTAAACGGTCAAAATTGGGCGTTTAGTACAATAAAAGCGTTTAGCACTAACCTAGTTTAAATATTGGTGGTGAAATGCCAAACCAAACTTTAAACTTAGATTAAAACTAAAACGCCGTTTATGTTCAGTTGATCGCGATTTATTTGATCGGTGAAATTTGCCCTTAGTCTACTAACTCCACATTTAAGTATTACTACTAGTATGAGATCAATCAAATTACACCGTTCATTTATCAAAAAAAAAAACAATGAATTAATAAACTAAGGGCCAATTTCTCCGAACGTCTCTAAAACGGCGATCAGTAAAACTGCGTTTACACTAATTGCGTTTACTATCAAGATTTTATCTCGTTTAACATCGATTGCATTTCACAGAGCAAAACGCCACGATCGTTGATCGCGTTTACGAAAACAGAGTTTACGGCATGTTAGAATGGCAACCTCGCGTTGCGTTTGGTCCTTGCTCTGAAACTTGTCAAAACTATTGCAATAGTTGTGTTAAAACACATGAAACAAAACGTATTCCTTCGGTTGTCAAGTCAATTGACAACTTGCTACAGTGAGTGAGGTTATAAAAACAGTGTTCGTTTAGCGTGGATCACAGAGTACATTAAATATGGTGTTCCTCTCTTTCGCGAATCCACCTTGGTCGTCGAAGTACAAATTCATCCTCATCTTCTTCAAAGGCCAATGAGTAAACTCTTCTCATTATATATCTCAAAATATTCGTAATTATGTGATTCAAAGCAGGTAATATCCCAACAGTATCACTTCTTCAACACAATATAGCCGAAGCGAATGCGAAACTATCTTCAGTAAAAAAAGGGCGCGCTACGTTATAAAATACCAGATGGTGGCGCACATAATCGCGTTTAGATCGTTAAACGGTCAAAATTGGGCGTTTAGTACAATAACTGCGTTTAGCACTAAACTAGTTTAAATATTGGTGGTGAAATGCCAAACCAAACTTTAAACTTAGATTAAAACTAAAACGCCGTTTATGTTCAGTTGATCGCGATTTATCTGATCGGTGAAATTGGCCCTTACTCCCTATTTATTTACGTATTACTATTAGTATGAGATCAATCAAATTTCACCGTTTTTTTTTCACAAAAAACAGTAACAAATACTGAATAAAAAACTTTACTGATATTATAGGCTACATACTTAGGCTACCACTGACTGAAATTCGGCTATATTAGGCTACATAAGCTGTGAAAAACGGGCGACATCGGCCCCCGCGTTGTTTGCAACACTGCCGGCCGCCAGTGCTCGCGAGAGGTCGCATGCATGCTTTTTTTCAATCCCGCAAATCCCGCGGATCCCGCGTCCGTAATCCCGCTTCACGCGGGATTGGAAAATGACGCGGGATCTCGGTATTCCGGGATTGGAAGCCCTAATTCAGATTAGGCTCGCGGCCTCGACCACCATCTCACCTGATGGCAAAATGCACCGCAAATTAAAAATTTCCTGACGAGAAATTAATTAAACAAAATAATATAAGCAAACTAGTACTCACGCGGGGCTTCGCTCCCGTGGATTCTATCACGGTAAAAACATAACTCTCCTTTTTTCCAGTCGCGTAAAAAGTAGCCTATAACCTTCCTCAAGCTTCAAGCTACTTCCATACCAAATTTCATCCAAATCCACCCAGTACTTTCGAAGATTAGCGTGTTCAAGCAAACAAACAAACAAACAAACCTTTCCGCTTTATAATATTAGTATAGATATAAAGTCTATTAGGCGAGTGAAGCCGAGCCGGGTCGCTAGTTCATTGTATATTTAAGTTAGGGTATTTATCTATGTATTTTGTAACTTGCACTTAAATGTTTTATTATAAAAAGCTATCTGTGGCTACACTCATAATATGACATGCCACGAACAGTCGTCGTCACGAGTATAGATACGCGCTCTCAAATCTGTGTGCTTTTGTGCTTAAACGATCACCTCAGACATAAATGGTTCGCATATGGTTTGACCAGTACTGATTGTCGACTTTAAAAGAGAGAATTTTGTTTCGATGTTTTTCAGGCTACTCAGCCAGTAAACCCGAAGGGTATTCAAAAGATTCAAAAACTTTACATTTCCAAACAGAAAAATCTATACTTATAATAAATCTGTAGAGAGGTTAATTCTGTACATGAAATATATTTACAAAATAACTATCAGGGGGTGATTAGGGATCGATACTGATGCCAAAAATGCAATCAGTAAAATTATTGTCTGTCTGTCTGTCTGTCGGTCTGTCTGTCTGTCTGTCTGTCTGTCTGTCTGTATAACCGTTATAGAAACAAAAACTACTCGACGGATTTTAACGAAACTTGGTACAATTATTTTTCATACTCCTGAGCTGGTTATAGTATACTTTTCATCACGCTACAATCAATAGGAGCAGAGCAGTGAAAGGAAATGTTGGGAAAACGGGAGAAGTTGCTCCATTTTTTAAGCTTCCGTCGCGAGTGCAACCTTAATGGTTAAAGCTACACAGAAATCATTAATGACGGAAATGTTCTCCTTAAAAGTATATAAAAAATATCCCACGACAGCATGTATCTATCTTTTATGGTTGACTCACAATAACACGTGTAACTCCCGATAGCTTAGCAGAAACTTTCTGATTATTATTCTGCTCCGAAATTTAAAACCACCACAAATTTGCAATGGAACTCGGCTAAAAGTAAGCCAGTTGCAACAAAATATAATTGAGGCCTAAATTGTAACAGGTTGCGGTGCTGGAGAAACCGTCTTTATTCCCAGAATTCCCATAATACCAAATAATTTTCCATTCCAATTTAAAAGAACGCAATTCCCAGTATCGGTGTTTTATGCAATGACAATTAATAAGGCTCAAGGGCAGACTTTTCGTGTTGCTGGAGTAGATCTCGGTGTCAGTTGTTTCTCGCATGGTCAGTTGTACGTCGCTCTTTCCCGGGTTAGCATTTCTAGAAATCTTTATGTGCACGTGCCGGACGGGTCAACTTTCAACATAGTTTACCCGGAAGCTTTGCGCTGAAGTATTTTCGTTCTATAGGTACTTAAGCCTCATGTGAACGTGATCTAAACAATATTACCAATACATTAACTTAATAACACACAAGGAGTTACACGCTGACGGAGTCGCGGGCACAGCTATTAACAATAATATTGTGCGGTTCGGTATTGCGATATTTTTCAACAGTATTATAGATTGACATATTATATTTCCCTACTAAATTACGAAGGTTACATCAAAATCACTGAAAGGCTTTTTACGAAATACGACGGAAACATGGAAGAAGTCGCGGGCAACAGCTATCTATACTAATAATATAAGGCTGAAGAGTTTGTTTGTTTGTTTGAACGCGATAATCTCAGGAACTACTGGTTCGAATTGAAAAATTATTTTTTAATTAAATAGTCAATTTATAGAGAAAGGCTATATATCATTACGCTAAGGCCAATAGGAGCGGAGCGCCAATGAAGAATGCTTCAAAATCGGGGTTAAATTTAACGTTAGCCCAAAGTAACTATTCCACGCGGATGAAGTCGCGGGCAAAAGCTAGTCTTTGATATAGATTTTCATCTTATAACTTTCAACTTTATGCAGTAGGTATTTTTCAACAACGTTCATCATAAACGCTTAGATCTGTAGAGATAAGTAGGTACTAAAGATAAAACTAAATCTGATCCCAAGCAACAAAAGGAATGAAAACTTTATAATATATTCTACTAAAGTGCTTCAAAGATCCAAGTTCTTGATTCGTACAAAAAGAATTTAACAATTCACGTTATTGAGGTTAAGAAAAGTCGAAGCTTCGGCTTTCAAAGAATATACAAGTTAATTTGAATGTCGGTAGCAGCACGTACAAAACTGTACTGGCAACATTCGGGCTAGGAAATTTCTCACTGTACCCCACATTCGCTTTGGAGACTGATTGTATTATAGATGAGGGCAACTTGAGAACTTGAAGAATAAGTACACCTAGTATTTATTTGTAAGAATGCTAATATAACAATGAGTTTACTAGAAGGATTCCGTCCTATTCTACCAGGTATAGTATACTTAAAATGTAAAAATATAGATAAAATATTTTTATTAAACACTAGCTATGTCCGTTCGCGTGGGAGTTTTTCCTGCGTAAATCCTGATCCCGTGGAAGTTCAGGGATAAAATATTGCCTACGTTTTACTCTACACCCTCTTCTATCTGTCAATGAAAGTCCTACTAAAATCAGTTCAGCCGTTCCAGAGACTATAAAGCAAGACAAATAGACAGATCGACTGACGGACAGAATGTTTGAGAAAAACCGTTTGTGCAAAACCTGCGATAGTGGCAAGAGGCACAACAGCGATGACTCACCCAGTACACCATGAATAGGTAGGTAGGTAGGCCGAGACAAATATCTATACTCTAAGACATGACTAAACTTAGTGCCTGCTTATGCTTCAAAAATAACTTTGTTTTTCACGTACTTACAATAATTTACACGATACTGAAACACAAACAAACGTTTTTCCAATGTTCGTTTGACTTTCAGGACAGGAACGAAGGCTAATTATAGAATATTTTCATAAATAATTCAGATGTTTGACAGGATTTTGTTACATTTCTCTAAAAGTAAAGAACAGACGAATCCCGGTAAACAGAAGGGTTTAATTTAACACCAAGAGGGGGGCTAAGTGCGAGTTAGACTCACACACGAAGGGTTCTGCAGTAGCAAACGCAAAATTAGTTTGTTTTTCATTATGTTGTTACAGTTCCATGAGACACAACAATACAATTATCTTCTTATATATCGGCTTATAAAAATGTGCTGTCTCACTGTTTACTATATCTCCATCAAACCAAATTTCGTAGAAAGTTTGATCTACATTGTTATATTGAAATCTCCCAACGAGCACATTAGTGGAAATAGCAGCCTATTTTGTTACTTTCGGCTGTAAAATAGCGGTTTAAGGGTTCAAAAAGCAGTTCAAAGTTGCATATCTGCATCCGTAAACGTCTATAGCTATAAAAGTTACTTAAAGTGCTATAAGCTGAATCAAATACTACCCTAGCCTTCACAGTAGTTCACGGTAGAACTCATTTACCACTTACACATTTATATGAGAGTTACGAAGGTCATTCTGCCACTCACAGCTGTACAGTGGTTTCCATTGTAACTTTTATAGGTTATAGTTATAGTAACCACTATTATACTACTATAAGTTTCATTATAGAAATAATAGATACTCTTATGCATACTATAGTTACAAAAAATTCATCAGTGTAACTAAAAACTACTACTGCCTTTAGTAGCAAGTCATTCCTTGCAGGCTCAATTCATTCGCCATTTTACAGCCGCTTTTGTAACTATTATAAAACATTTAATAAAAATGGATGCTAAACGATGGAAATTAATAAAGAAAAGTGGAGGTTAGCGCAGGAAAGTACGCAAGGTTTATGAAAACCTGCTAAAATCGTCAAACATTGCTGAACATTCCAGTGAATCTGCTAATCATCTAATACTAAAGTATTTTAATTTTTAAGCTTTTAATTTTAAAGAATATTAATCTCAACATTTCACAAATCACAAACTTAATAAAAAAAAGCCTATTCTTGGGTTCTTATTGTATAAAGATATCAGTCTCAACATTTGGATTTGGCGCAGTACCATCACAGGATCCATTAACCTCTTTAGCAAAATTACGGTTTTTTTTTGTGCAACGTTCTCATCATCATTAGGCAATATCTTTTCAATCGGAATATTGTCTTCGTTTGACAAATTTTCTTTATTCTGATCTAGCGATATTTTCCATCCTGAAGGGTAGATTGACAGCTCTTCCTTGTCTGCATTTATAGTTTTAACTATAATGTTTATCGTTTACGATGGAAATTAATAAAGAAAAGTGGAGGTTATCGCAGGAAAGTACGCAAGGTTTATGAAAACCTGCTAAAATCGTCAAACATTGCTGAACATTCCAGTGAATCTGCTAATCATCTAATACTAAAGTATTTTAATTTTTAAGCTTTTAATTTTAAAGAATATTAATCTCAACATTTCACAAATCACAAACTTAATAAAAAAAAAGCCTATTCTTGGGTTCTTATTGTATAAAGATATCAGTCTCAACATTTGGATTTGGCGCAGTACCATCGCAGGATCCATTAACCTCTTTAGCAAAATTACGGTTTTTTTTGTGCAACGTTCTCATCATCATTAGGCAATATCTTTTCAATCGGAATATTGTCTTCGTTTGACAAATTTTCTTTATTCTGATCTAGCGATATTTACCATCCTGAAGGGTAGATTGACAGCTCTTCCTTGTCTGCATTTATAGTTTTAACTATTTTAAAAGGCATTCTGTAATAAAACAATAATAGGTAGTTAATTGAAATGTTTAAACTTCATATTATAGTATAAGTAGATATAACTAAACCATAAAGTAACCGGATCTTATTTCTACCGACAACAAAATAATGTAAACTATTATTGAGACGTTTGATGATTATCTATTTGAAAAATAACCTGTATCATGTTTATGTAGAAATATCGGGTGTCAAGTATCGTAATTAAAACACCGTAATCTTGGATTTGTTTTTAAAGTTGAGAAGCGTACCTACAATGTCTATGTTAAGTGAACGTTTTTAAGGGTAGACCACGGATATCCAAAATGGAAACCATTCGAATAAGTACGTACTAGATCTTATAACCTCAAAAACAGGAAAATAGGAGCTTTTTGTGGCTGTGAGTTGCACTAGGAGAACAAAAATCACTGGAAGCGTTAGAAGGGTGAAAATTAGCGCTATGATTCTCAAAAGGGAGTTATTAGAGCTAAAACTGCAGGTTATGACTACATTACAATGACGCCATAATTTTTTAAGAAAACTTATAATTCACTTGCAAAATTGAGTTGATATACATTGGTTTTTCAGTTAAATGTGCATTAAATGTACCGGTAAACAACCGGCCACTTGCGAATAGTAACTTATAGACACGTAAAAATACGGAAATAAAATTTATTCTGTATAACAAATAAAAAATATCACATATCTTTTGTTAATTTTTTAATAATCATAAAAGCGCATTAAAAATACTCGAAAATTATCTTATATATCTACAGTAAACTGGACAGCGTTTTAAGTATCTTTATATATCTTGCTAATACAGAATACAAACTTTTACTTAAGTACTTTTGTTTTATTTTCATGATGGAGACGAAAACACTTCACCAAAATATTACAAATAATGTCAACTGAAGATATACAATAAAGAACTATAATCAATTCATTCGTTCAAAGTAGTTTAATTTAATTTATATAACTTTTCTATTTTTATACAAATTTTGATACTTAAGTTTTTATAGAATTCAAATACCCTATAAATTTCTCTTCTGACTGAAATGAAATAAAATATTTATTTTGTAAATTGGTTCTAAATAACACTTTTACACGTCATGTTTATTTGCATGTTAAGTTTAGCTAGATGAGGCCGGTATTTCCTAACTGACTACTCTGAGAAGAAAAACCGAAACAAACTCAGAGGTCATAGTCTCTTTTAAAGTCCATACAATTTGTATTTGTACATGAGAAGCATGTAGGTTCATGTCTGTGGTGTTCTTTTGAGGAAATAACCACGCAAATTTAAACGGACCTGTCCAACAATTTGACGAACAATACCAAAATAAGGACATTTGGGTAGGCCACACGAGTACTCAAACTGCTTGACATCATTAAATAAATTATAGTAAAAGTAAAAACAACGAAAAAAGAATAACCTACATAGTCCTCACGTTAACAATAATGAAATAATTATATAAAACAAAATAAATAGGTATATACAATACTTAACAAAGCGAATATTTTAATCAATAAAAAATAAATCAACAATCAAAAAT